>BMAU01019351.1:0-465000 GCA_019973935.1 Trichonephila clavipes | reverse complement strand
CTTGGTTGTAAATCAAAATTATGAGGTCTATCACCAATAGTGCTAGTGTTGTTTTAGAATGGAATGTAAATCAAAAGCAGTCAAACTCAATAGGATGCATCACTACTCCATTTTGCTCTGATTGCTCGGTAATATCTTAACTGCACTCTTCCTGGCAAATAGATTGTTTGTAGTATGCCAGGAATGTGGACTCCAAAGTCGCAAGATTTGATTTACCTCACCCGAGATTGATTTGTATTCAAATTCATAAAATATCAGGTGAAAATACCATGAGAAGAAGCGCTTCTTTGAACAAAGGATTACTACAGCCATTTACGAAATTACACGAGTTATGTTGCACCATATTCCCAGGGCCGTGATGGAATGTTGGTTTGGTGTGTCGAGATGTAATATAAATGTGTTCTAGTGTGAAATGGGTTTGATAAATTATGCAGTTTATGCAAAAAACTGGATTATCTCAAGAATGTACTTACAGTTACTTTTCAATACTTCTTTATAAAATGGCACAGCGCGAAAAAAAGTTAATACAATACATTCTAGCTTGGAAAACTATGTTATGTTCGAATTTTATTTAACTTTTAAGACTGCTACAAGCTTGACATGCAAGTCTGTAGAATATAGGCCTAAGTTGTATGACAAGATATGAAATTATTTTTTTGGATGCTTTGTTCCAAGATCTTAAATGTAAAATAATTGAAAAAACGACAAATTAATGAAATATCCATTTCTTAAGTATAATATATAAAAAAATTATTTTAGAATTACAAAAAATATCATCTATGGGAAAATATTTAGTACGAGTTATAAGCTATGATTTTCAAAATAAACTGTTGTAGTCACCACGCGCTGCAATAAGTGTCTGCTTGTTGAGGAGAATACCATATTGCTTGTATGCTCAGCAAAAGTTCGTCTTTTGAAGCTGTGATGTTCCTCAGTTTTAATTCCCTCCTTATTAATAATTAAACCCAAATATTTTAACTCATCACAACCAAATTTACATTTATCTTTATTCAATGTTAACCCCGCCTCATGTAATACAGTACAGTTCCGATAATCCGAACAATATCGGACCGACCCCTGTTCGGATTACGTAATTGTTCGGATTAGCCGGAGTAACAGCGAAATCACTATTTAAACCGGGAGTACGGGTCTATTGTGTCTATGTATTTTGTCGTAATGTGAGCGTACGTGCCCGCTTTTTTGCCGCGTGGACTGTACTCCCACTCCTCGACGCGTGTGTCCTCCCTCCACCACTCCTAACTTAGTGTGTCAGTGTGACTACGTGTGCCCGTACTGTTGGCCGTCAGTCGTTCCGTGCTTGTTCTATACTCGTCCGCTTTTGTCTCTGTGTTAATAACAGTGTTACAGTGTGATATTCTACAGTGAAAACAGTTTGTTGTGTGTTTTGGACATTTATCTGTGATACAGTGTACGTAAACAGATTGTTATGGCGAGTAAGCGTAAATACTCAACACTTACTCTTAAAGACAAACTAGAGGTTCTAAAGCGTTTAGATAAAGGTGAAGGTGTGACAAAATTGGCTGCAGAGTTTAATGTTGGCAAAGCTACAATTTGTGATTGGAGAAAAACTTGTACCATAACTTGATGTACAGTGCGTGCATATTAAATAAAGAACTGTTTTGAATTAAGGTTTACACTGTTTTATATTGAAATATTCACATTTTCGTCCTTAAAATTATAAAATTTTTCCGTTCGGATTAACCGGATGTTCGGATTAACCGTGTTCGGATTAGCGGGACTGTACTGTAATCGAAAAACTTCTTTCAAATGCTCAACATGTTGAGTGAATGATGGAGATGATATAATCACATCGTCCATATAAACATTCACAAACTTCCCTATCACGAGTTTGAGAATTATATCCATTACTTTCTGAAAATTGGGAGCCGCCCCTGATAAGCCAAATGGCATTCTGCGGAAAGTGTAGGTGCCATTTTTCGTGACAAACGTAGTCTTAACTATATCACTAGTGTTCACAGCCATTTGAAAATATCCCGACCTAAGGTCGAGGGCTGACATTATCCCTGTATTGGGTATGTTCATTATTAAATCGTCTATTAAGGTAAAGGATACCGAGGATACTTTGTAATCGCATTAAGTTTTCGATAATCAACAGCAAATCTATACGATTCCGGATTATCAGGCGGTGTAACCCATTATTCTTTCTACATAACACAACTGGTAACACGTAAGGGGATTGAATGGGAATTATAGTTCCTTCTTTCAACATTTTGTCTACGTGATAATCGAGAATCTCTTGTTTCACCCTATCATACCGGTACGGCCGGGAAACAACCGGTGGGTTATCTCCCGTGTCAATCTCATGATATAAAACATGCGTAAGCCCTGGTTTATCCGAAAACTATCCTTGAAAACTATCAAACAAATATTGTAATTCCCGTTTATGTTTTTCTTCTAATTTTGTCTTAGAAAGATCTATTTCTACCTTTTCTACCACAACCGTTTTAACCACCTTATCAATCTGCGAATCCGGAATCGCCAAAGATTTCCGATCAAAGTCTAAAATAATCTTTGATCCATCTATGAAACATATCCCAAGAATACATGGGTATTCCAAATCTGCCAACACATGGAACCACCAAGGTTTTTTAAACTCCCTTATTCGAATATTTAATTCCACAACTCCAATATTCTGAAATTTAGCTCCCTGTGCCGTGATCACCTGAGTACTCGATTTTTTACTTGCTTATAAAAAAAATATTTTCGATATGTCTCCTCCGATATAAATGATTTCTCCGCTCCAGTGTCCCATAATGCTTTTGTAAAAGTCTCGTTTAATAAAATAGGAACATATGGAAGTTCCACCGGAGACATGCATATTGCTGGAAGTTTAACCGGTAACTCATTTATCGATTGCGTCTGATCACCTTTAACATCACTGACTTTCAAAACATTTAATCCTCCTATTGCCTCGACTAAATTTTCACTCGAACCTCTATTTCTTTGGTCCCCTGTACTAAAACGTCATTTTGATCTCGATTTCTAAATTGATATCCCCTATCGTTAAATCTTCGATCATCGTTTTGAAACCTATTCCTGCTCTCGAACCACTGATTTCCTTGACGGCTATTCTCATAGTTTACCCCTATAATCATTTCTACCATTATTCGGTCTGCGCACCACTTCAGAATTTCTCCAATTTCCTCGATTATTATCAACATTAGACATCCTACGCTCATTCCAACCACGTCCTTCCACATTATCACTATTTCTCGAACCCCGCATTGCCTTGCCTGAATATCTTTCCTCAAACTTAGCTAAGACCTTCAACAATTGGACCATGTTTTGTGGGTTACGCACTTCTACAAAATCTTGGACTTGTGGTTCAAGTCTAACAAAAATATGATATACAAGGGCTTTCTCTGACATCCCTAGTTCTAATTTTTTTTTGTGTTTTTAATAAATCGTAAACAAAATCCGTTGGCTCCTGGTTCTGTCTCTGCTGCGACGCTTAAAAACGTGTCTCTAAATCTTTCCTATTTTGGATGGCAGGGAATGCATTCGATAATGCTGCTTTCAGCTGCGTGAAGTCCCTGGTGGTATTCTGCACTAACGCTGTTCCGATATTTGGTACCAATCTAGGGCTCTCCCCAGGAGATGACCTTTCAAATAAGCACACGATAAATCACTGGGTATTTCGAATAATTTGGTTTGATTGTCAATACCTCCGAAAAATTCGAATACGTTCTCAGACTCAGAAAAGTACACTTCTGGCTCCACTTTGGGTGCCATTGTGATGTTCCTCCCCTTTGAAGAACATCTCTCGAAGTATCAGCGTGAGCTAGAGGCGCAGGAATACCGAAAGGACTAGGATCAAACATTATCTTAATATGACTTTATTAAGATATTCAACTTAAACCTTTAACAATTTAAATTATAATAATTAATATGAGAGAATCTACGATGGCCATATACGCAACACACAATATATATAATAAGACTTAATCTAATTCAGACCTTTATCAATAAGGGAACCGCCTAATCTCCGATTCTAAAATTAAATAATCAATCCTACCCTATTACAGCTTGGAGCAACGATCAATCTTGTTCTATGTTTAATCTTGTCTTTGTAGTCTTGTCTTGGTGTGCAACTTGGCCGTTTCATATATTCGATCACTAATTACTTGTATTCACGTCACGCAAAACTCATTCAGACTTGAACCACGAACTGCAATAACCATCAACTGCCACAAACGAACTTCAATTGTCAAACATTACCTTACATTGCCATCCCGGTTACTCTAAGATCCGATATTTAAAAGTTTGTTCATTTGCATCTTTCATTCACACTTCACTTCTTGGATTTGGTTGGAAAAGAGTTGTCATTAATTCTGGCCCAAAGAACCTAACGGACATGTTAAAGAAAAGACGCGTGAGCCGTCACAAAGCTACAGGACGCGGATCACGAGCGAGACGCCGACCAAGCGAATCCCACACTTGCTCAATAGGCGACATATCCGGCGAATAAGCAGACCAGGGAAGAAGTTGCATGTGTTGGGCGGAACAGAAGTCGCATAAAGTCTTTGCAACATGTGAGCGTGCAATAACCAGCTGAAGAATAAAGAAAGATGCCTTGAAGGAAGGGAACGACTACTTTGGGCTGTAGCATTTGAACGTAACGGTTGCTAATTGAGATTAACCTCAATTCATAGCAAATTGGATCCTTCATGATACGAACTCGCACCGTAAATCATAACTCCGGTTATTATGCCACTATGTATTTCGATAACGCACTCTGGATGACAGCGTTCTCCGGCATAGCGTCTAACACATGGTCCCACACATTGAAGCGTGATTCATCTGAAAAAGACAACTTGGTGCCAATCGGCGTGCCAGGTTCTGTGTTCATGGGCCCATTGCAGACGCAGCCCTCAATGGTTTGCCGTGAGGATGATCCTGTATAAAGGCACCCTTGCACGCAATCCACGGTGCAGTAGACGTCGACGAATTGACGAAGGTGACATTAGTACACCTATAGCAGTAGACCAACGTACTACCAACCGACTGGAGGAAGCTGTACGGTCCTTCACGGCCATAAGGTGCAGGTGTCGATCGTCACGTGCTGACGTCAGCTTCCGTTGTCCACTGCCAGTTTTGCAAGTTGTTTGGTGCTCGTCGGTCCACTGCTTCTAATTTCGCATCACTGTGGAACTGTTCCGCTGCACACGAGCTTCTACAGGAAAATCCTTCTTCTCGAAGGCCGTTAATCCTCCCCTCTCCGTTCAAATTCCGTTAGTTGTTGGAATTTCTCCTTATCCCGTCGTGGAGACATACTTAGATCTCACTAAACATTCGCCAATAACAAATAATCATTAACTATTTTCAACTTCTTGCTACAGTCCTCTATTTATACGTTTTCAGCATCAGTTCAGAGGATGCACCCCACGCATGCGCGGTGGGTCTGAAACTTTATTATTTTGCGTAACATCCTGTAATTGATATTTGCTGCAAAGTTCATTTAATTCCTTCATGGAGTTGCATTTTTTACAAACAGCAGTGTAAATAAATAAAAATAAAAAACAAAGTGAAGATTGTGCTCGAAGTCTAAAAATCATTTTTATAAGTATTGAAAAAAAGCTTAATTAATATAAATGCGCAAAAGCCTTTCTATTTCCTAGTTTTCTATAATTAATTATTAAGAGCATTTGAAACCACCTCCATTATTTCAATTAACAAACAATTGAACCTGTAAACAGGTTTTCCCGTACACCACACGGGTATCGAAAGTTGACCACAACCGGATTGCCCATACGCTGTACGGGCATTGATGTTTTCTTCTTTCTATTTTTTTATTTGTGTATATTTTTCATTCTTATAGTGAGATTATTAATTCTAGTGTTTTTAAAGACATCTAGTTAGTCCAAGTCTCTCAAATACTCTTCATTTGGGATTTTCTTTCTGGTGAAGGCGAGAATTTTGCTTTGAAGGTAGAAATTTAGATTTTTGAAAATATTCGAGAAAGAACAGGATATGGCAACGCAATGTGCAATTTGTTGCTTGAAGAAAAGAAAATGGAAAGATAATACAAAAAACTCGATAGTATCTCTGTTCCCATAGGAATGTAAGACTTAGTATTACACGCCACTTCAAATTGTGTAGTGTGCATATATATATGGACACAAACACAAAATCCTCAAAATTTTGAAAAAGAGGTTCGACCATAAAATTGGTTTGAAAGTATGAGAGAAAATATTTTAAGCATTATCCATAACATGTTGAGTGTACTTATAAAAAGTAAACATTTAGGGGTTTTTGTGTTCCACAATTATAAAATAAAATTTGCGGGAAAACTTTGTGACGTCTTACGCGTCTTTTCTTTAACAAGTCCTTTGGGTTCTTTGGGCCAGAAATAATGTCAACTATTTTCCAACCAAATCCAGAAAATAAGATGTGAAGTAAAGATGCAAATAAACGGACTTTAAATATCGGATCTTAGAGTAAGCGAGGTGGCAATGTAAAGGAATGTTAGACAATTGAAGTTGGTTGTGGCAGTTGATGATTATTACAGTTTGTGTTTCAAGTTTGAATAAGTTCTGCGTGACGTGGATACACATATTGGTACTCGACTGGAAAGCAGTTGTAAATCTGCTCCCATTGCAGATAAACACAAGTGCTATTACAAGATATAATAAGGTAGGATTGATTACTTAATATTAGAATCGAAGATTAGGCGGTTCGCTTATTGAGATTGGTCTGAATTAGATTAGATCTTATTATAAATATAAAGAGTGTTTTTTTCCAGGTATAGAAGTTTAAGTTGGCATTACTTTCCAAGATGACGACCGATTTAACAGCTGTCAAGTGATTTATTCTCAGTTTGGTTTGGCAATTCATCAAAACGATCATCAAGCAAGGTGTAGATTCGTCGAATGGGCCCAAAACGAGATTGCCGTTGTTCCCGATTTTCATAAGCGAATTTTGTTTAGCGATGAAGCGCACTTCTTTTTGAATGGCTACGTCAACAAACAAAACTGTCGCATTTGGAGTGAAGCTAATCCACAAGTGTATGTCGAAACACCGTTACATCCAGAAAAACTGACTGTTTGGTGCGCTTTATGGGCTGGTGGAATCCTTCTTCAAAAACGATGAAGGCCACAACGTTACAGTCAATGGTGATCGGTATAGAGCCATGATTACTAACTTTTTCATTCCTGAATTGAACAATCATGATGTTCAGGAGCTGTGGTTCCAACAAGACGACGCAACATGGCTTCCACTGACAGATCCACTGACTTCTCATATGGCTTCAAATGGGGTAGGAAATTTAGTTTTTATAGATGGCATAATGAATCATATAAGCTTTATACAGATATACTCAACAAAAATCTTAAAAAAAGTGCAAAAAATTGGGTTTAGATGGAAATTTTATTTTCCAGCAAGACAACGACTCCAAACATACGGCACGTAATGTCAAAGTGTGGTGTCTTTTTCATTGTAAACAGCAATTGCACACACCCCCACAGTCCCCTGACATCTATGTCATAGAAAATTTGAGGGCCACACTCGAAATAGCGGTCCAAAAACATCAAATTAGGAACAAAGCCCATTTAAAGCAAGTGCTACAAGAAGAATGGGATAAAATATCTCCAGATACCACCAAAAAATTGGTCAAATTGGTACCGAGACGTTTGGAGGACATTATAAAAGCCAAAGAACATGCAACCAGATATTGACACTGTCTTTGTATGTGATATGTCACACAAATTTCATTGGTGTATCCTCAATTTTTGAGCTAAAGATATGCCTGTGTTTATTTCAAATACTTCGTGAAATTTTTAATTTTAGATATCTTTTGTTGATTTTGGTTATTTCTACTGTAAATTAACCCTTTTGTTACTTGTGAAAATAAAAACACGTTTGCACTTCTAGGTAATGTGTTATTTCGATTGCAAGTTGGATTTATCAAGTAAAAGTAAGGTGTATCCTCAATTGTTTGTACCACTGTATGTACTTCTAAGGGGAGGAACATCACAACTTTAAAATTGAAAATTAAAATAAAATTCTTCTATTTTTGCTTTTAGTTTAGCATTATATTTAGTAAGAAGTGTGCCTTTAGTTGGAACATTTTGGGCAAAAAAATTGCCTGCTTAAGGGGTTAACCTATAAACAGAACAGATATCTACTTCAGAAACATTAATAGATTTGTGTGATTTGAAACACTTTATCATAACATAAATAAGTCTTAATTTATTTCAGTGCATTATCATTATTCAGTAAATTCATTGGCACCAGAGAGCATCTCAAGGAAGACGAGTATTCATATCTAACTACATTTCCCCCTCAAGAACTGGCATCAGTTGCTGAGAGAGATTATGCTTAAGGAAACCCAGTATTTGTGTGGTCTTTTTTTACGATTCCATTTGCTTATTCAATCACATTTTGTGGTTTACATAGATTTCCCAAGAAAGTTTCCAGAGTAGGATGCAGTCACAAAGACTGAATGATCGATCTTCTCGCTTATACGGAAGAAAAAGAAAGAGAATTTATTCCACAAAAGATTTCTCTGGCATTATCTGATCATTTCCTCTTTTTTTCAATTGAAAGGCATAAAATACTATTTCTTCTCCGTAATACTCGATTTGCCTTAGGAATAATATGGAAGAGGATTAGTAATTTATGTTGTAATGGTAATTTGTTTCTTGGGGCTATTTTATGACAACATAAAACTAAAATAAAATCAAAACTATATTTAATACATAAAATGATAACAATGAAGAAGCTTAGGAGATTAAAGAGAAATTTTGTCCTTGCAAATTTTCCTGAGTTAGCATTTCTGGATCAGTGTTTGTTATAATTTATTTTAAAAATGATTACTTTTTGAGGCTAAGCTTTGACATTTTGCTTAATAGAGTTAAGGTAAAGATTACAGTGAAAAAAAATAATATTTTGTATAATTTCCGGATGATTGAAAGTGTTTAAGCTCTTTTCAAATGAATAATTTATTTGTATTTAAGTCTTACATTCCTTTTGTTGCACAATGAATAAAAAATATTAATATTGGAATTACTTTTAGCATTATTAATGAAGGTGACGCCATAAATATGCCTTGAGAGAAAAGTTTGGAAATGAGCACGAGAAAAGTTAAAAGGTATTTTTTACTTACATTAAGAAACAGAAAGGATTATTATATTTCATTTGTAACGAATTATTTTTAAACTTCAGGTTTGATTCAAGGATATTTATTTGGTTATGTTGATTTTTCAATTAACATGTGATAAAGTTTGTGTTAAACAATGGCTCTCACATTTCATGGCTGTGATTGTTCAAAACCTCCAATATTTGACTAAAATACTTTAATAATTATATTTAAAAAGGCTATCATTTATTTTTTAATTTATTTTATTTAAAAATTCCTCGTTACTTTTCAGAAAATCATAGTTCACTAGACATGTTAAAAATGAAATATCAGAAAGATAGAAAGAGTGAGAAAAGAAGAGAGAGAGAGAGAGAGAGAGAGAGGAGAAAAGGAGAGAGAGAGTGAGAAAAAAGAGAGAGAGAGTGAGAAAAGAAGAGAGAGAGTGAGAGAGCAACAGACAGTGAAAAAGAGTGCAAGAGTGAAAGAGAGAGTGCAATAATGAAAATGAAAGAGAGTATTTGTGGAAGAGAAAAAGCGTAAAGAAAAAAAAAGAATGAAAGAGAGAAAGATAGAAAAAGAGACAGTGAGAAAGATAGAAAGAAACCGCGAGGAAGAAAGAGAAAAAATGTAAAAGAGTGACAGATTGTTTGAGAAAGATCGGAAGAGAGTGTTGAAAAAGAGAGAAAATGTAAGGAAGAGGAATGGGAGACAGAGAGAGATAGTGAAAGTCAGAAAGAGAGAGTGAGAGTCAGAAAGAGAGAGGGAGATTTAGAAGAAGAGAAAGTCAGAGAGAAGGGGAGAAAGAAAGAGGTAATGTGTGTGAAAGAGAGAATGAGTGAAAAAGGGAATGAGTGAAAGAGAAAGAATAAGATAAAGAGAGTCAGAAAGAGGAAATGAGAAAAAGAGAGTGTCAAAAAGAGAGTAAGAATGAGAGAGATATATTATAACACATTTTTTCAAAGCATTATACAATGAAAAAGCTACGCAAGATGATTCTTAGAATTAAGTCTTTATTTTATTCTTTTATACTCAGAATATTAAAACAAAATTTAATTAAAAAGTAAAATCACCATTTTTTGAGATATGAAATTATAATATTTTTAAGGCAATATTAATACATGATCCTCTTATGACAGTAAAAAATAATTTCCAAATACTGATATGAAAGTAAAATGTAATTTACAACAATTTCAGCAATCCAATCTCAAATGTTTTGAACAAATACATTTTTTATACAAATAAATTTGAAGAAACATAAGATGACGTTTATTCTGAATTATTTTCTGTGAAGACTAACATACTAGTTTATCAATAATATACTTCGACCATGCTATTATATTCAAATTAAAAAACACTTGTTTCCTATTTTTTTTATTTAAAGCGGTACAAGATTCGAATCTAAAAACATTCTCATAAATCAAAATTTTTCTTTACTTTTAAGTGGAAAATAATAATAGGAAAAACTAAATTCTTACGTTGATCTAGTTTATCTTAATTCAAATTCTATTACTTTGTCATGTTACAATAACATTGCTTGAAAAATGAAGGTTTCTCCCATCATTAGCAATTCAATTCCTTGCATTAAATAAGTGGATACTTTGAAGAAATCGGTGTATCATTAAGATTAAGTTTTTATTTCAGTTTTTAGTAATTACTCGATTAAAATAATTTAAAAGTCATTTGCCTTCCCTGCTTTTATACCTGATTTCCATGTTAAAAAATGAAACAGAAAAAAAAAAAATCTAAGTCACGATTTGTTACACTAAAACATTTTTATTTTAATGCATTCGAATGCCTTCGTAGGACATTTTGTTTATGAATTTAAAGACAGAAACTAATTAGCTTCAATCTTGAAATACGAGATCCATGATAAATTATCCTCTTTGCATACATAATTACACCGCCAAAGAATTGTTTAACATTCCTCAAAGTTTAAATTATCATTTTAAGTGGTTAAAATATTAATGCTGGATGACATTTGAAATAAAGCAATTTTCCATTAAATTAAAGAATTAAAACAAAACTAATGAAATAATTACAATATTATTTTTTTACTAAATCGTCTGCTTTTGAGAATCTTTGCGAGGATATTTTGATTTAGTGAAACTATTAAAAAATGAACATTTTTTTTAAAAAAAATTATAAATTTGTCTTTAATTTATAAATTTATTGACGTGAATATTACTCAAAGGCAATTCTAAAGTTTTTAGGGCATTTTCTTCAACATTTTAGAAGACTTAGAAGTTTTTCTTGATTATATTGAGAGGTTCTTTAGGATATTTTACAATTCTCTTTTGGATTAGTATTTAAGGTATCCGAACATGTTGAAAATGACCAAATTTGGTCAAGATAGATATTTTTGTTTTTATTTTATTGAATAGAGTTATCTTTTGGTCTTACGAAACATATTCTGTTTTGTTTCTAAGCTACCTATAGGCCAAGTTACATTCAATTTTATAAAGTAAGACAAAACGTAAGTGGGTCGGTCTTTGATCTATCAGAAGTTGGCATTTAAATTGCTCAAAATCTATCATAGCGAGTCAGATAACTCAAAATGTTACGAATGTATTTCTATAAAACTTTTTGAACCAGATACTTATGTTATTTTCTGGAGAATATATGAAAATATTTCTTATTGTATGAATACTTTTTGAGTTATGGCTTGTTAATTAAATAATGGTCTCATAAAGAATATAACATTTTTTATAATATTTACTCAATCAGAATTTCAAATTTTAATAAAGCATTAAAATTTTAGTACACTTTCTAGATAAATGCACCTAATTGGTTTAAGTAATACTTTTACAAATATTTGTTTATTACTTTTTTCTCTAATTGCTTTGAAGTTTTTCAGAAATATTGCTAAAATTCCCCTTATAATTGTGATTTTTGTAAAATTCAGGAACTTTATTTTAAATATTGTTAGTTAAATAGTAGTATGTATTGGTATTGAGTCCTAAAAAAGCATTTATAAGGCTTAGATATGTTATTTTGAGAAAAAGCACTCCAAACGTGTTCGTATACCCTAAATAGTATATTATTACCAGTAAAATACTAACATACGTAGCATGAGAAATATTGCATAAATGTTTTAACAAAATAAATTATTTGTAAAGTGAAAAAAATAGCGATATTTTTGGAAATGATAATAATCTGATTATAATTTTAGTATAATAATGCAATTTTTAAATTGATTATTAAAATGACAAGACAGGGAAGACTTTTTTATCAATAGCTAGTCCAAAAACATTTTGAAAAAATTTTACGGGTATGTATATATTTGTCACTTTCTATTGTTAACTCTCTGTTTTAAAAAGAAAAAAAATGAAAAATACAGAATTACAATACAATTATTCAGTTTGAAAAGTATGAAGGATTTAAGTTTAAAACAAAACTTCGTGATTAATATAAATGAACAAATGTCGGAACAACTCCCATACAGAAACTTTCACAGCAAGGATTTTATTGGGTATACAAAAAACAATACCATAAAATTTTACTGTAGATATACTTCGATGGAACGCTTAAAGGATTAATATTTCAACGCAGAAGCAAATCATGGGGGGGGGTTATAGTATTATCAATAAGCACTATATAAAGGGAGAACAGAATGCCATTTTGAAGTTCAAGAATTTATTTATCGTGCATTTCTTTGTATGAGCAGCTTCTCAATATGCATAGAAGAAGAATACAAGAGTCATTCCAACTCGTGTATGAGTTCTACTGAGGAAGAATTGTTGACAATAGATAATGTGGATCATCCTTCTGAAAAACCGGTAGGCGTGTCGGATGTAACCAAGCAACAGTGATGCGGATCTGTTGTCAACAGATGCAGGAAGGAACGTGTGACTAATGGCATTATTTGCAACGGTCTGGTCGCATTATCACACTTGCTGAAACTTGACAGTACTTCCTCACACACTTGACAGTAATTCCAATCTATTGCCCTGAAAATTGGTCTTCACACTTAGATTTCAATGCCGTTTGCAACTGAGTGAAATGTCCACTAGGAATCCATGACTGCGATAACCTTTCTCTCAAAAGCGTAGGGTGGCCCCGGTAGCTTAGTGGTCAAGGTCACGGACTTGTTGCTGGCTTGTTATGAGTTCGAGCGTAAAGCTGTTAATGACCCACCATGTGTAGAAGGTAATGTACGATAATTCGGTCAACGCTTAAATGTCCTTTCTTCGGCGTGGATGTTTGGAAAGGAGGCTGCCAGCTCAGGTGTCATGCACTATTGGTGACAAAACCTTTACAGTTCGACGTTTACAGTGCGTCTCTCTCTCTCTTTCTTTGAAAACCATAGGATTTTCAATAATGCACTAAACGGTGGACATAGGTAACCAAATTGTAAGGTATTATCTTTTTAATGAATCACGATTACATTTGCAATACTACAGAGTGTTTTTTTACAGGTATAGAAGTTTAAGTTGGCATTACTTTCCAAGATGACGACCAATTTAACAGCTGTCAAGTGATTTATTCTCAGTTTGGTTTGGCAATTCATCATGAATAGACTCGCGCCTGAACAACACTTTCAAATTGTGCAATTTTATTTCGAAAATAATGGTCGATTTTCATAAGAGAATTTTGTTTAGCGATGAAGCGCACTTCTGGTTGAATGGCTACGTCAACAAACAAAACTGCCATACTTGGAGTGAAGCTAATCCACAAGTGTATGTCGAAACACCGTTACATCCAGAAAAACTGACTGTTTGGTGCGCTTTATGGGCTGGTGGAATCCTTCTTCAAAAACGATGAAGGCCACAACGTTACAGTCAATGGTGATCGGTATAGAGCCATGATTACTAACTTTTTCATTCCTGAATTGAACAATCATGATGTCCAGGAGCTGTGGTTCCAACAAGACGGCACAACATGTCACACAGCTCGTGCCACAATCGATTTATTGAAAGACACGTTTGGTGACCGCCTCATTTCACGTTTTGGACCTGTAAATTGGCCTCCAAGATCTTGTGATTTAACACCGCTAGACTATTTTCTGTGGGGTTATGTTAAGTCATTGGTCTATGCGGATAAGCCACAAACGCTTGACCATTTGGAAGACAACATTCGCCGTGTTATTGCCGATATACGGCCACAAATGTTGGAAAAAGTCATCGAAAATTGGACATCCAGATTGGACTACATCCGAGCCAGCCGTGGCAGTCCTATGCCAGAAATCATATTTAAAATGTAATGCCACAAGATTATTTTTCGAATAAAAAGAAATTCATGTCAATCGAATCGTTGTTTTATTGCAATTTAAAGTTCTATACCTCTAAAAAAAACACCCTTTATGAACATTACAATTACAATCTAAATATATTGTAGATGTGGTGTTTAACACTTGCGTTATGCATCACACATTTAGTCTTGCACCCAATATTTTAGTGGGGACTGACAATGGATTCCATTGTTACATTCTCTAGTATACATGACCTGTACAATGGCCATCTAGTATTATATCTGTGAGGGTTTGAAGCTTGTTGGTTCCTGTATCTTCAGATGTTGACTGCCTCATATTTCAGCAGGATAATATACGATCACACATATCGTGCAATTTTCAAGACTTTTTTGCAGATTGCATTGCTGACTGTCTCCCGATCTATTATATCAGGTTTTGAATATATATATATTCCACTATTACGTAATTTATTAAGTTAATGATTTTAATTAATTTAAGTCATTATAATACTTGAATATATTTAAATTTATACTTTTGTGAGAGCATTAAAATCATTTAAAGAGGACTTATAGATTTACATAATTTGAAGATAAAATATGCTAGGTTATGCCATTTAATATCAAACGCAGTACAACTACAGCTAGAGAAGCAAAATTAGTACTTTAAAATGAACATTAAACAAGAATAAATTTTCTTTTATTTAGTTAAATACATCGAGGCAAGAGTTAGCAGCAACAAATACTGATGAAAACACCGGTATATAAGCTTTGTCAAATCATAGTCCTACAAAATTGGAAGAGGTTTGAAATATTGTTTCCTGTGTGTGTCCAATTTTTCATCCAGTTATTTTCACATTTTGTCGTGAAATAATGCAAATACATAGAGAGGGAGAATCCAAATGCATAGGATTAAACTCTAGTCTGGGCACACTGTGGCAGCACTGATATCTATACTCATCATAACGGCAGGAATACTTCTCTGAATGGTGTAGCAGTCTTGTTGGGTGAAGGTTATATAGATTTTTCTCTATCTGCTCTGTGTTCTCTGTAAATTATTATTCTGAAAATTTGGTGAACTATTCACATTTTAGAGTTTATGTGTATCACTAGATGGCGCTGTTACGATTATTCTGTGAGAATCATGTTTTCTAGGCAGTATGGAAAAACAAAGGAAACAAAGATGGGCTATTTTCTTTGTTTTAGAGAGGTTATTACGGAAAAAAATCCAATGAAATGAAGTCAATAACTCATGAATATATGTTGCTAAATTTTTAAAAAACTTATTTAAATTGTAATCATTAATGCATGACATCCTTTAATACATAATAGAATTTTCAAGTTTTCAATAAAAGTGAAAAATATTTTACGTTATTTATTACGATGAATATAGCTTCTAATTTAGGGTCTTGTTTAACATAAGCACGAGGCGAGTCCGAAAACTAAGTTCCTTATCGTTCTACCACAACTGCAGCGGCAGTTGTTGTAACTCTAGTTCAGCGGCGCTGCAGTCGCTTGTTTTCAAGTGTATATAGTATTCCTTTTTGTCTTGTAAATAAACGTTTTTCCTCCATCCAACTGGTCGTGTGTTTTTAGCGTCGCCTCATCCTTCTGACAGGTAAGAGCAATTTATTTCATTTTTAATGAATGAATTACGAATTTGAACATTATTTTGAACTTTGAATTTGAACAGCAGTATTGAAGTTCAACGCTTGCGCACACGTATCTCTGGTTGATTGTCAATCCAGTAACGCCGTTACAGTCACGTTGTTTTGTATTTACACGTGTTAGTGAGTGCTTAAATTTCTGAAGACTATTTTCGTTGCCTCCGAATAGGAAATGCGTTCTGTAATTCATGCAAATTAATAGTGAAAATGTACTGAGCTATGAAATGGAAGGAAAGTGGATTCGACAATTCAAAGACGGGAAGACAAATGTTTAAGGCGAAGCATGAAGTGGGCGACCTTCTGTTGCCAATGATGGTTTTGTTGAAAAAGAGAACGAGAAAAGTAGTGAAAACAGACGATTTACAATAAGATTGCTTTGTAATGTTTCCACAAATTTAAAAAATTGATCACTGGTGGCACTATTCTTTGAGAATAGTACATACAAGTTGATTCCTCCACATGACAAATGTCTGAACAATGATGTTGACAATGTAGAAAAATAGTTTGCGACATGCTCTTTCATGTAAAAATCCATTTTGTTTCGAAAAATGATTTTTTTATGCTAGTTTTTCCGAATCGGTACTTAGTTTCCAGACATGCCTCGTATATATTCAACCAATTCTGTTTGAATCGCTATAAAAGCAATTTAAACGTAGTGCTTTAAGTTTTTAAAATATATTTTACTTAATTGTTCATAAAATGTTCAAGATTTCTGTTACATGTCAACTTTTTTTAAAATTACTTTTTAGCGAAATTCTCTAAGGACTTGCTGTTTTTCTCTGATAAAAAAGGATTCGTTGCGCTGGAATCTCATGGGGAATTCGGAAAGAAATGATTATTTAATCGGAACGAAAGAACATTACGAAAATAATTTGAATTTATTCACTGATGCTTGAAATTGTTTATTGGAAATGTTTCAAATTAAGGATTAAAATTAAAAAAAGTATCACAAAAAAAAGCACTTCAGTCGTTTTTTCCGAAATGTAATTATTTACGGATTAGTTATCTTTTTTGCATGACATTTTTTATTTTTCTTTGAAATATTAGCATTTCTTTATACATTAAAGTTTAAGAAAGTTTTCTCTTTCGTAATTTTATTTTTTCTTGTACAAAATAAACAGCCCTAATCAGAACAATTTTAAACGGACTTCGCATAATAAGCTAATATATCTGTGCAATTAAAATTTTTAATACGAATGCGATTTCGACTGAGAAAAAAATGCATACATTAACATTAAATTTTACTTAATTCAGTGAATTTTTTAGGGAACAAAATATATCATTAAAAGGAAATCTTCATTTGAAATCATTTAAAAAATGTGCCATTTTTCCCGGAACGGTTGATAATTTAAATAAAAAGGGCTTAATTACTTGCTTCATAGTTTTTAATTTGATAAATTTATGTTACTGTCTTGTTTGAATAAAGTCACTAGAAAATGTGAGCCCATTCCTCCTGTAACATTGCTTCTTAGTTGATCATCTGTCTGCTATCCTTTTTTTGTTTACCGGCACCCCAGGTGAAAAAGCGCAGAAAATGGCTATTCCTTCAAAGTGGGAAATAGATAGGCTGTGCCTGTTGTCATTTGCATAGGTCCGTTTATTTATTTAACACTAGGTATAGATGTGAGGAAAGGATGGTTTACTATTGTGAGGAGAAAATGCAGGAATTGTGTAGTATGCATAGAAGTGACATGCTAATTTATGTCCCATCTTAGGCATGTGATGTTTAAATAGGCATGTTTCACACGGGATCCTATACTGAAAGAGCCTATATGGTGTTTAGGACAGTATACATTGTCCAAAACGCTATTGGCTTTTTCAGACCAGGAAGACTATTTTCTTTCTAATTAGGAATAGAAGGGAATTCAAGGGAGATGAAAAAGTCTTGCTAGTAAGTTTAAGAAGACGGAGGGGGAAATGAAAAGCAAACCAGAAAAAAAGAGAAAATAAAACATTTTTTCTTTGGTGGACCGATAATGTTATGTTTGGACGTTACGAGATTGGTCGAAAAGAGTTTACCCGACGACGATACGACAAAGTATGTGATACTTATTTATGTAAAGGCTAAAACGTCTTGTAACGATTGATAATCAAAATTCTAAATTAGTTATTTTTTTACTAAAAATGTGTGATCCATATTTGTTACCAGTAAATTTCTTTAAATCTAGGGTCCTGCGTTACACTGCTTTATTAAACGTACCAATAAAAATTCAGTTTATTGAATTAAAATTTGATTCTTTTAGGAAAAAGATATTTCTAAAAGTTTTAAAACAAATACAGTCGAATCTCTCTCTATATAGAATTTCTATATTGTGAATTTTTCTATACATCGAACTTTTTCCTGGAACCTTGAACATTTCATGATTTTCTTCGTAAAATAACCTCTTTATAGCGAAGTGCATGTTCTATATAACCAATTTTTTTTCTTTTCTGATTCAATTTTTGTTCTCCCTTTTTTCAAAGTATTTATGAAAATATTTCGAGTTATTCTCTCTTTAACACATTTTATGGTGGTCATAAATCTTGAACTGGTTTTTTTAGATTCTAACTTGCCGATAGTAATAGAGTTCTGGACGTTACATCCAAGAAGCGCTTCCTTTAACCCCCATTGTCCAGTTCACTAGAAGCATCTTAGATATCCTCCTTCATCCTCAGTGGAGTTGTCCCGTGTCCCCGTGTTCTAATTATAAAATAATGTATCTTTAATATTACTTGTATGCTTTAAATTATAAAATGTCCTTAAAATTCATTAATTTTAGAATTAAATTATTTTCTCAGTATTGAAAATACTGTGAATTCTTCGACATTCGTTTTTTGTTTTCCTTGTAGGTTTTCTTTTTTTTTTGATGGGTAAGATATATAAAATAAACATATATTAATTTAAAATAAGGTGTGAATAATTATATTTTTCATATACAGTGTTTATGAATTAAAAATTTGTTTTATGTGGTTTATAAAGTATTTTAAAAGATGAACCTCCATATAACGAACTTTTTTCCGGGACTTAGCGACTTCGTTATACAGAGGTCCGACTGTATTAAAAGATTAGCATTAGATGAAAAATATATAAATTCTTATATTTTACCTGCTTCAGCATCTAAAAGTAATTACTAAAGTACTAAATTTATTGCTTCCAATACATAATGCTATGATAATTAAATTCTGATAATCGTCATAGAATTGAAGTAACAGGTTATATTAATAAAATTATATACAAAGACAAAATATTTTAAATAATTAATTGAACTTTTAATACTCAAAATTCACCTGTTTCCATAGTTAAAGCAAAAACACAGTAATATAAATAAAGTTATTTATTTAGGACTCTAGAAACCTAAAAATATTTAAAAGTATCTAAACTGCACTTCTGTGAAACATTCTTTACGAGTTTATGTATAAGAATAGAACGAAGAAGAACCTTTACACAAAAATATACCAAAGAAAGGAGAATACTCACTTGCAATTCGATGTATACTTGAGAATTCAATACCCAAAAGGCCAGCGAAATACGTGCCTGTTCCGTATTTATAAGTTCTTAAAATGTAGTTTTGTGTGCCATACATTTATTCCTCTTTCGTTCTGAAAGTTTCATTTCTTGATGTTCTTTGACTTTCTGCAAAAACTGCTTTTAAACTTTTTACGTTCTCTATAAATATTGTAATGGGCATTTACTGTTTTGGGTGATGTATTGAGTGTATAACTTTTGAAAGTTAAGTATTATTATATGGATAAGTATTGACTTTTTCAATGCACTTCTTAACCAACAAATAAACTTCATGCATATGTATTATTTTAAACTGCATTTTCTCTTCTAAGTTTCATTTCTGCTTAGTAATATTAGCAAATATAATGGAAGGTTGGTGTCTTGAAACATTGTGTAACCCTGTATCTTAATACTAAGCGTAAGATTTTGCTTATGTATTATTGTAGTTATTATACTATGTATTATCACTGTTTCTTTTTTGTTCGGTATTTTACTTTAATCCTTTCGTGGTCCTTGAGAAGATCACTTCCCATCTACATGATCTTACAAGACATACCGGTGAGAAGCGCAAAAGCCTTTATAATATATTGGCCTTGCTATTATAATGAGTGGAGGACTTGTGACGAATCTGTACGGAACCTTTCCACTAATCTTCTTAGGCGTCTTTCTGGGGAATATAAATTCGCGTTTATTTCCAATCAACTCCAAAAAGAAGTTTGGGATATTCAAATTAGATAAGGTATTTAAGTCGAGAGTTGCGAGATAGCAAGAGAGATGATGGTAGGTTATTAAGCCAACAACGTTAAAAGTAAAACTAGAAGATTCAAAGAGATTAGATTCGTGAAGACGTCGTGCTGCTAGACGTACCAGAAAGGTGATATAAGCCAGCGGTAAATATAATTCACGTACGCTTAAAGTAAGCTTCAGTTTTAGCTACTTAGTTAAAGTTAATGACAGTTAAGAATTCGAATACGTGTGTTTCTCGGATCTTCTATTTCGGTAACCTTACTTGAGTGTAGCTAGATTATTAATTAATCGTTTTTTTAGTAATTTAATTTAATATAAAGGCAAATCCCTTTAAACGACGTAACATTATTGTATTATATGTTATCAATTTTTGGAGGAAATTATAACAAATAAATAATATTATTATTCACAATGGCTCTTGGTGGTTCTTTGCCTCAAATTAATCTTGGTGTTCAAGGTGTGACCCAGGGGGGTCATCACAGACTAACTCCTGCTTCAGTTTTGTGTTACTGCACATATATCAGTGATTATGACGTCTGTAACTTTAACAAAAAAAGATGGTACTTTAAAAGAAGTGTGATTAATCTATACGCGCCCTCTCACTAATCCTCTTGGGGAATCTATGGGCTAGCATTTGGGTTTAGTTCACAATTTCTCAAGAACAAACAATGATATTCAGATTAGTTCGACTATATAAAGTCAGAGTTTTGATAATTATAGAGAAGGAGGTAGGAGCTACTTTCGCTATGCAGGAGAGAGCGAATAAAGTTTACTTTGGCATACAAAGATTAAGAGTGGTGTTTGCCACTGTGTTGAATTAGTAGATTTGAGGTTAGGAATCAACGATATATATTAGGTTGAGCTAAATAAGTTTGCTTTTTCCGTGCTACTCATTAGAAATTCACTTAAAGAATAAGTTGTTGTTGGTTGGTGTGTTTAAGTAAATAAATGATTTTGATTATGGAAGTCTCTGGTTCTGCTTTCATTCCTCCCACATTCTTAGGTAGGCAAGACGGTGAGAGAGCAACTTCAGGTGAAAGTCGCTCACAGAATTACCTTGTCCACAAAAGCTGTCGCAGTATGTAACGATGTCATGGGAGGGGTGGATTGCTTCGATCAAAGAACAGAAAAGAAAGATTCCAAATAAGAGGATCTTTTAAATAAAGGCATTGCATCTTTTATTTCTTATTGACCATGTCATCATAAATAAGTGAATAAAAAAATCAATTTAGATCAGTTAAAATTCCGCACTGGATTCGATCGTCAGGTAATAGACGGATATTTTTCAATTAAAAGGAAAGGATGTTCTGCGCGCGCGCTAGCTTCCAAGTAAAGAAGTGTGTACTTCCGGATTATGAGTGCTTAGCCAATGTGGGAAATCATGAGTCAAAGATGTTTCCAAACTGTAGACACTGTAAGAAATGTAGCAGAAAGGAACAAGAAAAGAGGATCCGCTACATGTATGCAAAGTGTAATGTCCCCTTGTGCATTGCAACATGCTTCTCTCATCTTGTCATGGCAAATAATCACCATTAAATTAAATTTTTTTTTTATGACGGTAAATGATTCCTTGGGAAGTATTCTTCCCATCCCTAACATTTTAACGGAAACATAAAATGCGGCAACATAAAATATAATTCCTAAAATACTATTGTTTAATTATTCATAAAACATAAAAAACTGAAATAAATTCAGAGGAGAAATAAATGTCCCTAGAAAGAGTTAGTCAAAATAAATAGAGGAAATATATTTATTATCAAAAATATATGATAAATTGCCGTAAATCTAATAATAATAGCAGTAATTTATACAAAGCACGAACTAAGTACTTGAATGCATTTTATAACATTTTTTATTTTTATCGCCCCCCCACCACCACTCTCATATTGTTTTCATTTCAATTCTTTCAGTGGATATTTTTCGGATTAAAGATGCAATTACCCTAAAAATACTCGGAATCCAAAGGGCTGCTGCAAGTTCAATTCAAATACTCCTCGAGGGATCACATTTCAAATTATAAAAATATAAATTATAGAAAAAAAAATTAAATTATCTATTTATGCGCCTTTTTAAAATGACGGTTCCGGACGTAGTCGGATACCTTAAATATTACTATTTCTTGATACTTGTTAACTTTTCTTACACAAAATTAAATTTTTTTCAATAATTTGCATTTACCTTGTCAAAGATCTTTTAACACAATTATACCAAATATATATATATATATATATATAATCATAAACTGAAAATTTCATACCGAAAGACATTTTGTGATTTTTTTTTTCACTCGAATAAATCAAAGCATTCTTAATTCCCTATTTGGAAGAAGACTCATGTTTCCCTCAGGAATCTCTGAGGCATTCTTCTGAATTCTTTGGAATTCGAATAATCTTGTTTGGTATTCGATAATGGTAAGCGATAATGTGCTTATAGTCTTTTTAAATTAGATTAGTACTGTACGTTTACACTTTTTCTATGTTCGGAACTTACTTTGTGATTCTACTAAGATTGAGATGAAGTTATTCAGATTAAATCCCAATCTCGTTAAATCTAGTTACAGGAAAATTTTCGACAGTTATTTCTAGATAATTTAGTTTAATTATCGAGATGTGACTTTTATACTAAATAAAATCGTTCTAAATTTTGGATATAGAATGAATGGAACGACTGTATCTTTTATAACGCATGCGTTAATAGCATTTTTTTAGATAAATTAAGCCTAAACTATAATACTCCTGGTAAAAGTTTGTTATTTAAATAAAATACACTTAAAATATTTTAAGTATACAATATATTTCTATTTAAAGATTGAATTTTTAGATTTGTGTTTTGAAATAATTTCTTTTCGAAGCGAAAATTAGAAAATTTCTATGTTAATTAAGATTCTTAATTGAAATAAATATTGACAAAAGACGATTAAAAAATTTCAAATTCTTATAAATGTTTCTAAAGGTTTCTTAAAGAAGTTTTGAAAAATATTTGCTAGCTATGAATAAGAAGGACAATTCATTACACTAAATTTTCCTCAATAATTGTAAGAGAAATAATAGTTAGTTTATTGAAAGAATCGACGATAAGGAAATTGGCATTTATATATATATATATAATAGTGAGAAACAATTTGTTGATATTCTTTACAAAATATAATTGCATTTAAGTTAATTAATGAGAAATTTAAACTTGAATCAGTTTGCTTAGTTTGTGTGTTTACTGTTAAGGTTAATGTAATACTTTTCTGAAATATCATTATTATTGCAATTATCATTTTTATTAAATATTAGGTTGGGGAAAAAGAAATCCATTATTTTTTCGGTAGATAGCTGTAGTGCTGATATCTCCTGAAGTATCGATCAAACAATTTAAAATTCATGCTCGTTGTCAAGGTGACATTTCACACTAAAATAATTCTATTGATGTTTTTTGTTTGGTCCATTCAGTTGTGAGTTACAGGGAGTTAAAGTTGGAAGTCCACAAAGAGAAAATTAGGTACATTTTACAGTTTTCTATCATAAAGACAAAAATGCAAGCCAGGCGGCTGAAATTGCGAATGGTGTTTATGGTGCCGAGATACTGTAAGAGTTTCTGTAGAAGTACAATTTTGTTTCATCGATTCCGGTCAGACATTTTTGATGTTAAAGATGCACCTCGCACAGGCAGGCCCATCTTCGAAAATGTCGATAAAATCACCAAAATAATCAAACTTGACAGGCATGTTAGTGATCGTAGCATCGCCCAGGAGCTAAAGATGGACCATAAAACAGTTTTAAACCATTTGCGCAAAGTTTGATTCAAAAAGAAGCTCTATGTTTGGGTGCCCCACCAATTAACACCAAAAAAACAAACAAACATGATGAATCGATTTTCCATCTGTGAAGCCTTGGCCAAACGGAATGAAATCGACCAATTTCTTAAGCGGATGGTAACTGGGGATGAGAAATGGGTCACATACGACAATATTGCGCGAAACCGATCGTGGTCAAAGCTCGGTGAAGCAGCTCAAACAGTGGCCAAACCAGGACTAAGGGCGAGGATGGTACTATTGTGTATTTGATGGGACTGGAAAGGAATAATTTTTTATGAGTTGCTTCCGTATGACCAAACACTAAATTACGATCTCTACTGTCAACAACTGGACCGTTTGAAGCTAGCGATTGACCAGAAACGGCCAGAATTGGCCAACAGAAGAGGTGGTGTAATCCATTAGGACAACGCCAGGTTACACACACGTTTGTAGTGACTCGCCAGAATATCTGGGAGTTTGGTTGGGAAGTTTTAAAGCATCCACGATATAGGCCAGACCTGGCACCAAGCGAGTACCACCTTTTTCTCGCATTGCAAAACTTCCTGAGTGATAAGAAATTGGGATCAAGAGAAGATTGTGAAAATCGACTACTGGAGTTTTTCACCAATAAGGACCAAGATTTCTTGAGAAAAGCATTATGAAGCTACCTTTAAAATTGCAACAAATTATACAGCAAAACGGTGCATATTTGGCCCAAATCGGACAATTAAATGAATGTTAAATAAAGTCTTGAATTACATGTAAAAATAATGGATTTCTTTTTCCCCTGCCTAATATTTGTTTCAATTTTGTTTAATCACTTATCTTTTGTTTATCACTTATCTTCATTTATACACGACAAACAACAAATTCCAACAGGTTTTATAAAAAAGTGCAAAAAAAAAAAAAAAAAAAAGATGCAACATAAGCAAATATTTATTTAAATACTAATAAAATGTACAAATGTTTGAAGCATATAAAGTGATACATTTAATTTCGATTCAGATGTCATATTATTTATTTAGCGCAGTGTTTCTCAAACTGTGGGGTGCTCGCCCCTAGGGGGCATGATAACCCTACAAGGGGTCGCGAGCATATCGAAGACTCAAAAACAAAAGATTAATTAAAAAAATATCAATTTACTGAAAGAAAGCAAAACAAAATACATTCTGACATAATAAAAAGTAAAATATACATTTAGACTGATATAATACACTTATAAATGTAACAGTTCTGTGCAATATGTTTCATGATTAATTTAACAGAATTAAGTTGAAAACAAGTTTAATAATTACCAATGACCTTATGGGCATGTCCTGAAATTATATACAAAGTTTAATGCTTATCTTGATAATTTGAACGGTTTATAATTAAAGTCGCATTGCAGCTTTACAACAAAAAATACTATTATTGGATTGAATACATTGTTATCTTGTGGAAGGAGGGGGGAGGGGGGTGTGCAAAGAAAATTATGCTTGAAACTTGGGTCGCAAGTATAGAAAGTTTGAGAAGCACTGCTTTAGCGAATGATTTGAAACATGAAACAATGAAATTAATTCCAAGACTGAACTAGTAAAGATATAATTATATTTGATGAGATATTTTAACGGAGGAACTTCAATATAATATAATGATCCAATACTTTGTTTCTCTTGTGCATGAATAATGGTCTTACGTGATTGATGTTGTTTATGGTTAGTTGATACTTATTTAATTTCAATTAGCATCAACAGAAATCTCAACTATAATATTGATAAAGTTTTAAGTAACGAATATCAAAATAAAGGAAGCACAGTAATGTTTTTACTTTTAGTTTTATATTTTTTAAATGAATTTATTTTAATCTATTGATCTTACCTGTTCCAGCGAGTGCAAATCTATTCTCTAAATTTATTAGCATAGATACACAACGGTTTAAGTAAACTTCGTTTTCTAGTCTCCAGCAGTATTTTTGGAAGCAATCCAAAACAGAGATGTATGTGATAAATTGCACATTTTCCCAAAGAATAGGAGAAACCAACCATGTAAAGTTTGTTTGTAATGCGTCAATTCGTATTTGGAATACTATTTAGAATTAAGAAACTCAGTTGCAATTCTACTATCTTGCTTTTTCAATTATGCAACATAAATCAGATATAAATAGATTGAGAGAGCGCGGGAGAGAAAGAGATCTAGATAGTTAGATTTACAGTTAAAGAGAAATACGGGATGTCCGAGCTTAAAGTATCCAAAAGTAATAGTTTATTATTACGGAACTACCCATCAGAATGTAACAAACTGTTCATCCGTGGATTGGAAAACTCCCCGAGACATTTGGGTCTAGTCCGATCGGCCGCACGTGTGCGCATTATTTGGCAATCACAGACGATAAACTTTTTACACTTTTTTTTTGTGGACGCCATAGTAAAAGATGCAGTGCGTACTTTGGTGAACGGAATTTAAATCAGTCAGCGTATACAGCAACGTGTTCGAATTGAATGGAATGTCGACCCTCCAACATCAAAACCTATCCACCAATGGGAAATAATTTTAAAGCGGACGGGAACTTTAGCATCTCAAAAACTGGAAATTATTCTTAAGTTATCGTGATAGAAGACACTGTTAAATTCCGTTAACCTAAGTACGCACTGCATCTTTTACTATGACGTCCACATATTTACTGATGAAGTCAGTGTAAAAAGCTTATCGTCTGCGATTGCCGAATAATGCGCACACGAGCGGCTGATCGGACCCAGACTTTTCTCCCAAAAAATCTGGGAGAGTTTTCCAATCCACGGATGAACAGTTTGATACATTCTGATGGGTAGATCCGTAATAATAAGCCATTACTTTTGAATACTTTAATCCTGGACATCCTGTATATGCATATCCCTTTAAGACTCAACCTGCACGATCGTGTGGGTTAGACGTTCTTATACATTTTTGCTTCTAGAACAGTCGTATGCAAATAAATCCCCAATCCAATGATTGAGTGTATTTGCAGAAGGTGTAAAATATCATTTTTTATCAACAGACGGTGGTTGTAGTCCATGTTTTACTTTCAGAGGGCAAATCTAACTTCGTTTTCAAATACAACGAAAACACTTCTTTTTATCTGTCGTAAAAAAGAAATAATCAATATATTTATAATTGCTTGGATACAAATTTTTGTATTAATGTTTAAATAATTGTAAAATAGAAAAAATATTAATTATACTTTATTAATGTGGCATCTAGGGCTCGGGATTTCGTTACCCACACGATCGTGCGGGTTGGGCGTTACTTAAGTCACTGCAGCTGTAAAGGTAAGTACTTACCATGAAAAATTTCTTTTCTGTTTCAATAATTTTGATGAAAGCCTACATAAAAATGAATTATATAGTTACATAATTAATACCAAATTTTCTTGGGGGTCGCCATGGATGTGAGTCCCTTTTTTTTCTTTCTCTCTCTCCCTCTTTTGCAGTTAATTTTCTTTTCCATACATTTGTTGAGGAGTATGGCATTTTTATCCTCTCCACAGATATCTGCATATATATCCCCCCCCCCAAAATCTGGGTTTTCGGGTGGTAGTTAATATGGTGGGGTTTAAATAAATATATATATATACTAGATGACCCGACACACGTTGTCCTGTACACACATCTTAAATTCAAAAATTCCAAATTTTTATGAATAAGCTTTAACAATCTGGACCATTTTGAGTAAAATTTGAGTAAAATTTCAAACACTAATTACATCTGAATGCAACAATTTAATTAAAACACGATTTATTTCAACAAAATAATAACACGAAGTGACAAAATATTTTCCTGAAATGATCACAGCACCAACTGTCGAGACCAATTTGAATTATAATAAAAGATTTTTGAATATTCTCGATACTGCGATCGTAGCGCAATCTGCCGGATCCAATGTAAAACATTCCAAGATCAACAATTTATAAAAAAAATTAATTAAATAAACATTTCTAAACCGAATTATAAATCTAAACCATTCTCGAGTCCACTGGAACAGACAAAAACTTTCATCAAAATCGGTCCAGCCGTTTAGGAGGAGTTTAATTATATACACACGCACAGAAGAACTACATATATAAAGATTATTTGAAAAGATATTAATTAAAAACGCTAAAAAGCGTTAATCATCTGCATTTTCGTAACAATAAAGACCGAGTTTGGTCAGTTTGGAAAAGCCCTCGTGTAGCTGAACAGTGCGACGTTAATATTCAATCAATCATACAATCAATTGGTCAGTTTGGCTGAAAATCAATTTTCGACGCCAACTTACGTTTTTTTCAATTCCTACTATTAGTTCATGATCTCTATACATATTTTATTTGTTTGTTTGTTTATTTATTTATCTTGGTGGAATTTTCAATCGTTAATAAAATACATTTTAAAGCTCTCAATTGAGCTGAAATGTAATGTAAATGATTATTTTGGATAACAATACAATAATTTTTAATTATAATTAATAAAAATTAATTGATTAAAACTAATTGTTTAAAAAATTACAAATACAGCCACGTTGACGACTTAACGACCCTTTTGGCGACTTATGTCAAAATTTGAAAATGTTTTTTTCTCACATGATAAAGCATTCAGTTGAAAGGAAATTTTATATACACGATTGTTTTGGATGACAATACGATATTTTAATGATAATTAATAAAAATTAATTACCACTTAATGTTGTGATTCTGTCATATGTATATACATATTTATATTAGTTGCAATTATTTAATAAAAAGTACCTAAAATAAATTTTTTCTTGGTTGATCTAAGTAGGAATTGATTAAATTTTTTTTTATGTTACTTGTTTTTATAACAATAGCGTTGTTATAACAATGCAGGTGAATGTTTTTAATTAATATCTTTTTAAATAATTGCGATATCGGACCGAATTGTGAATCTAAACCATTCTCGTATTTACTTGAACCCACACAAAAAATTTCATCGAAATCTGTTCAGCCGTTTAGGAGGAGTTTAGTGACAAACACACGCACAGATTTTAATACATAAGGATATACATTTAAATAATAAAATTTTCTAATGCATTTTACTATTTTTCATGGAATACTTTGCTACCTTTTAACCAAAAACTTTTTCAGTTGTCTAAAAGGAGAAGAATTCTCACAGAAGAAATGTTTCAATTGATATATAAATCAGATTGAACTTAGATCAGAACTTAGTGTGATCTCTGGGATGATGAGACAATGTTCCGAACAAAACATATGAATAGCGCATACTGGAAGGAGAATCAAGTTCAGATGAGAGCAATGAAGAAACACATGGAAATATTTGAAATGAAAAAACAATTTTTGATGATTCTTTACCATAAAAGTCCCTTGAACACATTCATTACATTGATTTACCTGTTGTAAATTCTTGCTTTCTGTGCAAACAAGATGCAATATCAAATAAAATTTCTCTAAAAATCAAAATGGATCGCTTAAAATTTAAGTTAGAGATAGTTGAAACGTTATCAGCCTCTCCACCTACTAACAAAAGTTTTTTTAACTGAAGATGAAGATAACAGTATTGTAATTCCACTCGCAAAAAGATCGAAGCGTTATAATCCACCTGCTATACATGTCATGGCTTTTATCTTGGCCATTCCAGGTTAAAAGACTTGACATGTTTGATGACATTTCAAGGCCTCGCAAGTGCATATTTGAAAACTACGAAAGCAGTTCGAAAACATGTGAAAAATGCAATGGTTATTAATACTTGTCAAAAATAAAACAAAAGATTTTGCAGTAAATAAATAATGAATTAATAAAATAGTTAATTTTCATCAATAATTTCCTTATTTGTAACAATTTTAGTTGAATTAAGATTGTTTCTTCTATCAATTTAGAGCTAAAAATGTATAATTCGCAAAACTTCATGGGTAACCTGTTTCACAGATAACGCCCAAACCGGGCGATTGTGCTGGTACCGTCTACATTCCAGGGGGGGGGGATTTTTTTATTAATTTTCCCAATGTCATTGGGGTCCATATAGTATTAATAAACAGAAGAATTTAATGTTTGAAGATATAAATAATTCGGGTCTTAAAGGGATATAGACAATTTCGCAAATATAAATAAGTAAATAAATACACGAGTTAAAAAGAGACTTCAGAAATGTAATTTTCTTTTGTATTTACATAATTTTCAATAATGTACGAAAAAAATGAAATAAAATAATCCAAAAGTGAAAATATAGCTTAAGTTAAATAAAGAATCAACAATTTGGTCTAAGGAGTTAAATGAATGCTGTGCTCTTATTACATTAAAATTATCACAAGTAAAATATTCTCTCAGTTTTATATGATTCGATTACGATTTTGACTTGACAATAAATACAAGTATTAAATGCAGGCTATTAGTGTAAGTAATTAAATTGTTTGTATTCGAATTTTTATTCTGTCTTTATCTATTCATAACTTCTGATATAACTTCACCCAAATAATATTCATAACTTTTATAACTTTTTAATTAAATATATGGTTATTTATAATTCAAGAATCATAAAGCACACATGGATTTTAAACTATTTTAAAATGTAACCGAGAAAGGTACACCTTTTCAGAAATATTCGAGTACCGCAATACGTTCTTCTATTCCTCTTGAGGTTATGGATGAATATTTCAAGGAAAGTAGTTCTGTATAAAATGTCTGAAAGAAATGAGGGTAGTAACCAACCATTCGCTGCAATGTTTGAAAATGCTACACCCAAAAGGCCAGCAAAATGCCTTGCCTGGTCTGTATTTATACCTCCATAAAACGTAGTTTTGTGCACAATAAATTTTTCTTTTACTGTTAAATTTTTGCATTTTTACTATTTGTTATCTTGCCTCAAGAAATATTTCTGAACTTTATTACCCTAGTGTAAATGTTGTTACGAGCGTGGTCTGCTATTGTACCGATACATATATAAAAGGTTTTATATTGCAACATACGTTATACTTTTGTAAAACAATACTGCTTACAAGATACTCCTTTCATTCTGTGCAATGCTACTCGCAAACGAATAAAATGAAATAATGGTTTTGTAATATTAAGAATATTTTGATACATGTTTTCAATATTAAAATTGAAGCTGGTGTTTTTTAAAATAAAAATTATACTCATACATATATGAATTTAAGAGAAAGCTATGGATTAGTTACTTGTACATTTCAGTGTAAGAAAGGAGAATTTTTGGAACTTTTTAAAGGTCGCAAGGGAAACAGACATTGTTATGAAAATATCTAAATTTATTTGGTTCAATCAATTTACTATCGAGCAAGATTATAAACTCAGAGAGCAGTCAAATTAGATGACTAACTTAAGGTATCCGACTACGTTCGGAACCGTGATTTTAAAAAAGCGCATAAATGGATAATTTTCATGACATTTAGTGTCACTCAGAATTAAAATGCATGCATAATATTGTTTTGGACATTTTGACAAAAAATCATTTAAAAATAATATTTTGGCTTAAATATAATATATTAAATATAATATTTTTAACTTAGAATAATCTTTTTCCAAATGTTCTCCTTTTGTGAAAAATGGTTCTATTATAATAATACTTTGCCTGTACATAGCTCAGATCTCTCTGCAGAGGCTCAACTAGAAGTTTTGAAAAATTCACAATATTTTCAGAGTTACCACCAATTGAAATAATTGTTGGCGTTTTTTTCTTAAAATTGCTCCCCTCTGTTGTCGTAAAATATAAATAAACCCACTTTTAAGTTATGTATTTCAAAAATTCTAGTTGAGCCTCTGTAGAGAGGTCTGAGGTATATGCAGGTAAAATATTATTTTAATAGAAGCATTTTTCACAAAAGGAGAAAATTTGGAAAAAAGATTATTCTAAGTTAATTTTTTGCCAAAATATTATATTTGAATAAATGTTTTTTTGTCAAAATGTCCTTAAAACGATTTTATGCATATATTTCTAATCTAAGTGACGCTAAATACCATGAAAATTATCCATTTATTCGCTTTTGCAAAATCATGGTTGCGAACGTAGTCGGATACCTTAAGGTTACACATTAGTCTAAAAATTTCATTTTTACCGAATTTTTTTTCTTTTGCATGTTTTGGTGGCCCATATCATTGAGATGCTTGCCACGAAATTTCAGATCTGTTAGCAAATTAGTTTTTAAGATATTTCAAGTTTTATGAGCTAAGGTTTTGGTTTCGGTTTCCTTTTAAAGCATTTTTTCACACTTAAGTTGAATTAATTAAAAATATTGTTGAGCTTTTAGTTTGAAATGGTTATTAATTCCAATTTTCACTACTAAAATAATTTCTGCTTGATTATGTTTTGAGTTTTTTGAGTTCTCATAATTAATTAAGAAAGATTAATTTCATGGCCAATTTTTGCTTTAAAAATAGTTTATATAACTTAAAAGCCTTATCATTAGTTTTTTCCTGTAGAGAAAATGCCATGGCAAATGTGTTCTGCGTTTCTGTGAGAAACAATATTTCGAAGAGATGGAATACTACTGAAAATGATGTATCTAAAAATTAGTCCTCAGCTGATTCTGCAATTAGACTTCTGAATACAAGTATTCTGAATTCAAATGCTGCAGATATAAATGAATATTTCCTTGATGTACCAAACTTCATTATACTAAACATATTGTAGTACTATATTTTAGTATTTTAAAGTTGTACGACAAGAGCTAAAACTTCCTAAACTGCCCCAATTTGAAACTGAAAAAAATTAAATTTTATGAGCAAACCTGACTATTTTTAGCTTAAGTTAGTATCATTATTATTTTGTACATAAATGCTTCGTGTTTCAAAACTTTTGTGAAATATTAGGTTAAGATAAAGCTGAATAAACTGACGTCTTAACAAATGCTATCAATATTATGCAAAAATATCTTTTGAATTAAAAATATAATTTTCAGTCATATTTAATAAAAATAGTGTTTTAATGTAGAACATACATTGGAAAATAACATATTAAAAAATTAGAGTTTTACAGGCATTATAAGTTTTTGTTTTATGGCTTTACAAACTTTAAATGCGTTTTTCTCAAACTTTTAATTTTGAAGGTATAAGTGTTTTCTAATCCATAAGGCTTTTTTCCTGTTCCAGATAGAGCCTTGAATTTTTTTGTATATACTCCCAAATGTATGTTCTGTAAAAGTTAGTATGGATTTAGGGCTGAGAACTCTAGTTATTTTTCTAAAAAATGCTAAAGTTGATATTTTAAAAAATTTCGTGTTTTTTCCAGGTTTTTCTAGAAAAATAATTATTAAAAATCAACAAGGGAATAGATTTTCAAATCCATACTAAATATTATTTGTAATAATCTAAGAATCATAAATAACTTAAAATTACTAAAACATTTTAAAAATTGAGTATTTTATAAGAGTTTGAAAAAACTTCAAAAATTCCTGATTTTTTAAAATTGTAAAATAATGGCTGGTCAAACTGACTTTTTGATTACAGAATCAGCTTAATAATATAATCTAAATATAAAACATCAATTATTTTTACTGTAACTGTCTCCAAAAATGTTTTTTGAAAAAGGGTACCTTGTAGCCTTAATCTACTAAGACGAATAATTAAGCATTTAACTGAGTGTGATCCAATGAAACGGCACTCACCAGATCTCTTCCTGGTCAACTATGTATTCCTATCTCTAAAGATTTTTATCAAATTCCTCAAGGTTTCCGATAGTTAATTCGCTAATATTACAATAATAGCACCCTAACGAATGACTCGGACACTCACTTTGTGGGGATTTAAATAGCACTCCAATTCGCCTAAAATCAAGTTTTTTCTCACAAGGTGGTTTTAAAATCACACAACAGTTAAAGAATTATTTTCCTCAAGAGGATTAGTATAAGGGCGCTAATTAGACCCATCACAAGGGGTGAGTTGAATACGGATCCGCTTATCTCAGAAAAAAGTTGTCTAGAAAAAACGTTTTTTTCCTCTATTAGTCAAGTGTAAGTGACTTTAATTTTGGGCGTATTTTCAGTTGAACATTTATTCTAAAAGAGGATAAAATTTACACAAATCCTTGAAATTCAGAGTCTGAATTCGAGTTTCCGAATAGAGCGTGTAAAATTCGAAGTCACTCATTGAAATGTCTGAATGCATATAATCATCGTGCAGTAAGTTTTCTCTCCAGGGCATGAAATATCACGTGTGATCACGTGCTGCATACGAATTTCTTTTTCCGCTTATTTACTAAAGTAAATTTTTTTCCGATTCTATTTATACACAGATATCAACTTTTGGGCACGTTTCTGAAGAAAGACACACTTTTAGCTTATATACAAATCGGCTTATATTGAGAAATATACGGTTCTTTACTATGTTTTTTAATGAATGCTTCTTGAAACTTGATGATGTAGTCTCGACAACATTAGGCTACTTTTTAATTATACTTTCAAGCATGTACTAATGACCGCGGTAAAAAACTGGTGACTGTTCGAACCTGTGACCGGCATTACTATTGTCAAATTCTGGTTCAGATAAAGATGTACCTTGTAGTAAGACTGATGGATGTGAAATATGTTAAGGTATCCGACTACGTTCGGAACCGTGATTTTCAAAAGCGCATAAATGGATAATTTATAATATTATTATAATAGAACCATTTTGCACAAAAGGAGAACATTTGGAAAAATGATTTTTCTAAGTTAATTTTTTTTGCCAAAACATTGTATTTAAATAACATTTTTTTGTCAAAATGTCCTTAAAACAACTTTATGCATATATTTTAATCTAAGTGACACTAAATATCATGAAAATTATCCATTTATGCGCTTTTTTAAAATCACCGTTCCGAAAGTAGTCGGATACCTTAAGTCTCGAAGTTCACGTATTGTGTCTTGTAGAAGCTAAACAAACTGAGATCCAGCTCCTCCTCGCTACTTGACTGAAGATGAAATTGTGAATTTTGTTTGCCAGTTTTCTGGTGTTGTGACGTTATATATATATATAACAATAAATATATTTATATATTCAAAATTAATTTCACCCACTTAATCTGAATTTTTAAATCGTTTTCAATGAATTCATAAATATCTTTTAGATTAAAAAGTACTAAATTTAGTTTAAAACTTATGCAAAAATGAAAATGAAGTAACCACTTTAGCTTATCTTTACTATGGACAAAATTAAAGACTGATTGATTTAGAATAAGTTGTTTAGATACGATAAATGTGTTGTTAACGTATTAAAAGCTATAACCTGTTAACGATAGCTCCTTCATTTGAGAGCGCACCACTAAGTGTGTCACGGAAATCGAGCGATATGACGAGTATACTCTTCACTCACAGTGTCGCTGTTAAAATATTGGATAAAAAGATGGGTTTATTTTGTAAAATTGCCGATTTTATTAATAATACTTATTTATTTCGTTAACATAAATATATAATTACTTGTACACATTACTTGAAAAACGCAGGGGACATTAAATGAAAATTCTGTCGTAATTCCTGAGCTGTGCCACATAAACACACACTGATATACTCTATTCTTAACTGCCACAATATTCTCTAGCTATCTTGACACTAAGGAAGTTCTGGAGTAGGTGCTGTAGGGAAGATCACAGTCCTCTTACTAGAAAGCCTCCTTGCCTTTCTAACACCAATAAAATAAGTGTTGTTTAGACAGCAAAGCATTGGGCCATTATTCTAATGTCAAAACAAAGTTCTAAGATTAAACAATTGGCCTTTACACCACTCAATATCTATTTAACTTCGGGTCAACAGCTATCCATGGGCTGAGTGCCTAGTTGGCGTCACGTATTTGTCCCATGGATGACGATACTAAGAAAACCCTATTATAAATCCACTTTCCGACTTTTACCTTTGCCTCTTTTAGGTTAAAATCTAAAAAACATTATCATTTCACATAAATAAGCTTATTATGCGTACTTGTATGCTTTTTCAACCTGTGCATAAGGGGATGTTTAAAATCATCTGAAACGTTTCATATTTTTAATTTATTTGATTTACTCCAGCCTGGCCTCAAAATACTCTAAAGATCTTGAAATTTGAGCGTATGTTTTGTTTTTCTCAAAAATTACAAGTTAAACAGCCAATGGTCACTACTTTTTACGACACAAATCCTGCATCTTCTCTATGACGTGTGTAGACAGTTAAATGGTTAAAAAAGCATAGTTTTGAGACTCAAATTAAGCTTCATTTTTGAGAAAAAATAAGAAAAAAAAATACAAGTAAACTGTTATTTGATTGAAATAGATCTCGATTTACATGCCTTATTTATAATAGATAAGAATATTGTTTAAATATAAAAATAAAGGATTTTATAAATTTCCTTAATATACTGTAATACTTTTATAAATCTTTCTATTAGTAAAACTTTTTATTGTAGCACAAATAATATATATACTTCTTAAGATTTAATAATAATTACAGTAATCAGCTAAAAATGTTTATGTCTACAAAAAATGCTTTTTTGAAAATTGTTTCAATTTTGTTATCTAATTTTTATGCTATTTTTTTAAAGCTGATTCAAAAATACAATAAAAAAAGCTTTTTTTGCTATTCTTTTAGTTTTTTTTCTCCACAAAACAGTTGCATACATTGAGAAAATAAATCAAATTAAAATATTTCGACGTTTATAACTTTTATTTTATCACCCATACATACATATTTTATATTTATATTCTACCTCAGTCGTGATTCAAATGATAAATGAGTTTATGAAAAGGTTACAAATCCTTTTAGTAGTGTTTTCTCGTTTTCATGAAAATCCTTCTTCCGCTTTTCTTTTTGTGAACTTGGCAAAGATAGTCTCTTTTCAGCATCCAACATTAGGAGGCGATTATACTGATATTTCACCTTCCTTGATATCGATTTTCCATTTCCTGTAAGTCCTAGAGAAATCTTTCATCTTGCTGACTACATCTAAATTTTCGAGGAAATAGTTCAAGTATGAATGATGAAAATGAACTTTTTTTAAGAGGTCATATTACACCCCAGTATCTTGAAATTTTTTTATATCTATTATAGATTTGCAGACCTAAAGAAAGAAACTGGTTACAACTACAAAACGATTCAGGTTTTTTCTTGTCTTTCATTCTTTTGCGATAAAAGATTTCTTTCTTTGTCGGGTTCTTCTTTTTACGCCTTCCTTCAGGTTTACTTCGGATAAACTAAGGAACTGTTAAAAAAGATTTTTGGAACATTTTTCTTTTCGTAATTTTTTAATAAATTGATTTATAAGGCCTAATTTTTAATATATGTAGGAAGCAAAATCTTTTTTTAAATGAAATTTTCCTTCCTTGAATACTCGCGACTTCAAGATCCAATGTCTTCCTTTTTTATCATTCTTTCTTCATATAACGTTCTTTTTTCTATCAGGGTTGTACCATTTGCAAAAATTAGGGAGTTTCACGTAATGAATCTCTTAACGAAGTAACATAGGTATCACTTGAGAATCACTGAAAACTTGCACTTTGTGTTCTGAATTTGAAACTGTATTAAGAATCAATTCAAGATTTTCATGATTGAACTGAATGATAAATGAAGAGAATACTTGGTTAAGTATAAAAAACCTACTTATTTCTATTATGCAATAGCACTACAGTGGTTTACTACAGTTGGGGTAGCACAGTCGCGTGATAGTGACGTAACGTAAAGTCCCGCAATCCCTGCTTTGAGGGGGGAGGGTATCCCAGGATTCTGGAGGTCCCTAATATTTTCTGTTACGCCACTGTCGTGTAGGGGGGTAAATGTAAAAGACTTCATACTGTTAACACAAGCAGGCTCCTTCCAAGAATATAAAATTTTTACTCAGTTATCAAATTTTTTTTTAACACAGGAAACAGTTAAGACAGATATATAAATTGAAAATAGTACCAGTTCAGAAACATAGAACATAGAGATTAAAATCCTCAATTACAAATCGCATGAGGCGATGGAAATACACGGTTGCTGCCAAACTCTAACACTGAACATTCTTAAACCCTACTACCTAAACCGACAGCGATTCGTAAACTTTTGATTGCTGCGGCCCAATTTATGTATCAGCTTGACATCGCGGACCCCAAATATTTTAAAAATCTCACCATGGCTCAGTAATTAAATTCTCCTCAATTACACACGCACACACACACTACTAATTTCAAATAATTAAATAATACATGTAATGTATTAATTAGTGATCTAGTCTAAAATGGCACGTTTTGAATTTCATTTTCCCACTATGCCTTTCAGGGTTTTTAAAAGAAGGAAATCTTAAAGTTAAAGGAGATTCCTTCATGAACCCCTAAAGAGGCGCTGGGGACCCTGGGGTCCATGGACCACAGTTTAAGAACCGCTGCTGTGTGGTCTTTATACAGGTCTTATCATTTTAGAGATTTCAAGAGGTATTTCTTCAGAGTACCATTCCAAAATCTTCTAAATTTTTCTTGGGTAGATATTTTTGTAAGCAGATCTGTCTCAAGGTTTCGTTCTTATCTATTTAGCATTATTGTTATAGCACTATTCTCTGCTTCTCATATTCATGGTTTTTCCAACACAAAATCCTTATTCTGGGAAAAAAATGAAAACCCAAAGTTTCCGTATGCTAATATTTTGTCATGTGAATTAAGATTTAGAAGGCCCAGTGGACGAGTGGTAGCGTATAGCGCTTCCAGACCCCAGTCTGCGTTCTATTCCCGGGCTGCGGTTCCAGGCTCAGCCTTTCATCCCTACTGCAGTGGGTCGATAAATGAGTACCAAGCTTTCTTGGGGCTTAAACACTGGGGTCCTCGCTTCAGACTGACCACCGGATCGGGACATCTGCTCATGCACCTCTGTGTCCAAAGGTCACGTATACTGGGATGGGCACAGTAGGCCCTGGTCCTTATGGGTTGCTGCGCCACTGAGTTTGAGAATTAAGATTTATGTAAGATTGTGATAATTTTCTGCCAATATTTTTTTACTGTTGAAATGTTTCATTTCGAATAACATGTAAAATAGAATAAACGAAATTTCAGTTATTCAGTTGTTATTATAAAATTGGTTTTTCTTTATACAATTATATTCAACGAATGTTAACTGATAAGCAACAATGCAGTGTTACATTGTTAAAGTGAAATTCGTTTTTTTGCTGAATAAATTGTGAAAATACGCTAATTATTTTTTAAGAAGTACTTGGAGAATATTTGTAATTTTTCGTTAATATTCCGGTTTTTTTTGCAAAAGTCAGTAAATGACAAACACAATTTTTTCGATTTACAGGACTGGATAAGAATAATTTTGAGATGAAGTAAAAAAAAAGTACTATAATTATTTTCAAAGGCATACACAGACGACAAATTAACAGTTTACTACTGCATTGTTGGAAGCAATCCAACTACCGTAAAATCTGACGTATAACACGCCCTTTTAACACAACTAAGATCGAAATTTACGGGTGCACATTTTTCGCCTGGTACAAAAATGATTGTTTTAAAAAGAAAGAGAAGATGAGCATTTTTTAAAAAATAATTCTACATATATTGATATGTCGAGGCTCAAACATCATTTGATGTGGTGTGGAAGATAGGAGAAGGGGGATGTTAACTCAGGTATTATTCTCGTCACTTGACCATGGTTCATAATTACGAGTAGTCCTTGTGCAACTTTTTGTACGACGTAAAAGAACCTTCTTTCTACATATATCGAAATACTTTTTCTTAAAGGAAATGACATACCTTACGAACTTAAAAGATTTTTAGTTCAAGAAGTATAATATTTTTTTAAAAGCTTGGGATAATATCTCGGATAAATGACTTCAAAACATAAGAGCATTGCAAACGTACACTTCAGGCTTCTTCATAAAAACGATCGTTTAAAAAAAAAACTAAAAAATAACCTTTTATAATTAATCGCACTAAGTTAAAACTTAATCTTTTAATCGCCAAATCTGGAAATAGGATTTGAAATTAGTCACCAGATGTGGGATGGGATCTGAAAAAGGGAAATCGTTAATCCTGCTGATCTTGTTCAGGACAATGGAACAAAACTATTAAAATATTGTATTGTCATCGGTTCTGGACAAGAGAGCAGAATTTTAAACTAATCAAACCTTTAAATGTGGGTAAAAGTTGAGTTCAAAGATTCCGTTACGTACAAGTGAAATTTATAAAAAGGTGTTAAAAAAGAAGGAGCGCGTTTTACGCAGCGAATATACATAAAAATTAAAATATACGACTTGAAAATATAAGTGTGCATAATACACTTGATTTTACGGTAATATTCATTTCCACTTTCTTGAGGCACATTATTTCCTAGAATTGATGGCACTGTTGAAAAAATTGAAAATTTTATAAGATTTTTATAACAACTAGTCACTACTGGTTTGCGGACAGAGAAAAATATATGAGAATGTTGAATGAAATATGAAGAAAGCATAAAAATTGAGAGTACAATTTTTATGTTCTGTTTGATACATCGTAGTAGTTTCGAAATGTGTTCCAGTTTTCTTTCATACTTTATTTTCAGGAGCTGAATTGGGAAATTTATGAGCCTGCTAGTTATTTATTTGCTTAGAATACAGTGAATGAGATTACGTTTTTACAAATTCAATAGTATCTGATTTTCTCAACTTCCCTGAAATTAATCCTATGTTCTTAGTAATTAGTATATACACTGCTGTTTGTAAGAAATGCAACACCATGAAGGAATGATCAGAATTAAATGAATTCAACAGCAAATCTCAATTATAGGATGTTACGTAAAATAGTAAAGTTTCAGAGCCACTGTTGATGCGTGGTGTGCTCAGCGCCCTGTGAACTGATGCTGAAAGCGTATAAATAGCGGTTTATAGCGGGACGTTGAAAAGAGTTAATAATTTATTGTTAGTGGCGAACGTTTAGTGAAACCTAAGTATGCCTCCACGACGAAATAAGGAGAAATTCCAACAACTTACGGCGAGGAATCGGCCTTCAAGAAGAAGGATTTTACTATCACGAAATAGGAGCTTGTGTGCAGCGGAACAGTTCCACAGTTATGCGAATTTGGAAGCAGTGAACAGACGAGCATCGAACAATTCGAAAAACTGGCAGTGGACGACGGTGTATATATATATATATATATATATATATATATATATATATATATAATACAATGGAAAAAATTCAATATATAATTATATATGTATATATATAAATATATATATATATATATATAATACAATGGAAAAAATTCAATATATAATTATATATGTATATACATGCGCATATATATAAACTTATACATATATATACATATACACAAATATATGAACGAAAAGATAAAAATAAACATATAGTTATATACCTAAGATAACTAAAATTAGGAAGAAGGCACAGTAGTATAATGATAAACTCCTGGCTTTAGGAACCAGAATTGCAGTTTTAAACAAGTTTTGTGGCCAGTCAACCTTCACTTGTAATTTGTCATACTATGTACCAAGAGGAAAGGAAAGAATTATATATGTAGAATTTAAATATTAAAAAAATCATTAAACTAAATAACATATGAACAAAAACATAACCTACTAATTCGGAGTGTAAACGATGGCCAAGAGTGCATCAACAAGTAATGTGTTCCCGCCAAATACTAGGGGTGAGAGGTTATATATATATATATATATATATATATATATATATATATATGTCAGGCCCCAGGCCTGCTGTTAAAATGAGGAGGGCATCATCTTCACAATATTCCTTTATTACGTTTCCATCATATATAATCTAACATGGCGGACCTTTTGCCGTGCAACCGGGTGTTACCAAATACAACATCGCAGCGAGGGGACACCAGCCAAGTCCTTTCTAGTATGCGTTCGCCTTCGTCAGCGCTCGTTGCTCCTTTTAACAGGCTTTTTTACTCATAAATCCTTACGCGATGGTAAAGAGTTCGCTCTATTTTCATTTATTACTTCCTTAATTTTGAACCTAAACTTTTCAAACCTGACAAATTTCCCCCCCTCCGCTGAAGTCTGGCACAGCCAGATTGGCCAATTCTGACTGGCAAGTCCCCAGGGAAAAAAATTATATTTCAATGATATCAAATTCCCCAAATGAAATAAAAATCTAGAAGATATAAATTGTGTAAAAGAGTGGGCTGGTGAATCCTAACATGTACAAAAAAAATAGCAATAATGAATAACAAAGTATCAAAAATTTGGTATAAAACTTTGTGTTACATAGAATTGTTTTCTGAAAAATATCACACATCTAATACTTCCACTATGACTATAATAATAATGAGGTTAATAAAAAACAACATAAGATAAAGATAATTCACACTAGACATTCAAAAATATAGTAGTACTAAACAACATAACATAAGAGAGAGATCAAATGGAATTCTCACTAAATGTGCACCAATAGTAAACAATGTTAATAAAGTGATAAATGTTGAAAAGTTACAAGTACTTCAAAATGGTATTGAATGTTGGAATAATGAGTACATAAATACATAGAAGAATAGGTATAGAGTAAATAACATGATTTTAGGAATAATGGTAAAGTAAATACATAAAAAGAAGAGATATAAAATAAGTAACAGCAAAATGAGTTTAGGAATAATGGTAAAGTAAATACATAAAGACATATATGGAGTAACAACAGCAACATGATTTTAGGAATAATGGTAAAGTAAATACATAAAAAGAAGAGATATAAAATAAGTAACAGCAAAATGAGTTTAGGAGCTCCCCAAAAAGAAAAGATTACATCACTATAACACAGAAATTTATCAAAATAAACACATCAACATTATATCAAAATATCACTAGAAATATAAAATGCAAAGAAAAATAAGGGTATTTCAGATATATCAAGTACAGGTAAAAGTTCAATCAATGTAATGTAATGTAATGTTTCACACAGTCCTGTCTTGGAAAAATCATAGTTCAATGTTAATCATCCAATTATTGTTTATCTCACAGTTCTTTTGTTTATTATTAGAATCTCTACTCAATCAACTCATTTCAAAAACATACAACCATAATAAAATCTTCATAACATCACATACTATATTTTAACTTTCAGAATATACTGATCACAAATAATCACAATGAAATTATTATAACACAATCTGTATCGTAAAATGACCTCATCACAATGTTTTCATACAGTCCATAATTCAGTTATTTTTTTTTTAAATAGTCTTCAATAATGTGTTCATTATGAATAAAGATACAATACAAATTCAATTACATTAAATTTTGATTTTCATAATGTAAACAAGTCTTAAATTCAAATTTTAAACACAACTTTTATTATTATTATTATTTTTTTAAATAACAATGCACTTTTAAAATTACAATGCACTTCTTCCTAAAATTACAATGCACTTCTTTTAAAATTACAATGTACTTCTTCTCCCCCCCCAATGTTTGAGAAAACAAACTCTATAACAAATATAAATAAGAATTTAGCATAATTTGAAATTGGATTTTGAATGAAATGGTTTTAATCTTGTAGAATGAACAATATCTGTTAATTTTCCTGTATATTGATTTGGTTTATCTATTTCATAAGTAACATTTGAGAGTTTCCTGACAACTTTAAAAGGACCATTATAAGGAGATTGAAGTTTACTTGAATTAGGGTATGAGAAATTTTGATATAATACTAAATCTCCAACTTTAAATTTTGCATCAACATAATGTTTATCATACCTTTGTTTATTTATCTTATGATGCTTAATTGTTCTGTTTACTGCAATTTGTCTAGCTTGTTGTATAGGTGGATAGTTTAATTTTACTTGATTAGGTAATGGCGAATCATATGGCAAAGTTCCAAACATTAAATATGTAGGTGGAAAGCCAGTAACATCATGTGGCGAGTTATTGTATTCATATGTAACTTGTTCTAATAATTTTGTCCAAGGAGTTTTTGTAGTTGAATTAACTTTTACATCTTAATTTTGCTACTAATGTCTGATTAACTCTTTCATTCTTTCCATTGCATTGTGGTCTATTTGCTGAAGTTAGTAATTGTCTAATATTATGATGTTTTAAGAATTTCTTAAATTTAGATGAAGTGAATGCAGCATTTCTATCACTTAAAAGTTGTTTTGGGCATTGAATTGAAAAAATTTGTTTTAAGCAATTTGTATAAGTTTCAGAAGTGACACTTTTGGATGGAAATGTCAAGCATATCTGGTAGCATGATCCAGAACAATATGCAGGTATTTCTTTTGTGAATTATGATAATTAAATCCTCCTACAGTGTCTAGTGAAATCATTTCAAATGGTTCTTCTGCTACAGGAACTTCTTGCAATAATCCATACTTTTTTTGTGTAGACTTTTTACTCATTTGACATGTTTCACAACATTTAACAAAATTTGAAATGTCTAATATAATGTCTTTCCAGTAGTAAATTGGGGAAATTAATTTTAACATCTTTTTTACACCTGGGTGACCAAATTGTTCATGTGCAGTTGTAATTAATTTTTCTCTCAAAGATAACGGTACTACAATTTTAATTAAATTCTTTTTCTTAACTGTTAATACATCATTAATTTTTATATATTTTGGATCATTAATGTTCTCTGAATTTTGGTATTTAATAATTTCATCAGTATTTAAAAAATGACAAATGGGTGATATATAATGGCATACAGGGTTCCTCGACAACATGTCTGCTTCAACATTTAATTTACCTTTTATATAAACTATCGAATATTCATACTGAGAAAGTTTTAAACTCCACCGAAATAAACGTCCAGTTAAATGTTTTACACTTTTAAGCCATTGTAAAGCAGCATGATCAGTATGTATTGTGAATTTGGATCCATGTAGGTAACAGTGGAATTTATCTAAGGCATCTATAATTGCTAAACACTCTTTTCTGAAATTGTATAATTTTTTTCATGTTTAAGTAATTGTCTCGAGTGATAAGCTATGGGGTAAAGTGTTCCATCTGGGTGTTGTTGTTTCAAGACTACACCTATTGATTCCTGACTTGCATCACAAAACACATGACATGGATATTGTGAGTTGTATAATTTAAGTATAGGTTTTGAGATTAAACAATTCTTTAACTTTTGATAAGCTTCTTGACATTCGTGTGACCAATTCCAAATTGCATCTTTTTTAAGTAATTTATTTAATGGTACTCTAAGTTTTGCATAATCTTTAATAAATTTTTGATAAACATTGATGGAACCAAGGGATCTTTGGAGTTCTTTCACATCTTTAGGTGGTGCTAATTTTCTTATTGTTTCAATATTTGGATTACTTGGGGAATAATGACCTTGTGTTATTTCATATCCTAAAAATTTTATTTTTTCCTGTGCAAACTGACATTTTGATTTTTTTAAGTTTAATGTTTTCTTTTTTACAAATTTGAAATATTGTATCTAAATGAGTTAAATGCTCTTCCCAAGATAGTGAGAAAATTATTATATCATCAAAATAGTTTAAAGCAAAAGTTAACTGATATTTTTGTAAAATTTGTCTTATAGTTCTTTGGAAAACAGCTGGGGAATTTTTCCAGCCAAATGGAAGTCTTAACCATTCATAGAGTCCAAAATTAGTTGTGAAAGCCAGTTTCTCTGCGTCTTTTTCATGAATTTTAATGTGCCAATAACCACTTGTTAAGTCGAGCGTAGAGAAAAATTTAGCATGAGTTAAATTATCAATTACAAAGTCTATCAGAGGTACAGGGGTGGAATCTTTTCGTGTGATTTCATTTAGTTTTCTATAATCGATACATAATCTTGATCTTTTCCCTTCATCCTTTTTGTATGCTAAAGTTACAGGGGCAGCATATGGGCTATGAGAGGGTCTAATAAAACCTGCTTTTAACAATTCTTCTATCTGTGTTTGTATTTCTTTAGATTCTTGTTGACTGTTTCTATAAGGGCGTAAACTTATAGGAAGGTCTGAAATTAAATGAATTCTTTGTGGCTCTAAATTGATACAACCTACATCATACTTATTTTGTGAAAATATGGTTTGAAATTTGTCAAGAAGTTGGGTTAAATCTTCCCATGGCTCACTAGTTTGTTTTGGTACTGTATCCTCAACAACCATGGCTGGGTTAAACAATCTTTTCAGATCAGCTTCAGGGCTGTCTGATATTTGATCCAAACCTTTATTATTCTTAACATTAATATTATCTTCATTATTTGCATTATAGTAGTTCATATTTTGATCATTATTAAGAGTTTTACAATATGTCCCATGATATGTTCTCAACTCACCAATACACTTATTTACAAATTTAATATTACTTAAATTTTTACCACATTGAAAAATACACATGTTACGAATACTAATGTCAAGCCTAAATAAATGTAAATATTCAAGTCCTAAAATAATATAAGGCAATTTAGTATCAATTACAAACAAATCTATTTGCTTAGATCTACATCCAATATTCATATAAACTTTAATTATACCTTTGGGTTGAATAGTCCCACAAGTTTGATTTATTTTTACATTACTATTTTTAAAATTTTAATGTTTTTTTTTTAATTGTTTAGCTAAATTTATTGGAATTAATGACACATTGCTTCCTGTGTCAATTAGAGTACAAAAGTGCTTGGAACATACCATTGACTCAATAATTAGTTGTCATCCTTGCCTCTGGTTATTTTCGTCATTTCTGGGCGAGTGAACATTATATCTATTCTGTTGTACAAACTGCCTAGGTTGACTGTTGAACTGTTGCATTCCACTGAATCTCATCATGTGCGATTGATGTGGCTGTCCATGATTTCCTCTAGATTGGAATCGGTACTGTTGACCAGTTCCTCTGTGTACACTACCGTATGCGTGATTCCATCGGGTATAACTTCCAGTATCTACCGGTTTTCGGTCTGCGCTGTCCGGTGTTACTGCGATTAATTGTCGCATGGTTGAGATCCATTCGCAGGGTGTCGAAATCTTCTTGATAACTAGGAACTTTTGATATTCTATGGGACTCGATAATGTCATATGTTCCACAATTGAACTGTCATCATAATTTAGTTTCTTCCCCAATGAAAGTTTTTCCGTAAAAAAGGAAATTAATTCTTTAGTGCAGTGCTTCTCAAACTGTGGGGCGCGCCCCCCTGGGGGGCGCGATAACCCTTCGAGGGGGGCGCGAGCATCTTGAAAATATAAAAGGCTTAAAAAATTATTTTTTGGAATGAAGTAAAACAAAATGCTTTCTGACAAAATAAAAAATACACATTTACACTGATATAAATTATACATATCATCTGGTTTTCCACTTTCAAAAGATTCCACTTCAAACGCTCATTAGCTATCTTTGATCCCAAAACCAAATAAAAAAAGATATTTTGTTTTTTTTTGCTGTAATCCCGCGATGAGAGATTTTTTACTACGTTTCTTGTAACCTCTAGAATAGTACTTTTGATTATCATCTCTTTGACCTTCAAACTTACTGGTATGCTTAACTCTGTCTACTTTTCTTTTGGGAAAGTTGTAAATAATATTTTTCTGTTGCTTTTCCCCACGTAAATGAGTTTTATGATGTATGGATAAGCATATTGAGCACTTTGAAGGATTAATTGACCAAGATGTATTTTATGAGTAATCTGAAATTGCATTATAAAAAACGTTTTACATAATTATTTTTTTTTATAACTGACATCGATGTTTTTGTATCGAATACATTTTTTCATGGGAGCGGTCGCATGAGGCGCTGAATCACTCAAATTCTGGTAAAACTGTTTATTCGTTAACAATTTCTTGACAGTATCCTCCGATATGACAGTCTTAATGGAAACTAAAATGAATTTGTCACATTTATGCCTCTTTTTTGAGAGTGGCAAACGGTTTTTTACAATCAAGGTACTTGTTTTGATCGAGTTCCCTTCACGACCACTTTTGTTCAGAAATATCTTTTCTTATCGCTTTCATTCAAAACCAGCTTTTGTAATCACCAATAGGGATCGAGTCTGTCTTAATCTATTATAATAATTACACTGGTGTGCAAAAATTAAGGACGAAGTCGAAAAATTAGCATATCAGCTGAACGAAGAGGCAGAACGGACAGAAAGACCAATCAGGAGATTAAGTAAGGTGATGTACGGTAACACATGCGCAGATATGCAGGTAGACGTAATGGGGGAGTGTCTGAGTAGTATAAAGCGTGTTGTCGGTGTAAGATTAGTATTACTGGCAAAGAGATTGCACGCCGTATAGCAGTTAAAATCACACCGAGTTGCTGCCTCAGCGAGAAATGGCGAATAATCAATCTGTTAGACGACATCTGGCTGCTTTTACCCGAGGTCGAATCATTGTGAAGTTGGAGGAAGGCCGCAGTGTGATAAGTGTGGCTGCAGAGTTCGGAATTGCTCACAGCATCGTTTCACGACTTTGGAGACAATTTCAAACTACAGGAACAACTATCCGGGGGTTCAGTAGTGGTCGTCCACGAGGAACCACACCCGCAGATGACCGGTACATTGTCTTACAGGCCAGAAGAAACAGGCGGCAGATAGCGGGAGAAATCGCTAGACACACGACACAGGCGACTGGACGACCGATATCGCGTTTTACCGTGGCCAGAAGACTCCACGGTGGTGGTCTGTTTACACGACGCCCTGTACGGTGTGTATCTTTAATGCCTGCTCATCGGAGAAGGCGTTCTCTGTGGTGCCGGGAACACCGGAATTGGAGAGACAATGAATGGGGACTCTTTACAGATGAGAGCAGATTCAGTTTGAGTAGCGATTCTCATCGCATACTCATCTGGAGAGAGCGGGGAAGCCGCAATCATCCCTCGAACATCATTGAAAGGGACAGGTATGGAGGTCGCGGTGTTCTCGTTTGGGGAGGCATCATGCTTGGTAGTCGTACAGACCTTCACATCTTCGACGCAGGTTCAGTCAACGGGACCCGTTATTGTAACGAGATTCTTCTTCCATATGTGCGTCTTTTTAGAGGCGCTATGGGTCTGCAGTTCCTTTTCATGGACGACAATGCACCATGTCATCGCACAGTAGCGGCCGAACAGCTCTTAGAGAGTGAGGATATTGAACGTATGGATTGGCCGGCACGATCTCCGGATCTCAATCCCATCGAGCATGTATGGGATTTTCTAGGCAGATGCTTGGCAGCTCGTACCTTACCACCAGTAACGATTCGGGAGCTTCGATTGGCTCTGCAAGACGAATGGGCAGCAATGCCTCAACAAGTCATTGACACCCTCATTCTCAGCATGGGCAGACGCTGTGAAACCTGCCTAGCAGTCAGGGGAGATCATATCCCCTACTAAAGACCGGATGTTTCTTGCTGGACACCCATCACATGGATGTTTCGGCCTTCAGTCGCATTGCTACTTTTTCAATCATGCTTCTTTTTATCCCTCTGATTTCTCTTTTAGTAAGTGTTGCTTACATTACGCATGTCCTTACGTATTGGGGATCTTACGGTATTAAATGTGTTGATTTGGAAAGCTTTTGTACAAAGTTATATTGAAAAAACCGTCTCGTCCTTAATTTTTGCACACCAGTGTATTACTAAGTGTACTTATTTATTAATGTAGATGCTCGGCTCAATATTTTGGTCTCAGACCACTTAATCCTGTCTGTATATATAATGCCAATTCAAATACAAATCTTACAGCCATGATTTAAACATACATCAACATGTCAAATTTCTGTCTGATTCCTTGAATCTATAGGTGTTCTTTATAAACATTAGTTATACCTTGTATAAATCACGGTTCCTCTACAGAAAGAGGTTCTTAAATCAAACAGTTTACTGCAGCGCTTCTCAAACTGTGGGGCGCGCCCCCCTAGGGGGCATGATAACCCTAGAAGGGGCCCGTGAGCATATTGAAAAGTCGAAAACAAAAGATTATTTCAAAAAAGTATTAGTTTCTTGAAAGTGTAAAACAAACAAAATACATTATGTCATCATGAAAAAAAAACATTTACACTGATATAATACACTTATAAATGTATCAGTACTGCACAATTAACTTTATAATTAATACTTTAACAATACTAAGTTAAGAGCAAATTTAATAATTACCAGTAACAGCTCCGACCTTTTATCCTCCATTCCCGACCTCTCATCAAGAGATTTACATTTCTTTGGACCTTTAAAGTAACACTTAGGAGGTATTCAGAACCTATTCTGGGGCCTATCAAGTCATTTTGACGCTCTTGTTCAACTTGGACTTTGATTTCTACAATGCTGATTTCCATGATTTGGCGTACTGATGGAACAAGTGCCGCGATAAGTATGATGACTATGTAAAGAAGTAATATGTCCTGTGTCTTTCTACTCTGTACATATTTTTTTATTTCCTGAATAAATGTTTGCTCTGAATGGGCTTTTTAACTTTTTGAAACCTCTACGCAATTGAGCCACAATTCAGGGTTTCTCAAACTGTGGGACGCGACCCCCTAGGGGGCATGATAACTCTGCAAGAGGGGCGCGAGCATATTGAAAAGTAAAAAAAAAAGATAATTTTTTTTTAAAAAAAATGTTAAATTATCTAAATTTTACAAACAAAATACATTCCGATACAATAAAAAGTAAAGTACATATTTACACTGATATAATATACTTATAAATGTATTAGTACTGCAGAATGCATTTCATAATTAATTTAAAAATAGTAAGTTAAGAACAAGTTTAATAATTAGCAGTTACCCCTAGGGATTGTCATGTATAAAATTATATAAAAAAAATTAACACTTATCTTCATAATTTGTACAGTTTAACATTTATCTCTGAACTGCTGATTAAAAGTTACGCGATTTGCTCCCCAATGCCACCGTTTTCCACGTATGCACGCATATGGTATATTTAAGGGGGGCGGAGAAAGGAAAAATATATAAGAAATTCCTTTGTGTGAAATAAGTAAATCCTTCTCGAACAATATTAAGGTCATTTTATTGCATTCCAAAGTCTTCAGAAGATTTTTATGTGTAATAGTGAACATATTTCGGAAAGACGTATATATACGTCCGAGGCAGTTTACACACTGGCTGAGCGAGACTTCTATATACGCCGGTGGTGAAGAGGTTAAAGTCGTATTGTAGCTTTAGCGTCAAAGTACCGTATTATGGAATTCAACACATCGTTGTTGTATGGAGGGGGCGCGATGGAAATTATGATTGAATATTGGGTCGCAAGTACTGAAAGTTTGAGAAGCACTGATTCACTCAACAGAATTTTTTTCTAGAGTAAGGATGGGTAACTTGTTTTAGCTAGCGGACCACATTGGGGCATTGGAACTGGAGGATAACGGACAGCTACACCTTTTTAAAATGATTGCATTCATTATAAAAAAACAATAAATATAAGTTAAATAAAATATTGGTAGTTTCATTCGATTTCTTTATTAAGATAATTACATATTACCTATTTCTGTATGAACATTTGACTTTAGAGTCGGTTTAGTGAGAGAAATGTAACCAATCGTACTTTTTTATAGTTTCTTTTGCAATCTGGAGCGAAATTGCTTGTTTTTAAATTCTCATCACAGTTTACCAGTTTATGTCATCTTGTACTTGAAAACAATTTCCTTCACATAATAATCTGAGAACAAGCCAATAAGTTCAAGCTGTAGTTCCTTCCTCAAATGCTGTATCAACATATGCAGCAATAGTATAACAGAGCAAATTGAATTTAGGTTCAATTTTTTTACAATCTTGAAATCTTCTTGTGACCTCGCCCCCCAAATTATGTAGATGATCACTTAGCAGAAACGCTTTCGGGTTCTTTGTTTCCCTAGTAAATGAATTACAGTATAACGTCGATTATCCGAACGTTTATTATCCGGAGCGTCAAATATCCGAACCAGTTTTTTTTGTCAACTACATGTACTGTATATGAATACGTTTTCGAACAGTACACAGCTCAACAGTTGCTCAGCATGAGGCAAAAAGTGACGGGAAAACTCTAAGTCAGGGATATTTGGGGATTTTCAATAGTGTGAGTTGGTAAACATCTGGGTGAAATATTAGAACTGTTTGTTTTCAAGTGAGGGAGTGTATATGTGATCTTTTGTTGAGTTGTGAACTTCTGTGGCTTCGAATTCAAAACGGAAGCGCAAAGTCTTGAACATCGAGACAAAACTTGAAATATTGAACCGTCTCGCGAAGGGGGAAAGTGGAGTGTCTCTAGCACAGTTTTATAATGTTGGAAAGTCAACAATTTCTGACATAAAAAAAGCCGAAAAACCATTTTAAATTTTGCGTCAAAACGTGACTCAGAAGATGGCTCGAAAAAAAAGGAAAACCATGAGGGAAACAAACGACGTTGTTCTTGATCGTGCACTCTGCTTGTGATTTTCCCAAAGAAGGAGCAAAGGGAACCCGATATCGGGCCGAGAGACGAGATTGTGACTTCCATGCAAGAAGAATCCGACTCTGTCGACGATGAAACGGATGAAGATGAGGACAACAACAACAACGAAAGTATCAAGGGTCCATCAAATCTTGACACGTTTTCTGCGTTAGAGACATCTACGGAGTGGTACGAATAACAATCAGAGTGCTGTCCTACTCAACTACTGCTGTTCAAGAGAATCAGAGATCTTGCAACGAAACCATGAAGGTGTACAGCGATAAATAAGAGATTACTTTTTACTACAAAGGTAAAATTGCTACATTTTGCGCCTATTTTGCTATTTCTTCAAGCACGTTTCCCGCATGGGATGATTTTCAATATTTGTATAGTGTTTGGGTTCATATACTGCATGGATCGCATTTGGTTTTCGTTATCCGAATCGCGTATCCGAATAGTGACCGGTCCCAATTGATTCGGATAAACGACATTCTACGGTATGTTTTCCTAATAATGAAAAATACAAGACGAATCTTTGATCGCCCACCGGAAAGAAATCTCAGTTCAAAGCGGGTCTTCTGATTGTCTTTGCAGATAACATGTGGCCCTCGAACCGCTATTTCCCAACTCCTATCATAGAGGATTAGTGGAAAAAAACAATCAGAACCGTTACATAACAACATTCAAATATTCAGAAACTAAATATTTTCTGGGAAAGAGATAAAAACATGTATAAATGTGTATGCAGTCAAAAACATTCGCAAGTGTACAGAGCGACGAATACAACAAAACACTTTTAAAGTATTAAAAAAATTAAATCAAATTGTGATAATAATAATACAAAAAATTCCTCGAATCAAAAAAGGGATTTCTCTGGAGGTAGAAAGGAGAAAAATTTGGTGACATAAATTTTTTTTTGAAGAATAATACACTGTTTTCTGACGGCAAATAAAATCTTTGCCGTATAATGCCATAAACTTCCATTTTCACTTGAGTGTTTTTATGGGTTAAATCCCTTCGCTAACATTTAGATTTTAGCAGAATGATTTAAACACACCCGGAAATGATTCTGGTGCAGAACATAACCCTAAAAAAGGGGAATATTTATGACGTGAGGGAATTTTTCCACATTCAAGAAAAATACAATTTAATATATTTCTGAAAACATTAAGAGCAATAAATTGAGTTATATGCAATGTTTTCTATGTTCAGTAAATGCTATGCTTTCTTAAGGTTTTTCTATTGTTTGAATTATGGAAGCCGCGTACAAATACGATAAGAATTAAGAGAGGAAGTATTCTTAACTTCTTCTTCGTATCATCCTTAATTTTTAAAATTAATCCACATTTCTAGAAAAATTTCTTTCTTAAAATGAAAGAATTTTAAAAGAATTTTGTTGCCTTCTCCATATTAGGCTTACTATTTACAAATATAGTGGATAGTTAATAAATAAATTGTTCCTGTCGTTATGTCGTGGATAAATAATTAAAGCATTTAGGTTGCAATTATCACTATTTAGTCCAATTCTCGTGGAAGAAGTGGCTATTGTTACTTATAGAAAAGGACATTTAGCAAACAATATGCTTTTTTTAATATCTCCTTAAGATTTAATAAAATTATAATTGCAATAACATTATGAAGGCAAATACAGTTTTTTTAATTATTTTTGTTATGTATAAGAAAAAATTAATCAAAAGTAATTAGTGTCATTCTAAACTTCATATTTTTTAATGTAATCATAAAATACTGTGTTGAATATTTAATATGGCAAGTCATTATCAATTAGTATTGCTAATATCATGTAATTTTCATATAAATGCTCTACAATTTGAATAAAACTGCTGTTTTATATTTTGTTGGTACCTAAGCAATTCTCTAATCTTTGGGATTGTGTTATTCAAAGAACATAAATTGTAGTATGTTTGTTCCCTAAAATATCTATTGTGTTTCAATTTTAAGCCTTATTCACCGCAAGACATTCATTGTTAAATCACCTTTATCTCAAAACCACAGGCCTCTGAGGCAGCATTGACAACCGAACATGGACAACCGAAAGCACGGCATTGCCTTTACAGATGAGTTATGCTTCTTCCTACAATACAAGTCTGGAGATGATATGATAAGTGGTATATTAACTGTTGCATATATATAATGCATAACTATACTAGTCTTGCACCTGGGACCACTTCTGCATCCCCATTAAATATATCCAGTACAATGAGCAGCCAGTACTATACATTTGAGGTTTTGGAATCTGAGTGTTTTTTCACATTTAGAGATGGTTTGCCACGTTCCAATGAACTTTGCATGAGCACAAGTAACATGCAATACTCATATCTTCCTTTTTCAGATTTCATCAGACTGCAATGTTCTCTTGAACTACCTGTTATTCTAATCTGTCGTATATTGAACACATCTGTTCGATATTTATAGAATGACTGGTCTAGCATACAATTAACTTTGGAAGTGTGCAAAGGAAACATAGGCTGCCATATCCCAACAAAATACTTAAAGCTTCTTTGATTCAATGATGAATAGTGCAGCAGTGGTTATTGCCAAACAGGGTGCAAGGTTTATTCCTGGTTTCATTGTCTCCTGTATCTCGCAACATTTTTTTACTTCAAATTGCCTTTGTATTAAGAGGTCTCTTTAATAGGTATAGTTTTGTTGAGCTTTTTACTTCTTGGTGTTGCATTTTGGACTACCAGCAGTGTGTATGTGTGTGCATTCGAGATGTGTTCATGAAACACCTGGACGTTATAAAAAAATTGCTCAATAGAATCACATTTTAGATTCTTTTCGGTTGGTACTGGCTATTCCTTCGCATTCTACCTAGTGGTCTTCCCGTTATAGCTTTTCTAGTCTGCAATATATATATATATATATATATATATATATATATATATATATATATATAGCAGTAAATAAATTAAAAAGAAGACTAATAAATCCTAAAACACCTTAAGATCACACCGAAAGAACCAATATATATAATATATATAAGTACCTTACTTTTGTTTAACTCTTTCTATCATTTTTCCATAAGATATAATCCTTTCGCCGTAACTTAAACTTCATAATTCCTTGGTGGTCTGCTAGTGACTAACAATTTTCATAAGCAAAAAATTTTTTGCATGAATACTAGAATCACTTTTCATTGTGCACCGAACCATATTTCTCTAGCTTTACTTTTATGCATGATCAACTACTATCGGATATTTTTAGAATACATTGCGTATAAATATATGGCGGGGCGTTTGCACTAAATAATTTTCTTGAAGCATTAAAAAGTCTAGGATTTGTAGACATTGTCGGATTTCTTAAACATGCTTTGTGTTCAAGAAGGTAATAAATATTTCAGTATATTCCCGAAGCAAAACCTTTCTGAAATGGATTTCAGATTGCAATTGAATGTTGAGCAGATAAGTATGCTACTTTGCGGTTGATAAGTTCTTATGGCAAGAAATAAACTTTTTAGTGTTACTACTATCTGTCTTATGCTGACCTTTTTGTCTTCAGGATTTATTGATGCTATTTTTTAAATTTGTATTAAATGTTGAAGTAAAGAAGCAAAGTAAAATAAAACTTTTAAAGACCCTGAAGTCATTTAAACTTTCCAATAATAATAATACGGGGAAATGGAAGGGTTTACTTAACTTTCTTCTGTTTAAAATGTATCTCTTAAAAATTTAAATCATAATAATATAGCTTGAATATAAGCAGATAAATTACAAATTACTTTTCATATTACATAATTCATTCTGATAACGAAAATAAATGTACCAAAAAACATTGATCGCTAAAGTTGTGTAACAAACACATAGAGCAATGGTAATGCATAATATTTATCCATGAAAAGCAGGAAAAGCGAAAACTGCTATAAGGAAGCTCTTAGTAAAGAGTGTTTTTTCCAGGTATAGAAGTTTAAGTTGGCATTACTTTCCAAGATGGCGACCGATTTAACAGCTGTCAAGTGATTTATTCTCAGTTTGGTTTGGCAATTCATCATGAATAGACTCACGCCTCATAGAGATTCGTCGAATGGGCCCCAAACGAGATTGCCGTTGTTCCCGATTTTTATAAGCGAATTTTGTTTAGCGATGAAGCGCACTTCTGGTTGATTGGCTACGTCAACAAACAAAACTGCCGCATTTGGAGTGAAGCTAATCCACAAGTGTATGTCGAAACACCGTTACATCCAGAAAAACTGACTGTTTGGTGCGCTTTATGGGCTGGTGGAATCATTGGTCCGTACTTCTTCAAAAACTATGAAGGCCACAACGTTACAGTCAATGGTGATCCGGTATAGAGCCATGATTACGAACTTTTTCATTCCTGAATTGAACAATCATGATGTCCAGGAGCTGTGGTTCCAACAAGACGGCGCAACATGTCACACAGCTCGTGCCACAATCGATTTATTGAAAGACACGTTTGGTGACCGCCTAATTTTACGTTTTTGACCTGTGAGTTGGCCTCCAAGATCTTGTGATTTAACACCGCTAGACTATTTTCTGTGGGGCTGTGTAAAGTCATTGGTCTATGCGGATAAGCCACAAACGCTTGACCATTTGGAAGACAACATTCGCCGTGTTATTGCCGATATACGGCCACAAATGTTGGAAAAAGTCATCGAAAATTGGACGTCCAGATTGGACTACATCCGAGCCAGCCGTGGCAGTCATATGCCAGAAATCATATTTAAAATGTAATGCCACAAGATTATCTTTCGAATAAAAAAAATCATGTCAATCGAATAATACATCGTTGTTTTATTGCAATTTAAAGTTCTGTACCTCTAAAAAAACACCCTTTGCTTTTATTCCTATAATTTTGTCTATTAGTCTTGCAGAAGTCTCCACCAATGGACCGATTTCCTGTTAGGAAACTAATGACTTTCCAACAGTCACGAACTTATGCTAGGGAAAGGTCTTATGGCAGGACGATACTGACACTTGGGCAAGTCAACTTTGAACTCCCTTTATCCAGCCAACAGAGACGTGAACGACGCAGTTGCCTCTCGAAGCTCGGACTTCAAAGCCCACCGTATGAGGGGTGACAAGGATCAATGGCCAAATAGCAAACCCCGCTACGTCCAAACAAAACTTATTTTGCATCTCTTGTCACTTAGGAAGGCGTGGCACATTCGATCTTAAACCTCTTCAAGACCGGCGAAAAGAGAAAGAAACATTTCCGCAGGCCCACACGTTCCGAGAGTATACACACACATGGGACACGGCGAATTTTACTGCTAAGCCTAATTTTATTCAAAAATTCATATAAAAATTTTAATGCAATCAAATACGATAAAATTTGCAATTTAAAAACAATGGTAATACCTTACCATCAATGGTAATACCTACATACACAGTACAAAAATATTCGCTATATTAAAAAAAATTGCGAATTCTAAAGAAAAGGCTTTCATTTTTTTTAATAAAAAAAGTACATTTTTCGCCATGATGACGCAAAAGTTACAAAGCACTATCTGGAAAATCCTAAACAATAAATTTCACATAAATTTGTTTAGTCTTGAACTGATACACAAATATTTTAAATGACAGCTACAATACATCTTTTTTTAAATTTTTAATTAATCCTTACAGCTCTCTTGATATCACTTTAGAATTATGTTTTCTGTTCTTATGGTTATGACAACTCTGGTTAAAATAACAACGCAAAAAAGAATCGTTTGTTCTTACAGAATTAAAAATGAATCAGTAAAAGAACAAACGATCCTTTTTCGTTAAAACTAATCATCACGCTTGTTTTATGAATATCTGCTTTTTTAAATGTTTTTGAGAATAAAAAATTATTGCTGTAATACTGAATAAATTAAAAATAAACAAAAATAAAATAAATACTTAAACTCTATTATTATGCATATCTGCTGCCCAATAAGTTAATAAGCTTTCAATTTAGTCAGAATATAAACAGAAATCTAGAGCGCAATAAATCCCGAACCTTTAAATACCCGATTCTCTCGAAAACCCTAAACACGTGCAGTTGCTTACATTCGTAAATATTTCGGATCTAATAATAATAATAATAATAATTAAAAACAAACAAGGAACTGAAAGCGCACATTGTAGTTCAATCAGTTTTGTGAAATATTCTTCGAAACAAATGGACTTAAACCGCCATCCCTTGGAAAAATTAATAATAAACCGTTCCAAACTCAAATCACGCCGGTGTGTTCATGGGCCTCAGAGTAATCACATATATGATACTGTGGGCCCTGGAGGAAGAAACGCGTGATCATATGTGTGTGATCATGGTCCTTGCCATAGTGTTTCTCAAACTTTCAATACTGTCGATTCATTATTCAATCATCATTTTCACCGCGCCCCCCTCCATATAATGACATTGTATTGAATTCAATAATACTATACTTTTACACTAAACCTACAGTGTGTGTTTGTACGACTTTAACTCCTTATGGGCCACCGACGTTTATAAACGTCTTGCTCAGCCAAAGCATTACTTTTCTGGACGTACATATACGTCTTTCCGAAGTACGATCTTTTCTGTGCACTGCTATCCATAAAATTATTCCTAAGGCTTTGGAACACCATAAAATGACCTCGACAGTCTTTGCAAAGGATTTACTTCTTTGAAGGGATTTTGCTTATTTATTCCTTTTCTCCTCCTCCCCCCAAAGAAACGTCAAAATACGCGCGTCTTCGTGGAAAACAGAGGCATTGGGGACCTAAACAGATTAAATCGGGTAGGTTAAATTTTTTTAAAATAACGGCGGAGTAGTCCTCAATATCAAAATCTGGTGCGAAACCCATAAATTTTCGCAACTGTTCTCTAGAGGTCCTACTGAATGGGAGATCGTTAAAAATAACTGAATACAATAATTTTACATTTTGAGTATTGCCAAATTTTAATGCTTGCGCAATAATTGGGATATCATTCAGTGTTAAATAAGACATAATAAATCACTTAAATGGAACCAAAATACGTAAAATATACAAATATTTGCAGATCACTTAAAATGATATATGAGTAAAATATTTCAACACAGAAAAAAATTAATACGCTATGAAAGGATAAAAGTCTAGAATAAAATGTCACTAGTAGCAGTTGTACAAGTTTAAAAAATATCGTATCACAGTCATTAGCAGTTTCAAAATATATTTTCACAATCACTGAGAGTTTGTAAGAAAAAATAATGGAAATAAAAACTCACGGTAAACCTTTGCGCACGTCTTGCTTTATGAATATTACTTTCATAAAAGTATAATAGTGTTGAAGAAAATCTTGATGTCGGCAAAATTATCGAATAAATATCTTCACAATCGTGAATTTTCCCACAACACTTGCAATTGAATGAAAGCGTCAAATCACAAAAACGCTTTGAAGAATAAATGCACTTGAAATGGAAAAAAATCGTCAAATACACGATGAAAAACACGTTGTAGAAAAAATGCACTTGAAATTTAAGAAAATCGTCAAACACACATTGAACAGATTCACTTTTCTTGCATCGTCATCGTCCTTTTGCTTCGGTTTTCGAGGGGATTTTAAGTTAAGGGAGAGGCCGGTCCTCCATATAGAGAGTGACAACGGCCAGATTGAGTTAATATACATTTATTAAGGGGAATTATTTACAAGGGGAGGGCTAAAAGTTAGTAAAAAGTAATCAAAACATCATTAGATCGTTGGATTCCACGAGGCGTTTCGTTCCTGCGCCCTCGTCATCGTCTCCTCGCCGTCGTCTCTCTCAGTCCTCTCCCGCGCAATCGTTCTATTCGAGTCTAGTTTACTCGTTATCCTCGAACCGCCTTGTCAGCCAGGTGGGGCTCTCTTGGCATTACGTCATTAAGGAATATAGGAGGGATACGATATGTGCACATCCATTCCTACAGTACAAATACTTTTATAAGTGTATTTTTTCAGTGTAAATGTGTATTTTATATTTTATTATATCAGAAAGTATTTCGTTTGCTTACTATCAGTAAATTAATAATGTTTTGAATAATCTTCAGTTTTCAACTTTTCAATATGCTCGCGCCCCCCCTTGTAGAGTTATCACGCCCCTTAAGGGGTGGGCACCCCACAGTTTGAGAAACGCTGTCTTAACGGGTTAAGGCAGAGGTTCCCCAACTTTTTTATCTCATAGACTCCTTTTCCATGATTTTCGTTTTTGGATAGACCCTTGCTTACCTAATATTAAATTTTTGCAAATTTACTACTTTAAATGTCGTTTTGACAGCTGATATAGATCCATTACTTTAAATGATTTAAATTTATAAGTAAAGTGAAATATGGTGTTCAAAACTTAAAAAAACATATTAATTAAATTAAAATTTAATTAATACATAAAATAAATGAGCAAAAAACCAATGCTTTTAAAGAGAGGAATAAATCTGGTGCTTCAATAACAGTTTTTCAACATTTGGAATCAATTGTGTCAGGTTTAGCCCTAAATCTCCTCGGTTATTAGTGTCCAGAACTTATTCCCTCCCGCCTTTTTTTTTGTTTTTGCTTTGCAGATTGGCAACCACGTTGAAATTCCTTGACAGCCACGCAGAAAAAGTAATTAAAAATTTTCTTACGATATTCCATAGTTCGTGATAAATGATAAGTATGTCTTTTTAAAGGCGAAATTGCGGATATGGTCTTTGCTTTCAATACAATTTATGCTGTCCCCTTGTGACTACAAAGTAACCTTATTAAAATTAGTTAATAAATCTATTAAATAGATAAAATCTGGTTTGAACGTGACAAAATTTTCTTTTAAAACTAAAGTCTTGATTTGGTTTAATGAGAGCCACCATCATAGATCCCCATTTATATCTCATGAACCCCTAAATAATTTTTCCGCTGATGTGGAACCCTTGCAGCTCGCCATAGACCCCCTAGGGGTCTATATAGACCACTTTGGGAATCACTGGGTTAAAGAGTCGGAAAGAGAAAACCTGGACGCTCCTAGATTCTCACGACACTCCAACATGTTCTTTCAGATTTTCTATCAGATTCACTTCTAGATGCGCTTGGAATCCTTCAAACATATTATTGGACTTTCAAGGCTAAAGCATAACAAGCGTCATGACGTTTTAACGCAGCCTTCACATCAGTAGTGCCCTAGTACCACATCATCAGTAGTGCTCCTTTTCAGTCTTTTATTTTAGACAATACAATTACATTCAAATGAAAAACGTTCCTTGTGGTCACATTCATACAGTTATTAAATAAAAATCGTGAGTGTGCAAGTATTTTCCGACTTTATACTTAAAACCAAAAATGTAAGATATTATGAAATGTATTGAAAGTAACTAAAACAAGTAATATATAAATATTTTTTAAAGTCAATTCATACTTAGATCAACAAAGAAAAATTTTATTTCAGCTACTTTTTATTAAATAGTTACAATTAAAATAAATATGTGTATACATAGGACAGATTCACAACATTAAGTGGTAATTAATTTTTATTAATTATCATTAAAGTATCGTATTGTCATCCAAAACAATCACGTATATAAATTTCAGTTCCACTGAATTCTTTAACACGTGAGAAAAAAACTTTTTCAAGTTTTTACACAAGTCGCCAAAAATGATGCCAACGTGGCTGTATTTGTAATTCTTCGAATAATTAGTTTTAGTCAATTAATTTTTTTAATTATAATTATATTATTGTATTGTCATCCAAAATAATCATGTTTATAAAATTTCAGCTCAATTGAGTGCTTTAAAAAGTACATTATTAACGATTGAAAATTCCACCAAGATAAATAAATAAATAAATGTATAGAGATCGTGAGCTAATAGTAGGAATTGAAAAAGAGGTTGGGGAATCAAAGACATATTGAGATAAAAAAAACTTTGTGCTTTTAGGTATTAATTTTCTTTCACACTAGAGCTCCTGATAACAGACCACATAATTCTGAATCGCATTTAAGTGACGAGAAATTCCTTTTGAGATGCCTCCCCTATCAAAACATTGACACTTCAATATGATATTTTTGAGCATCAACAGATTTCACATGCCTCAACTTCACTGCTCAACGGTTCTCGAGTGACAATAAGACTTGACTCCTACACTTGAAGACAACTTTTAGCTTGCGACCATAACCTTTAGCATTCTCTTTAATTTTTCTCTATATTGATCTCTGGCAAATGAAAAAATAGTATCGCGCATATTCAGGCGTAATCATGCACTTTTAATTCAATGTAAGAAAATCGAAATTTACGGTTGCACTTTATACGCCGAACATAAATATGATAGATTTAAAAACAAAGAGAAAATATGATAAGAAATATATTCTTATATGCACATAAATGCAGTTTATTTAAACGAAATGACGTACCTTATTAACAGTTTTTTTATAGAGTTAAATTATTTCGTACCATAAATCAACTGCACCAATTCAAAGTTGCGTTAAGGTTTTTAATTTCATTTGTGTCATTTTTTTCTTCATAAGGCATATGAAAACGTAAGTTGTTTCCTGTTATAATTTATCTATTTTGGCGATTTTCTGAGACCTAATTAGTAATATTTTCTATAGGGTAGGCAAAATTTCGTTACTCCTTTACGTTAAACTAATTTACTCTTTAGAGTGTTCATTATTGTGATTTCATTTTATTCTTCTACTCACGTATAAAGCTTTATACAACAATAAACATCTTTGCTGAAGCACGATTTCTATTTTTTTTTCACAAACTGAATGACTTTACTTTTGAAACTAGCACTCTGTTTCGTTTAGCAGGACACACAGTTTCTATTAAAATGAAAAGTAGACCACAATTTTGCTTCAGCTAATGCAAATGGTATTTACTGACGTCTTCGCTGTTCACTTCAAAAACACAATTTTAAATGCCTGATGAAAGAGGAAATATCTGATTTCTAATTCCAGGAATTCGGGTTGGAAATGTGTTCTTTCCTCAAATTGCATATCCCTTTTTTCGAAAATATAAAATACTATTCTTATGCACATCTGCATTAAATGTAATCCACCCTATTTACAACTTCCTCAAGCATCTCCCCCACACATATTGACTCAATTATTCGGTAATAATTCATTATACCAATGTTCGAAAGCCGGGGGAAATACCTGAAATTAATGACTTCAAATTATAACAGCATTGAGCAATTTCTTTTTGAAGTTTTTTGAAAGGAAAAGACTGCGCATTATACCAAAAATTACCTATAAAAGTATCGTATGAAATTAAAGATGAGCATTATACAATGAAATATACAGTATTTACTTTGATAACGATTTGATTTCAGAAAAAGCAGGAGAAAGAATTTAAATAAATCCAATTTGAAGAATTAATCTTATTCTATCTTATGAACAACCAAAATTGCTTATTTGGAACTGAATATATTATATAAGGCTGGAATAAGAATACTAAACTGCTAAAGATTAGCTAAAAATGTTTATACTTAACTTAATATGGAAAGAAAACTTATATATATATATATATATATATAAATGCAGTAACAATACCACTGAAACAAAAGGATTATACTGCCTGAAAAAATAGATAAAGTTCTTAAAATTTTGATACATCCACAAAATTATTTGTCTAAGAACAATAAATTTTAAAATACAATATGATATAGATAAGAAATTTTAATACTGCTATCACAAAATTAAGTATCTCTGTCAACAGAGAAACATAATGACTTTAGCCGATTATTCCTACTTTTTGTTTTATTTTTTAAAAGAGAGAATATTATATTTAAATTAAGTTAAAAAAACTTATATAACAAAGAAATATTTCATTACATGAATTTATTTTGCTACTGTCCTCTTTATTTTTTCTTATAAAATTAATGGTTTTGATCTATTTCTTGGAGGAAAACATGTAATTAATCTTTAAAACATGTTTTATATCTTAGTAATATTAAAATAAAAACAAACTAAAAAAAGAGAGTTTCTTTTTGTAACTATATATTTTAAGCACATTATCTCCCTCATTTTCTCTCTTGTCGAAAAAGGTGAAAATGCAACTTAAATTAAAATTTTTACATTAAAACTCAATGCTCTTTAAGCATACAGATTATAAGATTTCAGTCAGCAAAATTCATTTCATTTTTTCAGAAGTTTATTAAATTCTGAGAATAATTTGTGAACTTGATATTTTTTTAATGCCTGTAGTCTATTCCGAATAAAAACTATGAATATATTTAAGAAGATTTTAACTTAAATGGCAGAAGAATTTATTAAGCTCTTTGAATTAAAAAACGCAGCCAAAGGATTTAAGGATTTGATTGTTATACTAGTTTCTTAATTAGTACCTTAATGGCGAACTTGTATATTCTTCACTATTGGACCTACACTTGCATTAGAAACAGAAAACTTTTATTTTGCCTTTCTTTGAAAAATTAAATAGTTTTTTACAATTATATTTAAATATTATTTTATAGATAATTTCTTATGTTATAGAACTTGTTATAAACGTTATATTATAGATAATTTGTTATATATTAGAGTAGCTGGAATAATATTTTGAAATAAATATTATCAGTCTTCCTGGTATATATAGCTGGCATAGAAGTTTCTTGTAAATAGGTCTAACTCAGATAAAATCAGACAAAATCTTTCTGAAAAGAAGGTCTAATTTTACTGATACGATAAACAGTTCTCAGTAAAATATTATTTTAGTCCACAACTTTAACAACGGAGAGAAAAAATAGCATGTAATTGCACCACAACTCGTTTTCTCTCTCTGTATTGGTCTTCTCTCCAATATGACCAAAGTAATTTGGCAAGCTGGTGGCAAATTAAATCGTAGATTAAAAATCAGATTTGAGTACACAAAATGATATATACATATATAGTCTTAAAATAGAAAAAAAAATTACAAAATTAGCACATTCTTTAAAGTTAAAAACTATCAAAACCAATAATTTTAACGAATTTAGCTTTAAAATAAATTGAAAAAGACATTAAATTAACATTAACAGAAATCGAAAACTATGCGAAACAAATAAAATAGGCTTAGCTTTGATCAAACTATCATCAACAGTGCGACGTTAGTTTGTAAAGATTGAGGCTGTTTTTAAAGTTTACCATTCGAGTCATAATCAAAGAACAATGAATTTAATTTTAGTTTTAATTAATTTTTGATTTTTTTCTTCCTTTATTCTTTAAAATGAATTATACTTCTTTACAGCGTCAATATACAAAATTGCAGCTTATGATATAGTTCTTGTGATTCATCAATTCCGAATAAATGACTTGATATCAAAGAAATAAAAATGCATCTCAAGAGATTACACATAAACAAGAAAATAACATTAAACATCGTATTTGGATTAAAATCAGATCTAATTTGTTCTTACATTATTTGATATTCATAACATGATACATTTTTTTGGATATTAGAGTTATATGTAATCCTTCCAGGAAGAAGATCAAGAACTTTTCATAATTGTCATTCAGTGACGTTGATATGATTTCCTAGGAGATATCCGACACCAATTACTTCCGATCATATTTTTTTCATTACAGTATATTTGACTGTAATCGGATTGTGTGCTCTGTCGTATTGGATTATACTTGACGTAAATGCAACTTTCAATCATTTGTCCCATTCCTCTCACATACTGGTATAACGAAGACGCAATTAGTGTAGTAAAAGTTTGTTTTGGACATAGAACAAATTTGAGTGGTAAAAAAAAAAACCCGCTGAAGGCTGATAGAGAGAAACAAATTTCTTGTTTTGAATATAAATTAGGATTGTTGTTGAAAAACTTAAAATCTGTTAACCATAATATACTTTGTACTAGTGATTTTCTTTAAATTTAATACTGAAACTTTTTAAGTACCTTAAAATCCGACGTATAACGCTCACTTTTAAACATAAAAAATAAGATGGAAATTTAAGGGTGCTCGTTATACGCAGGGTATAAAAACGATAGCTTTAAAAATAACAAAAGAGATGAACATAATTTTTTTTCTTCTATTTGTATCGAAATACTGTTTATTTAAAAGAAATGACTTGCTTTATGAACTAAAAGAGATGTAGTTCTAGAAGTATACTATTTTTTCAAAAATATAGAATAATACCTCGAATAAATGACTTCAAAACATAAGAGCAATGAACACTAATATTCTAGATTTCTTCGCAAAAAAGAGGGTGCGTGTTATATGCCGGATTTTACGGTATATAAAATGTGGTAAGGCGAATAAATAGGTTCGGAAACGGGATGTTGAAAAGCGTATAAATGAATAATTATGCTTGATATTAAGTCTCAGTTAAATAAGAATATACATATAAAGTTTTTTTTATTTCTAATGTGTTACCGATTGGAGTTTTTCCATTACAGACCTAGTAAATTCCTCGAAAGCTGGTATTTTTTTCGCGGCGCCATATAGGGGATACAAATCGCTACAGGCAATTTTGAATTCCAGTTAGAGGCACCCGAGCTCTGACAATGCAAACCAGTACTAAGATTTAATTTTGCCTAGAGCACCTAAGCCAAACAGCCACTCTAGTGATCTTTTACATGCCGTATAATCACACGACATGTAAAATGCTGTCCACTTCCTGCATCATGAAAATCCACTGACTTGGGCCGGGGTCGAACCCGCGACAAACCAACCACGCCACCCAGCTGGCCTACACATTGTATAAAGTTGTTTTAAGAATATTATAACAATATAAAAATGATCGAAATGCAATTTTTTAAACAAAAAAATTTAGAAAGAACGACATCTTTTCAAAACATTCTCCCATTACAAAAAATGCTTCAATAATAATAATGTTTTGTCTACATATAGCTAAGACCTACACAAAGCCTTAACGAGAACTTGTGATACATAATTTAGGAGTGGGTTTATTCATATTTTAATGTATGTGAGTAGAGAAATTTCAATTAAGAAGACCGGTTATTGTTTCAATTGATCGTAACTCTGAAAATAATGTGAATTTTTCAAAACTCCTAGTTCAGATTCTGTACAGATGTCTTTAGCTATATATAAGGAAAATATTTTTTGAATCGAAACATTTTTCACATAAAAGGAGAATATTTTGAAAATATGTCCATTTTTTTGCTAAAAAATTGCACTTAAATAACTTTTTCTTGTATTAGTAATATTTAAATAATTTCATATGTATGTTGTAATTTAGGGGTCGGCAGACTTTCTCAGGGTATGGGCTACTTCTAATTTTTTCAAGTTGTTGCAGTCCACCCAGTATTAATGGCGCACTCAAGGACGGGGGAGGGGGCCACGAGTCCGGACACTTCCTCATAGCCCTTGACCCCCCTGGATTAATTATAATCCCATGTATATAGTACGTAAAATGTAATTAAAAGTATTTGTTATTAGTAATTGTTAATTATGTATTCAGTAATTTATTTTTTGTTTTTTTATTCCCGACAATCGACAAAATCAGAAAAATATGATTTGCTGCGTATTAGGGTATGATAAACGAATGGAAGACCTTCGAACCCCCTCCCCCTGAAAAATTCTGGTTCTTCTGCCCAATGTCGTAGGTGTGGCGATGTAAGGAAGGGGTAATTATTATAATTTAATAATAAATACGGAATATATATATATATACATTTACCTACATAACTACAACGAAAAAAACTTACACTTTTAAGATCGCGTTTAAAGCAAAACGCAAGATGCAAACATAATGATAATGGCCTCAAATACAACGATATCAAATGATGCATTTGTTACAAAACAATTCAAAATACAAAAAAAAAAAAATTATATTAAGTTAGTTTTTGTTGTTATGGTAAGATTTATTCTGCGTACTGTCACCCAATCTTGAATTTTTAGAAAATAATTACCAACTGCTAAATTCTTCAGGTGGTCACTCCAAAATGTCTTGAAAGTCCACTTGTCGATCGTGATCGACGTAATGGCCACCCCGGTTTTCTCTAATTCAACTGAGACTAATAAAAAAATTATTCATTAATATGCTTTTTCAAAAAGTCTTGGTTCCGAACGCAGTCAGTCATTGTACGAAATTATATTAGAATCAATAATATCTGAGAGCTATTAGCAATGGACTTTTGTTATTTCGAATTTTATTCAAACATTTAGAACAATACCTCAACTGGCATCTGAGTTTCGTAATCTATACATCAAAACGTATGTCGACTTTGAAGCCGAATAAATTTTAAAAAAAAAGTAAAGTAACTTTAATTAAACTTATTTCTCAAAATAGGTTTTCCTGAAATCAGGACTCGATATTTGCATGTTAGTTGATGTAATGTAATGTATTAATCATTGGCTATGAAATTTTCAATTTCTACCCACTGAGATTCAACCAAAACGGAAATTCATCATTTCAGTGAATATACCATAAAATACTAATAATCAATTTGAATTTCTCGAATTTCCTTCACAGTTCTTTTCAAATTGATGTATTAAAAGTATCTACGAGAACTCAAAAATAAATTCTAGGTAGATAGTCTTGAGCTCTGAAGTATATTAATTTCTTTCAATAACTATATATATATATATATATATATAGAATAACTATATATATATATATATATATAGAATAACTATATATATATATATATAGAATAACTATATATATATATATATATATATATATATATATATATAATAACTATATATATATATATAACGCTAGGAGTTCAAATGTTACATAGACAGCTTGACGAACATTTATATTTGAATAGTTTAAATGAAGATTATCTAAATGTTTAAATACACAATAAAACATGAAATAAATATGTTATGAACGTTCGATTTTTAATCGTTATAGAAAAGGGCTTTAAAAATTCGAAGAATACGTTTATTTATTAGGCTTATCCGCGCTAACATGAAAACTTTGAAACTAGTCTGATGCCAATGTACAGACTGTTGCCAATCCGGTAAAATTTAAAAAGTTAACACAAAATAACTTCCAGATTTACAAGTATAAAAATAAATACAGTTAGCTCTCATAAAATACAAAAAAATAGTATATTACAAACGCTAAATATAAAATTAAGAGATTTATTTTAAAAATTAATTATTTATCAAAATATATAATGTTCGATTATTTTATTATAACTTTGCTTGTTTATTAAACTCACTTGGCTCATACAGCCATTAGTTGACAAAGAATTGAAATACTGTTGTTCCAACTAATATGGTGTGAATTGTTTTCGTAGCAATTTATATTATAAATGTTTTGCATTTTCCTTCATAATCTTTGGAACGATAAATAACATTATAGAATACTAACATCAAATTACTCAATTTCTTTTATATTTAGTTATTTTTTAAAGTAATTTAATTATATATATCGTTCTTAAAAGTACTTTTTAACATGATTAAAATGTAATATTATTAAGTAATACTATTCATTTAAAAAATTCCTAGACCAATTCAAACGAATACATCAAAATATGTCTGTTGCTAAGTATATTTTTACTTTCAAAATAAGAAATACATTATTAATGCTTCAAGAATTTTAAATTAATGATTTTCAATGGCATACATTTAAAAATTAAATGAAATTAATCAAATACTTTAACATGAAGCTATTATAACACGAATATTGAGAAATAGTAAATTGGATAGTTTTATTTTTATGTATTATTTCAAAGTCCGTCATAGTTACGCTTTGAATTTTTTTAGGTTAAATATAAAGCGGGAAGAGTTATGAATCATTTTCTGAAACGCCCTTGGTTTGAAACTCTTATAAATATTAGCTTTGACTAATGAATATATACATTGGATATTAAATATGAAATGATTTCGATTCCTTGACATAAAGAGGATGTGTACTCTGAAAACTATATTAGTTAAGCAAATTGTGATAAATCTTTCTGTGTAATTTTACTTTTGTCCGTTTGAATGAATTTTTGAAAGAATTAAATTGTGAAATTTTCATTCCATTTTTGAATAATTAGAATATTTATGAGTTTTGGTATAGTTAAGTTCTTCTAAAAATTTCAAGCAATAAAGTCATTCAAAATTTTCTAATGAACACTAATTTCATATCAATATAAGTAATTATGCAAAACATTACTTGTTTCTGCAGTAATACAAATAAATTATGTATAAAATGCTATCATGAATCTCCAATGGGTTCAATTCATGTGACGTCACATTCACATGATAATGATAAAGAAGTGGTTTTAGCCAATCAGTCCAAATCTCATGTGACGTCATAATCACACGATAAAAGCACACATGTGTTTCCAGCTAATCAGTTCAAGCACTTACGTGTCGTTAACTTCTGATCTTTTAAGAAATTTTCTCTTAAAAAATACAAATTTGTCAACAATAATAATGCGCATAAGTAGATAAAATGCGTTTTATTTAAAAGTACATGTATAAAATAAGCTTTTTTTTAAAAACAAATCTTTTGAAGAAATTTAATTTTTGTTGCATTTGTGTGTGAACATCTTTACCTAATTATAAAATTTGAAATTTTCCCTAAGTTTTATGAATAGACAACAAGTGCAATTAGTCTGATGTCTCTTTTGAGAATTCAATGGAGATCACGTGTTTGTCTTTATCATGTGACCATCCTTAATTGAGTCCATTAAACGTATTAAAGGAAAAATTGATAAGTTAATTAATGAAGTTGCTTTATATAAGGTTAAATATTTTTTAAATACTAGTGTTGCTTATAGGAAATTGACAATTTCTTAAAAGGAACAGGAGCATTTAGGATAATATTAGCTAAACTTGTATTAAAAATACTCCTGTAACGTTAGTCTAAATCAATTGCATTAGTTAAATGATAGTTCCTATTTAGAAAAAAAAGTTTCGGACGGTTAAATATTAAAAAAACCTCTCAGATATATATATATATATATATATATATATATATATATATATATATATATATATATATATGTGGCAGACAACAAGGGGTCCAATACGTTTGTCTTTCCTCTATTTTATTTAACATTAAACAAAAATTAATTAAAAAGGTAGATAAGTTTGACAATGACATGCAGAAGGTAACGCCTGCTCGCGCACCTCTCTCGTTCTCCTTTTCTCTCTCTAAATCCGCTCTTTCTCAAGAGTCAAAGTTTTTACAGTTTCAGTTCTGCTTTCACTTATCTGCGCCTGCGCGCGAAGACTGCGTGGAGTTGTCGATAACTATTGGTTACTATATCCGTCCAGCCTGACTGTACGCTGTCCGCAGCGGTACTTCCATGGAGACCAGAGGAGAATCTGAAACATACAAAAAAAAGACGGAACAGACAAGGACTATACGACAAATAAACAAAGATGCAACATATCATAATTTTGCTGAACTAGACATTTTCTCCATCATGTGAAGGCACCTCTTCGACATCTGGAAGGTTCCACAGGAAAACATTGTGTTTCACAGGCATAAGAACGTCTTTTTTAACAAGTTGATCTTTGGTTGAACGCATCGATATTTTCCTCTGTAGAGTTCTGGACGTCTGTTCAAAACGATTTCTCTTTTTCCTTCGCTTCCACTGCCAAGGCTCAAAAATTTTTCGGAGCAACACAAACCGTCGATGTTCACTCTTCATAGGTAAAGGGTTAGGTGAGCGGGAGATAAATTCCACGGAACTCGTTTTCATGGCGCCATTGGCTTTCTTACACAATACTATAGGTGAACAATAATCAAAAACACTCTCTTTTATAATACCTTGTCGTAACCAATCATCAATTTGATTGTTTACCTGTAATTTCTCAGAACAAGATAAACGTCTGGCTCTCTGACACACAGGAATATCATTTTTCAATTTAATATTCATTTTTAACTTAGTACTCTTAATTTTATTACATTTATAATCCTTAATTAGAGAACTCAAATCATTTCTAGTATTAAAGTTTTTAACATATGGCAAATCATAACTAGAGTTTTTTATCACATTTGAAACAGAAACATTTGGAAAAGAAACACCATAACCTGCACTCAAAGAGGATTCACTTTCACTTAATAAAACATCGCTCTTTGCATGGCCTAGTTTCTCTATTTCAGAATATACACTGGGATGTATAATAAATTCTTCGGTCAAGGTCGGTGATATCGCCGTTCGAACACTTATAGCGGGAGAGTGTTGATTAAGAGAAAGATTTATGGGTTTAACTTCTACCATACGCTGTTCGCCAAAACATGAACTTAATGTTATGATTTCTTCGGAAGGTGTTTGCACTCTAATTAGTGAGGAATTTAAAACTGGGATCTGGCAACCTGAATCGATCAAGGCTGTTACGGGCTGATTTTCCACAAAAATGCTTACGTATTGAAGATTTGAGAATTCATCGCTATTTTGTTTTTCGCTCTCGACTTTCAAAGTATTCACGTTTATTCTATTATGGATGTGGTCGTTAGATTCTTTAGGTTTAAAACGCTTCTCACAGTCTCTTGCGCAATGAGATGAATCACCGCATATATAGCAATTTTTATTTTCTCTTTCAAGATATTGGGGATAGTTCTCTTTAATCTTTGGTTTAAAGTTTTGTGATCTATTTTTAAAGGGGTCTTGGGTATATCCATAAGTAATAGGAATTTCTTTATGTGATCCGCTTCTAGATGAAATATAAATATCACACTCTTTAGCTAAATCAATAGGCCTAAACCAATCTTCTGCTTCTCGAATGCCAATATGAGTTGCAGTTTCCTTATTTAAAGTTTCAAATAATTTATCAGAAATTATAAGATCACATAGAGATTCAAAGGAATTAACTTTTCTTAACGAACAATAATATTGGAAGTTTGCCATCAATCTTGCAGCAAATTGGATGTATGTCTCGCCTGATGATTTTAGAGCATTTTTAAATGAGTTTAAACACTCGCGAGGGGTTAATTGGAATTCTCTGAGTACTATAAATTTTAGTTTTTCATAGTCATTTAATTCCTCTTCTTTAATATACAGTAAGACGTTATGAGCTCTTTCACCCAGAAGATTTATTAAAATTTCAGATTTATATTCATCATTTATTTTCTTGGTTAAAAATGCGCGTTCTAATGATTGAAAGAACAGATTAAAATTTTCAGATCTGGTGGGAACAGGAAGAGATAAAGTTTTAATACTGTTTATCATATCTTCTATGTTAGTTTCGAACTGTTTTTCTTCGACTTTAGCTGCAGCATTTAAACTTAATGATTTATTTTTAGCCGTTTGAAGTTCGATTTCTTTTTCTAATTTTGCTAACTGAAGTTCCGCGAGCTCAATTTTCTGTTTTTCTAAAGTTACCTCTCTTTCGTTTCGCGATACCCTCTCATCTATACAGTTTTGAATTAAAGTTTTAACGAAATCTGGATCACTTTCAAATGTACTACTGTTCTCAATTTTAGTCTTTAGTTTAACTATAGTGTCAGTACTCTCCACAGTACCGTCTAGATCCTCAACAACTCTTATGAGATCCTCTTTAAGAGCGTTTTTAAACATTTTAGAAAAATATGGAAAGATCCTACCTTTTTTTTTCTGGCACCCTTGTTGCTCGCACGTACGATGTATCCAATAATTGAAGAAAAAATTTCGATTCCACTGATTTCACCTCTTCGCAGGTAATATAGTTGAAATTGTTCGAATTGACACCTCTTCGCAGGTGTTTGTGAGTGTTTCCAACCTCTACACAGGCGGAATTTGTCGATGGTTCGTTGAAAAATACACCTCTACACAGGTTATTTTGTTATTTGTTCCGACCTCTACACAGGCGGAATGAAGTTGAAAAATTCAACCTCTACACAGGTTGAACGAAGTTTCCGAAAAATGGCGGCGAGTCTCCTCCACGGACGGCTTTTGTTCACGTTCCAAACTTTGATCAAAATCGAAATCTTTTTTCAATCCCGGCCTCTACACAGGCGGAGTATTCATGCTGAGTTCAAACCTCTACACAGGTTGAATATTTATGCTGAGTTCAAACCTCTACACAGGTTGAACGAAGTTTTCGAAAAATGGCGGAGCGTCTCCTTCACGGACGCTGTTGTTCATTGTCCAGACTTTGGTTCAAAATCGAAATTTTATCGATCCCGGCCGAGCCCCCATAATTTGTGGGAGACAACAAGGGGTCCAATACGTTTGTCTTTCCTCTATTTTATTTAACATTAAACAAAAATTAATTAAAAAGGTAGATAAGTTTGACAATGACATGCAGAAGGTAACGCCTGCTCGCGCACCTCTCTCGTTCTCCTTTTCTCTCTCTAAATCCGCTCTTTCTCAAGAGTCAAAGTTTTTACAGTTTCAGTTCTGCTTTCACTTATCTGCGCCTGCGCGCGAAGACTGCGTGGAGTTGTCGATAACTATTGGTTACTATATATATATATATTAGTATGTATCCGAAAGCTATAAAAGCCTACTTTTAACAAGTAAAACACATAAAACTGACTCTAAAATGTTACGACAAATCACGTAAAGTATCCGATTACGTTCGGAACCGTGATTTTGAAAAAGTGTATAATTGGATAATATTTATGATATTTAGTGTCACTTAGATTAGAAAATGTATATAAAATTGTTTTAAGAATAGTATTACAATAAAAAAATATTTAAGTACAATATTTTGACAAAAAATGAACATAGAATGACTTATTTTCAAAATATTGTCCTTTTGTGAAAAATGCTTCTATTATAATAATATTTTGCTTCTATGTAGCTCAGATCTCTGTACAAAGGCTCAACTAGAATTTTTGAACTATATAACTTAGAAATGAGTTTATCCATGTTTTACGACAACAGAGGGGAGAAATTTTAAGAAAAAAACGAAGATAATTATTTCAAATAGTTGTATCTCTGAAAATAATGTGAAATTTTCAAAATTCATAGTTGCACCTCTGTACAGAGATCTGAGCTACATAGAAGCAAAAGATTATTTTAATAAAAGCATTTTTCACAAAAGGAGAACATTTTGGAGAAAGGTTATTCTGTTAATTTTTAGCCGAAATATTGTATTTAAATAATTTTTTTGTCAAAAAGTCCTTAAAACAATTGAATGCATGTATTCTAATCTAAGTGACACTAAATATTATGAAAATTATCCATTTATGCGCCTTTTTTAAAATCACTGTTCCGAACGTAGTCGGATACCTTAAAAAATATACCCACAAAACTTGAGGAGAAAGTGTATCCAGTAAAGAATATTTATTCATGTATTGGGTTAAAAAGTAAAATTTTACAACAAACTGCTGAACAATCGTAAAACAAACTGCAATAACCTGATCAAACATTACTTCGATTCCCCAAACATTCAATCCTCTCGGAAGGAAAGAAAATGTTGGTGATCACGATAAATTCTTTCGTTTCTTTTATGTTACGCAAGCAAAACCTTTTTTCTCTAAAATGCTATAAATTCCAATTTTCGGCTTTGTGGACTTTTTTAAAATGTACCAATGTTCTAACACTTCAAACTAAATAAACCAATTTAAGGGACGTGTAGACAATTTATATATAGAAATCAGTGCTTAAGAAATTGGCAGAATGTATTCTAAGGATGTTCTTAAAATGTATATAGTGGTTCACACACACACAGTGGTATATATTTCTGATATAGTGGTATTATATATCTGAAGATATTAAGTGTATTAAATTTAGTTACAGTAAAATATTTTTATATGGAACAATTTTTGCCTTATAGTATTAGAAGTCATTTTATACAAATATTAAGCTCGTGGATGATAATTAGTTTTGAAATAATTTTAGTTTTTCATCATTTAAAAAATTTATTACCTTCAATTCCAGTTACGGTGTAAGTATATTATGTAAAACTATTAATTTCTCAAAGACGTTATTATCTCTTTCCATATTGACAACAAAATGCTTTATTTATTATTATCAACAATTTAACTAAGCATTTTAACTTATGCCGATGTAACGATATTCTTAAAAAATTACAATTCGAAAGACAATCTTAAGAGCCAAGACTGCATTTTTCCGCTATTACAAGTTGCATATTTTAAGGTATCCGACTACGTTCGGAACCGTAATTTTAAAAAAGGGCATAAATGGATAATTTTCATGATATTTAGTGTCACTTAGATTAGAATACATGTATGAAATTGTTTTAAAACATTTTGACAAAAAAAATAATTTAAATACAATATTTCGGCAAAAAAATAACTTAGAATAACCTTTTTTCAAAATGTTCTCTTTTTGTGAAAAATGCTTCTATTATAATAACATATTACCTATATATAGCTCAAACCTATGTAAAGAGGCGCAACTATGAGTTTTGAAAATTTCACATTATTTTCAGAGATACAAACAATTGAAATAATTATCGGCATTTTTTTCGTAAAATTTCTTTCTGTTGTCGTAAAAGATGTATAAACCCATTTCTAAGTTTATATTTCAAAAATTCTAGTTGAGCCTCTGTACAGAGGTCTGAGATATATACAGGCGAAATATTATTATAATAGAAGCATTTTTCCCAAAAGGAGAATATTTTGAAAATGGGTCATTCTACGTTCATTTTTTGTCAAAATATTGTACTTAATTTTTTTTATTGTATTACTATTCTTAAAACAATTTTATATACATTTTATAATCTAAGTGACACTAAATATCATAAATATTATCTATTTATACCTTTTGCAAAATCACAGTTTCGAACGTATTCGGATACTTTAATCAAACAATGAGAAATCAAACTTTCTAAAATTTGAAAGTATTTACCTCGACTGAATTTTTCTGGTTACTCATGCAAAAAGTAATTGTAAAAGAAAGGCTCATTGAATCGTCTTAAAAACCAAGAAGACCTTATGGTATACATCTATATAATACATGACAATAAGAAAACTAGCTAACCTTCGAATCAGATCTCTTGACACTTTTTGAGAAAATGATAGTTCGAGGTATTTATTGACAGTTACGATGACTGAGGAGAGCCACTGAAAACAAAAGAAAAGGAATACTAATTTCTGAATATGTCATCACTCATGAACGTGCTTTATCGTCTTATGTATAACATTCAGGGAATTTCACTTCTCTAAATTGAACAACAGCCAAAAATTCAAAGCCAGTGAAAAGCTTTGATTCGTCGTTCAGGTGTATCACACATCACTGGCATCAACTTTATTTCTGAGAGGGCAACAGAAATCTCGTTCAGTGATATGGCAACTGCCTTAATCTTCACGGCGATTACGGTGAAAAGTAACCATGTTTACGCATAAAATTTGGTACTAATTTTTTTCTTGTGTATAAATCTTGCTTTCTTGCCTATAAAATTGATTCATAAGTAACCAAAACCTCGTCAAGTGATATATTACGCAGGGAAGTATGCTATGGAATTGAATCAATGAAACCATTCTATTTGCCATTAAAAGGAAATAATTAGTTGCATCAAGTTTAAAATAATTTGATTCTGTCAGAGAAAAATCAAAGGTCTCCCTTATGTTACTTTCTCTTAAAAATTTGATCCTGACTGAATTTGTACATTTATTGAATGAAATGAGCTAAATAATTCATGTTTATTGTTTAAAATTTAAAATTTTATTTGAAAATTTATATTGTGACTATACACATACATATTATTATATTTGTTGGCATTATTTTTTATATTAAAGCTCTCAAACTTTAAATATAAATTTCAACAATGTGTGTGGGTTATGTTTTCAAAAATAATTTTATATTAAATTCCTGACACCATTCTAATTAATCACTTTTTAAGTTCAATGTGTCAGTTTGGTGACTATTGTTTTTCCATCTAAAACTAATGTTATTATTAGAGGATGTAGCATTTTTTATTTTTAGCAACTTTTTGCAATATTTTTAAGTAATAATGTGAAAATATAGAAAAATCCTGTTTTTATAGCGCTTTGAAATAAAGACAAATAACACATGAATCCAAATAATGCATACAAAATGTTTCAACAACACAAATCAAATATATTCAGTTTCATATTTCAGATTTTGATCCGAAAATACGGGAAAAAATGTGAAAGTTTTATAAAATACAACGGCTCCTTGAAAGAGAAGCGACAGAAAAACAGAGAACAAATAGCTAACATTTCAAAATTCGTATCAAAATATGAATTTTTGTTGCCAATTTATTTTAACATAATATCAGGAATATTTCATGCCTGTCAGGGGAAAACCTCTCATCAATTTTCGAAATAAATGCATTCCTTTCTGTCACTATGTGATGTTAATAACTATGTTGATAAATGTCCGAACCTAAGTTTACATGTAACACACGCAATTGTTTGCATTATGGCTGAAGATAAATTGTTATGTTCGCTTTCAAGCTTTTTTTATCTGTACAAGAGCCAATCGTTGACTAATATTTACGTCTCTGTCATAATTCGCGTAGAGAAAAACACTTTTTTTTGTGCAAGAGTTACAAGGAAACTGTAGCTCTGGAAAAAAGAATCTTGTAGTTTTTGGAAATAACATGAATTGAAAGTTCCCTACGGTTTAGCAACACGGTCTTTATTTGGAAATTCTCCAAAAAGCGAAATTTATGATGTAATTGATAGTACATTATAATTTTGCTGGGCTAAAGCGATTTTTACGTAAGATATATTGTTTACTGAAACACACATTTTGAGGTTTTCTCTAGAAAATAATAGCAATTTGAGTGGCAAACATATGAATTTAAGTTGGCTACTGTGTGGATTTCTTTAACATATATATTATAAAATATTATAGTTTCATACAATTAATCTATCTTTTAAATCTGTATATATCTTCAGAGAATTTGATGTCACTTAAAGTGTAACTATTTGTAAAAGAAATTATCATTATGTTATCTTAATATTTTAAGTTACAGATTTCTATTTTGAAGAAATTCTAGAAATAACCTCTACAGAGAATTTCTCAATGTAAAATTCTTTTTAGAATATTTTAGGGAATATAGGGAAATGGATTTTTTCATTCAATCAAGAATGTGTAAAGTCTAGAGAAAAACTACTATAATCATTTATATTCGTTAAAAAGTACTATGAATTGGTAATAACGTTTTAATTGCATTGTCGTGAGCTGGTATTTGGAAAAAGCAATAAACGACTTCAACTATTTAAATAATAACATATTTTATTAATGGACAAAGGAAGAACGAATGACTACATGAAAAAAAAGGCACATTTTCCTGTATACTTAATGAAATATTATAACAGATTATTTACAGTAGTTGAAAATGCACTCATTGTAAACAGCTTTAACACTCTCTTCAGAGCATCTTTCTAGAACAGTTCCAGTGACAGGAGTTCAGACAGATAAATTCTCTCTGTCTTATCGCAGATAACGCAAGAGCAGATTTTAATCGACTGACTAACTTTTGAAATTCACCAAATTTTATATAGCCTTATGGAATTTTCCAGAAGAGTCTATCCTAGAGACTTCTCGATAGATCCTGAGCGATATAATTTTTCGCCAGGGGCTATGAAAACTCGCCAAAAGTGGTCGCCAACATGATCGCTAAGTCACCAAATTGGTCACCGCCACCAACTTGGTCACCAAAAATGATGCCAACTTGACTCTATAACCAAGATTTCTTTAAGTTCACATTGAATCGCCATTATAACGTAAGGGACGGCGTTGCTTGCGAACATTTTAATCTTAACATAAATTAATTATAACATAGAGTAATATAAATGCATTACACATCCAAATACAGATTATTTGCACCATTTACATAAAATTCATAACAATATCTACAAAAATAATAATATTTTCTTTCAATGAAATACGTGGTGAGCTGAAGGAACGAGAATTATATAACACATATTTTATAATGATACCACCAGAATCAATAAGCTTACATAAAACCTTGTCTGTTTTTTGGCTGAAATACGAGATCAATTGACAAAACTTTGATTTTCTAATAAAATTATATGAAAAAATATTGTCTTTTTGAGTGAGAATGAAGCTAATATTTTAATTTATGAATTTTTAATAAGCCTTTACTACCTGTATTCTCTTCAATAATCCTAAGACTGTCATCTGCTACTTATGCAGCCTGTTTTAAGAAAGACTGTTTTATAAGACTGTTTTAAGAATGCAAAGCAGAGTAAACATCTAATTACATGCACGCACGCACGCACACACACACATACACACACACGCACACGCACACGCACACGCGCACACGTACGCACGCACACAGAGAGTGAGAGAGAGATAAGTAGTGTGCTCACTATTATTACAAGGACATTTAAAAGCATGATGTTTTTGATGAATAAACTTGCAATATTACTTCATTAAAACTATATTAATAAATGCGAAATTGTAGCTAAAAACAATTAGAATGAAAATAAACTCCTTTGATGTTATCATAAAAATGTGCTGTTTTATAAATAATTAATTTTTCAAAATATTTAAAGAAATCTTTCTCTGTTGTTATGAATATAATTTTTAAACGTGAATTATCCCATTAAAGAAGGGATTTTATAAAGGATGTATCATTTAAAATATCTATAAACTGAAAATCACCAATTTGAATATTTGAAATTATTTATCCTAATTGACTCTCATAAATCTCACGTAATTGTTGCAACTCATGGATGGATGTTAACAATGAAAATACACTTTTTCTAAGGTCCTGATGAATAAACTATTTAAAATATGAATAATTTATCAATGATACTAAGACACTTTTTCATTCATTTTTGGAATTCATTTAATTATTTATTAAAAGAAAGTCATTGTGGGTGAAATATGTTCTCAGATAATTTATACAATATTTCCCGAACGAGCTTTGAATTTATTAACTGACTTTTTATCTTCATAATTATTAAACATAATTAATTTTTTTTGTCCCTAGTAATTTTTCCTCGTATCCTTCGCTAAAATAGATCTTAAAACTAATGCCTATATTTTATTTGTTTTACTAACTTTGTTCTAGCTTTAAGTTTTAAATTTAAATGTATAAATATCTAAATCTATAGCGATAGATATTTAAATATCTATAAATATTTAAAATGTTAAATTTAATAGATAAACCGCAATTAGTTCTATGAATTACTTCATATACCGAAGAAGAACTTGCCATGTATTGTAATTACTGAATATGATGTTTTGTTAATAGTTTAGAATAAAAATTAAATCGTAATTAGTCACGGTAATTTCAAATTAATTTTCCTTTCGATTAATTTGAAACGAAGAAATCTGGCTGTTGTTTAAATGCAATCAATAATCAAAAGATTGTGAAACCATGAAAATATTTTCATAATGAGGCACAAATTGATAGATTTGATGCAGATGTATAGACATAGAAAAGATTAAAATTTCAAAGAAATTAAATATTATTTCCGTTTAATGTAAATAAATATCATGAAGTATTGAAAAAGGAACAAAAATTCTTTAAAAGTAACTATGTTGCTTAAATAAGTTGCAAAGGTTTCTTCCTTCCTTACAAGTAATGTAACAAATTTTTTTAAAGTCTATTCATACTTGAAAAACAACTTGAGCTTTTCATACCTGGTAATTGGATAATCAATGTATACTGTCGCCATCTATTGCCTTCGTTAGGAACAAATTAATTTTTTTTCTCCCATATAAAACTAAAATTAATCAATTAAATTTAATTAATGAATTAATGTTTGAGAAACCATAATAACATCAAGTGTCATCCACTACTAGTTTTAAAAATGTATTTGGGTTTGAATGGATGAATAGAAAGTTATTTTATTAACTATTGAAAATTTGAACAAGATATATATATGAATATATTAAATAAACAAGTAATATAAAAGAAAATTTCTGAGACAATTCCTACATAGATCAACAAAGAAAAATTTTATTTTAGCTACTTTTCATTAAATTGTTACAATTAATATGCTGTTGTTGTTTCCAATCCCTTGGAGCAGGAAAGCCTACACCAAGTCCATTTGACCTTTCCGCATAATAGTCTCACGCAGCAGGTTTTGTTCTTCATACAACTGTCGCAGGGAAATGCTCCAACAGTCCAGAAGATGAACAATATTATGTTTAAAGTATCGAATTGCTATCCAAAACAATCGTGTATATAAAATTTCAGCTCAACTGAATGCTTTAAAACGTGAGAAAAAAATCTTTTAAAGTTTTGACCCAAGTCACTAAAAATGAAGCCAACGTGGCTGTATATGTAATTCTTTAAATAATTAGTTTCAGTCAATTAATTTTAATTAATTATAATTAAATTATCGTATTTTACCCAAAACAATAGTGAATAGAAAATTGCAGCTCAAACGAGTGCTTTAAAATGTGAGAAAAAAATATTTTCATATTTTGACACAAGTCGTCAAAACTGATGCCAACGTGGCTGTATTTGTAATTCTTTGAATAATTAGTTTTAATCAATTAATGGAAATTTAATTATAATTAAATTACTGTATTGTCATCCAAAATAGTCATGTATATAAAATTTCAGCTCAATTGAGCGCCTTAAAATGTATTTTATTAACGATTGAAAATTCCATGCAGATAAATAAATAAATAAATAGAGAGTGTGAGGTAATAGTAGGAATTAAATAAATATATGTAGGAAAAGAGAGTGAACTATTAGTAGAAATTGAAAAAGCCACGACTTTCTCGATGTGACGGTTTCATCTCGTTATATGTAAAACACTTCAAAACAATTCTTAGAATGTGGGAAAATATCGTGGTGCGTGATACACATCATGCTATCTTAGTCAAAAAAGGACAACACCATACATAAAAGAGCAGTTATTACAAAAGGTTTCATGATTAAAAGAATTATGAGAGCAATTTGGTACAAGAAATTTAGAATAAAGCTGTACTTTTTGCTTTCAAAGAACACAATCAATCTTTGAATTATTACTGTCTGTAAAATTTTGTTTGTATATATCTTTTACCAAAAATAAAATGAAAATATACGCTGTGTATGGATAATATTTTATTCTTCTAGTTTATTATAATTGATACACAAACAAATGTGCTATATTAGAGTTTTCTGTGTTTTCAATTATAATACACAAAATTGAATTGTTATTTTGAAACGAAAATATTTACCCTATTTAGTAATATTTGCATTTATTACTTTATTTCTGTTTACTTAGCCCCATGCAATAAGTGAATCAATAGTAAAATATCTAATATTCCATTCTCCTTTTAACTGAAAACATTTTATTTTTGAGGTTTTCTGACATGAGGAATTTAAATGTATGAAAAAGTAAAAAGTCGGATTTGTGAAAATTCGTTTTTTATAACTGCATTTAATAGTATGTATTTTTCGTAGTGTTATTATTTTTAAAACATTTTTATGTTTATAGAATTTTTAAAAAATATATATAGTTTGTTACGAATAAGCCTTTATAAGTGTTGAATAGAGAAACGTTATCATCAAATAATTGAGACGTCCTTTTGAGGTTTGGAGTGAGTGAATGTTAACTTTCTTTTGCAGAAATCGATTCCAAAGGTGTGGGATTATGCGGTCTTTTTTGATAAATATATTCGTTTTTGTAATTTAAGTCCTGTTTTTAAATCAAGATGCGATGATTATGAGAATGTTTTTGAGTATTAAAAATATTTTTAAAGCTTACTGCTAGGACATAGTTATCTATAAATTAAAAACCGTATATCATCATACACCATTTTGAAATGCTCAGCGAAATAAGTTTATATTAAGTTTTACACATAAATGTTAAAAAGATTTGTATCAATTTCGACACTTTTTTATTGAGTTAATATCCAAGTAATTCATTAAAATTTTTTCAAACTAATTCCTTGAATTCTATATGCGATTCCATGAATAAACCAAAAAAACAATTAATGCAACATATTATGTTTAAGTTCTTCAGTTTCAATTGATTGAATTTCAACTATATTTTTCCAAAATAGAATGTAAACAGTATTTTCTTTGGTTAGGGTAAACATTTGCTTTCTTTACTAATAAAATATTGAATTTAAACCTTTGAAAATTCTTTAGAAAAGTTATTCATTTTCTTCTGGAAATAATTTTGTGATTCATTTTAGTTTTTAAATAAGTTTTATGAATCAAGTAATTATCCATTAAATAAAAAATAAGGTTTCCTTCTTTTTCGAAATTTTGTTATTTTACTGGACTATATAGAGAAAAGGAGACAAAAGAGCTTTAATTGCTTTTAAATATTGACTATTAAGCTGAACTGAAAAGATTCTTTTCCACCCCGTAAAAATATGTTTTCTACACAGAAATTCACAGAATTTTCTTTAATGACTGAGAATGAAATTGAACGTCATACTTGACTTTTGAATGAGTAAAATTGTGTTCAAAATGGAATATAATTATATACGTGAATAATTTATTATATGTATTTTATACTTGAAAAATTTTTCAGAATATATATTAATATGGAATTTTTATAGTAATTTCTTTACTTTTATACATTTTTTATGAAACTTTTAACAGACGCTTATTAGAATAAAATTTTTTTACAATTATAAACCAAGGCTCATAAAAAACTTAAAACTTATTTTTTTAGAAATCTTTAAGGTATTAAACAGCTATTTTTTAATTTGATATTTCAATGTTGTTTCTTTTTCTTTTTTAAAAATTTTAGTCTAATGGAACATGTATAAAAAGAATCTCAAATGTCCGGTCATGTTATAAAAAATAATGGTTTATTGACATGTATTAAGGGCTTTTACATATATCAGCCTTTATTTGTAGATTTTATCAATAGTTTACATATAAAATTGTTCATGGAATTTAAACGAAGGGTCTATGAACTATATGAACTTGCTAACTATAATTATTTACTAATATAATAGTTTTGAAATAAAAAAAAATTACCAGGCTTCAGAATTTTTAAATGCTTTAACTTTTCATGGGCCATTTATTTGTCTTTTGCATTTCTCGCAGTGTTTTTTTGCTTCATTAACAATTAAACAATAGCATTTAACACTTTATCTGCCGCATTATGACTTAATGCAGTTTTTTTCATGCAATATATTTTTTTGGATCAATACATTGAAAATTAAGGGATATACATAAAAAATACTGGACTTTGGAAAATTTAATCCGTTAGAGCTAATTATTTTTTTAAATATATTCAACTGTAAAATTAATTATATACACTGATTACTTAAAATAAAGAGTCAAATGGTTGTCTAAAGTCTTCATTATGATACAAAAAATCCACTTAAGTTTTGACATTAACTACTTTTTCGGGACAAAAATGATAATCTTCCCAATCCCCTAATAACGCCGACAGCTGAAAACGCTATTCTACTATAAAACTATTCACCTTCCCCGCTAAAATACTTATCATGGAACCAGTGCTGCCATATATCTTGGAAGAGTGGATCTCAAAGAATATTCCTGCTAAGTATCGTCAGAATATTCGTAAAAAGGGTTATTCTAAATTGAGTGGTACTTATAAGTACCGTTGGTAGATAAAGGGTTAAGGAAATAAATTTTATTTTGCCGAATTTTTTTGTTTACATTTAAGTTTGAGGGGGTGGGAAGAATATTTCCCAAAGAACGATTCATCGTCATGAAGAAAATTAAATTTAATGGTGACTATTTGCCATGAAAAGATGACAAGCATGTTGCAATGCACAAGGGGACATCACACTCAACAAACTTGTAGCGAGACTTCTTTTTGTCCCTTTCTGCTACATTTCCTACATCGTCTACTGTTGGAAACCATCTTTGGCAAACGATTCCACACATTGGCTAAGCGCATATCATCCTGAAAGACACAGTTCTTTGCTTAGAAGCTAGCAGGACGTCCTTTCGTCTTTCTTGAGGATTATCCACCTATTAGCTGACGGGCTAGTGCTACATGGAATATTAGCTGAGCTAGTCTAAACATCTGTTTCTTTTGTTCACTTGCCACAGTGGGAAACTATTTATTATGGCAAGGTCTGTAAGAAAATAAAAGTTACTCTGCCACCATTTTACACATCTTCTTATTTGGTATGCAGGGTGGTCCCGAATTCATTGACTTTAAGGGTAAGTACAGAGCATTGTGTAACAATCATTTATTGTATAGTAATGCATGGACACAAATGACGCGGTGAGACACAAACACAAAAAATAAGAGATGAAATAAGGACAAGTGTTTATTGAAAGCGTCGTCGACCAGAGTAATATTTGCAATAACGGTTCATAACTGTTCAGCACATGAGCTATGAAGTCCAGTTGCTGCGCACATTGCTGTTCCACCACCCACTAGCTGTCAAAGATTGGCTGCCGAACACAAAGCTTGATTCCGATGAAAATGGAAGAGGTATAAGCGACTTTCGTTCAATACTCAACAAATGGTCTGATGACTCGCATTTAGTAACGAGCAACAACTGTCGTACTTGACTTGAGTCTATCAACTACAATGTTCAAGATGCTTTCTTCCAATATTAAAATTGCGCAATGCTCTTCATCGATCAGCATCATGTCTGGTGACGTGGAATGAACGAGTTTCACGAAGTTTATGATGTACCCGTTACAAAAATTCTGTGATCAGGTTTTCGTCAATCAGGAAACCACGTGTGATACATTCGTATTGTATTGGTCGTAATTTTTAACACCTGCTGCAGTAAAACCTTTCAATAAAATGTCCCTTTAATGTGTTTTGTTATTTCTGATCATTTTCTCTGCTTCTTTGCACCATAGCTCGTAACTACGGCATTTGCAACTGTTTGTACATGTTTTGTACACGTGTCGATAGCTCTTATGATTCTTTAAATACGAAATACGCTTACGATTTTAATACGCTTACGATTTTTTCAAAATCGACTTCTTTATTCGAACGAGCAACACACACAGAAGAAATACATTAAAGGAGGAATGTTCCATTTCCCCCTGCCAGAGGGCGCGGTGACCAGGGATGACATAATGAGTACGTAACAGCAACCTTGCATTTCTATGTGATTCCGACTCATCTCTGTACCTTCTACGTATCCTGTAAGTTAGTAGGTCTAGTAGCGAAACATCCTGTTTACGTAATTGCTTTTTTATCCGTATATTGATTTACGGGATTTATATCTGCGGCAGAATTCCTAGATTTCATAGAAACACGTGTTATATTATATCCGAGAGTTTTTATTGATTGAGATCAATTGAAATTTATAAAGATTCTCATTTTTATCTATTATTTTAAACCTAAATACTGAACTATTTGTATCATATCTTTGTTTATTTGTGTATTAAGTTTGATTTATTAATTTCTTTCAGGAATTTAAGAATTACTAAACACACATGTTCTTAAAGTAATTTTTTCATGTAACACGAAAATACTGTGTGTGTGTGAATAGGCCAAAAAAATTCTAAAAACTCATAGAATGCGGGTAAAATTGTAATCTTTGAAAATGTTGGGAAATGAAAATTTAAATATTGTGAAATATTAATCAGTATTATTGCAATTATTTAAAAAATTTCAATAGCTTTCATTTCGCTTTAAGTTTTAGTTATTACGCCGATTTCGCGAAAAAGACGTTTTCATCACAATTATACAATATATTTAACATTGTTTAAATCTGGAATGAATCATGGTTTGAGAGTGATTTTTTTGCATTTCTTTCCTGGTGTAAAAAAGTTAATTAGTACTCAATGTATTATTTAAATGAATATTTAAAAAATATATAAATACAATTTTTTTCCGCAATAATGTAAAAGAAAAGGTAGTTTATAATTGGAGGTAAAAATACATTGGAGTTTATTTCAATTATGAATAAAAGAATTTTTCACAAAGACGTAAGAAATTATATCTGATTTTTTGAATCTTAGTAAAATGCTTAAATCTCACCAGTACGTTGATAAAAAATAAATTTCAAGATAAGTTCCTCCCCCTCCCCCCAAAGTTTATTAAAGTTATTAGATCTTATTAAAAAAAGAATCGAAATGCATTCTAATTTAGAATGATTATAACTATTTCATTTAAAGGACAGATAATTAAATCAAAATTTAATTATAAATAAATATGAACTAACCCATATTCCAAGTAAATATTACTTATACATAGTTTTATGATGTAAGGAAAATCAGTTTTTGAATAAATACGGAAATGTTATTTTTTCGACCGTCGACTTTGATTGTGTGAAAAGTAAAAAAGTTGGGTTGTATTTAACTCAATATTGTGAAGGAAAGAAATGAGGGTATATAAGTATAAAATAATAAACAAAAATAATAATATATTATTTGCTTTAAAAAATAAAAAAAGGGGTATTTAAAAATATTTTTGTGAAAAAAATTAATCAAAGATTATGAAAAAAGTGTGTATTTGCTTAGAAAATAGGTTTGAAGATATACACATTTTCAGAGAATTCCTTTCATTTTCAATAATAGTATTTTTTTAAAAATACATAAAAGAAACAAAAATGTATCGAAAGTTCACAGAAGCATTACAATGACTACTAAATACTGTTAATGGGGAAATTCAATTATTGAATAAGAGGGAAAAATGTACAAAAAAATTAAGTGAATCGGTATTTTTATTTTTGCTTTTATGAAATTATAAAACACATTATAGGGTTTAATTAAGTGAGATTTTTTTCGTAAAAAATCAGTAAATGAATTTCTAAGGAAAATAATTTAATTAAAACTAAATCATTACTTTGGGTACTTAGAAACCGTTAATTATTTGCCTCTTTTTCTAGTTTATCCGTGTTGTGTATAATTTTCTGAAGATATATTGTACATATACGAGAGTCACTCTAAAAATTTTGAGATACGCTTAGGTTTTTTAATTTATACTTACAAAATATTTTAGGGGTGCTCAAAGTAATCTCCTCCAGCATGAATGCACTTTTGTATAAGAATTTTCCACAGATTAAAGGTCTGAAACCATTCATTTCTTGGAATTGATGAAAAAAACGCATTTATATCCACATCAATGTCTTCTTCTGAATAAAAGCGACATCCACGTAAGTTCTTTTTTAGATTAATAAACAACCAAAAGTCACACATAGCTAGATACGGAGAATAAGGTAGATGCTCTGTCCCTTTAATTCGTTTTTGCTTAAGAAACTTAGCTGTTAACCCGGCTGTATGAGAAGATGCACTGTCATGGTGAAGCATTATTCCCCTAACATTAACTTCTTGGAGAATTTCTGGAAGACATTTAGTGGAATACCAGTTTGCTGTTGTTGTCTTCTGTCCTTCCAACTTGATGGTTTCGATCAATCCCGTACTTCTGAAGAAAACAACGGCATACATTACTTTTTTCATTGCTCGTTGGCATGGGATAATCTTCAAAAACTCATACTTTGCTTTCTTGACGTGTTGGAACGCCATAAAACGGCATGTACGTTTCATCATCGATTACAGTTTAAGAAATGATGCGGTGGTCACCATCATTTGGCAATCCAAGGTATTTTTTACCGATTCTGAGACGTTACTCTTTTTGGTGCTTAGTTAGATAATGGGAAACCCAAAGGCAAATTACTTTTTTCATATGTAATTCTTCATGAATAATTTTGTATATGGCTGCGGATCCAAGGTTAAGTTTCTTATGTATCATTTGGTAGGTACAGCGATTAACATCCATTAAAATTTTTCGTATGACAGACACAGTATCCGGGATTACTGCCGAACAAGGCCTACCTGCGTGTTCTTCATCCTGAAGAGAATTGTGACCACTGCAAAATTCTTTTAATCATCTGAATACAGTAGCACGATATAGAGAGTCATCACCAAATGCTAATTGCAGCCGCTGAACGCATTCCTTTTGATTTAATCCAGCTTCAAAATCATAGAAAATCATAGCACGATAATATTCTCGCGTCAATTCCATTTTTTCTTCTGCCTAAAAAGTATTCTACCCTAAGCAACTTGAAGTAAGTCAGTAAAAAGTTGTCTCCTGTGTTAAAATACTTTGTATATATTTTCATACTAAATCGTTAATTTTATTTTATAACTTCTTGTGTGCTCGTATCTCAAAAATTTCAGAGTTACCCACAAACTAACCATTACCATCCCGCTTCGTGGGGTATTTCATGATGTTGTATGAACACATACTGTTTATATATATAAATAATTGTTATCCAAGTCCTAGCATTAAGCATTCTATTGTAATGAAAAACGTTCTTATAACTCTCACCACTTAATTTAAAAAGGACAGGACTTCTGAATAATAATTTCTAAAGTTAAGGTATAAATATCTGCTACGCTTCTGTAATCCTCTCCAAAGTGTATTTCGCAAAACGCAGTTTTAGTGGATCTCTACTGAAAGAAGTAAACATGCTTTCCAAATTCAAATCAAAAACGGAAATTGTTTTATCCATATGCCCCGTAACTTTTTTTGAGAGTTGATTTCCGTAAGACCCGTTCTTAGCTGACTCCTTTAAAAGAAACATGCATACCGTATTTCATTATAGTAGGTCTAGTAGTTTGAAAACGGGATCGTTTTTATCAATACGCCCCAGTAACTTCCCACTTTCCCTTGGGAGTCTATTTTCGTAAAACTCATTCTTTAGTAATCTCTATTCAACAAAAGAAGAGCATGCTTAACAAATTTCAAATAAGAAGGTCTAACAGTTCAAAAAGAGAAGTTTTTATCTGTAACGCCCCTCTAGCCTTCGTAACGCTCCTTGGGTGGGGCAAATTTCATAAAATCTATTATTAGCGGGTCTCTACTCCATGAAAAGAACATGCCTACCAAATTTCAAGTCTGTATGTCTAATGGTTCCGGTGACATCGTGATGAGTGAGTGAGTTGCTTTCCTCCATTGTTTATATAGATAATTACAGAGAAGTATCTTAGAATTTAAAAGGAATAATTGTATTCAAGAAAATAAATAAATTGCAGTTTAGTTTACTGTTCAAATAAAAATATGTTAGTACTATAATAGAATCTCTTGAAGAGAGAAGCAAATTTAAAACTAATAAAGAGTGTTTTTTTCCCCAGGTATAGAAGTTTAAGTTGGCATTACTTTCCAAGATGGCGACCGATTTAACAGCTGTCAAGTGATTTATTCTCAGTTTGGTTTGGCAATTCATCATGAATAGACTCACGCCTGAATAGATTCGTCGAATGGGCCCAAAACGAGATTGCTGTTGTTCCCGATTTTCATAAGCGAATTTTGTTTAGCGATGAAGCGCACTTCTGGTTGAATGGCTGCGTCAACAAACAAAACTGCCGCATTTGGAGTGAAGCTAATCCACAAGTGTATGTCGAAACACCGTTACATCCAGAAAAACTGACTGGTGCGCTTTATGGGCTGGTGGAATCATTGGTCCGTACTTCTTCAAAAAACGATGAAGGCCACAACGTTACAGTCAATGGTGATAGGTATAGAGCCATGATTACTCACTTTTTCATTCCTGAATTGAACAATCATGATGTCCAGGAGCTGTGGTTCCAACAAGACGGCGCAACATGTCACACAGCTCGTGCCACAATCGATTTATTGAAAGACACGTTTCGTGACCGCCTCATTTCACGTTTTGGACCTGTGAATTGGCCTCCAAGATCTTGTGATTTAACACCGCTAGACTATTTTCTGTGGGGCTATGTAAAGTCATTGGTCTATGCGGATAAGCCACAAACGCTTGACCATTTGGAAGACAACATTCGCCGTGTTATTGCCGATATACGGCCACAAATGTTGGAAAAAATCATCGAAAACTGGACGTCCAGATTGGACTACATCCGAGCCAGCCGTGGCAGTCCTATGCAAGAAATCATATTTAAAATGTAATGCCACAAGATTATCTTTCGAATAAAAAAATTCATGTCAATCGAATAATACATCGTTGCTTTATTGCAATTTAAATTTCTATACCTCTAAAAAAACACCCTTTACATTCTTAATGAAATTTACAAGAAAAAAAGACAATACTTACAATCCTTTCAAAATATTTTTTCTTATTCTTGCGTGATTCTTGAGGACATTAACTAATGGCAACTAAATAGTACTTTTATTAATGTCTGGAAAACAATTACCAGAAAAAATTCTTTTCTTATTTTAGTATTACTTTCTGGGAAATCATTAACCTAGCTGTCTTTAAAGCGCCACTTTCTTCGTCGAGTTTTTTTTCTATGTAGAAGAAAAACAAAGATTGCGAAATCGCTATGATTTATATTATTTATATTTACGTTAATCAAGAAAATAAAATTGCAGTGAAATGTAGATAAAATTAGAGAAAAAAATACTAAATGCATTACTTAAAAAATGGTTTTCGTTACATATTAGATCAAGTGAGATTTTATATTACCGTAAAAATCCGGCGTATAAATTCAGCTGGAAAGTAGAGGTGTGTATAACGCGCACCTCTACTTTCAAGCTGAATTTTTTAATTTTTAAGTATATTCGCTATATAACGCGTACCCTCTTTTTTACTAAGAAACTTGAAATGTTTTTGTGCAATTCTCTTATGTTTTGAAGTGATTTATTTGAGGCTTTATCACAAGTTTTTGAAAAAATGGTATATTTCTAGAACTACAACCCTTGTAAACCTTTATCTACCAACGGTACTTATTAGTACCACTCACTTTAAAACAACATAGAATAACTATTTTTTCGAATACTCTGACGATACTTAGCAGGAATATTCTTTTAAATCCACTCATACAAGATATATGGCAGCACGGGTTCTACGATGAGCATCTTAGCGGGGAAAGCGAATAGTTTTATAGCAGAAATTACGTTTTCAGCGGATTGCGAAGATTGTCATTTTTGTTCCGAAAAGATAGTTAATGTCAAAAGTAAGTGTTTTATTTTTTTTGCATGTTAATGAAGACCTTAGAAAACGATTTGACTATTTATTTAAAGTGAACACTGCATATAATTATTTTCACAGTTGAATATCTTTAATTAATTAATTAGCTCTAACGGATTAAGTTTCCCAAAGTTGAGTATTCTGTTTAAGTATATCCCTAAATTTTCAATGAAGGGATTCGAAAACTTCAGCAAATCATAATGTGGAAGATAAAGGGTTAAGTTCATAAAGAATGCCATTACTTTTAAATAGACAGTATTTCGATCAATATAGATGTCTATATTTTATGATAATCTATTTTTTTCTTCTATGATCATCTATTTAAAATTTTTTTTATAACTCTCATTTTTATACCCGGTGTATAACGTGCACCCGTAAATTTCGATCTTATTTTTTGAGTTAAAAGTGCGCGTTATACGCCGGATTTTACGGTAATTAGCAATATAAAGTGTGATACGCTGCTGTCAGACCGATAAACTTGTAGAGGAAGTAGAGAGTACAGAGATGCAAATACTGTAGTTGCGAACCATGGTGCAAATATGCTGAGGAAAAAAAAACTAGAAACAACAACATGTGAATTGGACAAGAAACATTTTATCGAAAGTTTATACCACAACAGGTGTTCAAAATTACGTCCAGAAATCGTCTGACAGGCCTGAAAGTGGCACTGTATGGAACTTCTTACGTTCTAGAAGATTCTTCCCAGCAGTCTTGCGGTAGCTGGCTCAGAACGATAGGTTTCCTGTACACCAATCCTGCTTGAAGTCGTTTTGCGATCCATTTCCCGATGCAGCTGGATGAACTCGTATTCACTTGGAGAACTGGTCAAAATACTGATCGTGTATGGAGCTGCGGACTGAATAGAACACGCTACCCAGCAGTTGTACCTGGAACGTTACTTGAACAGACGCGTTCCACATCATGATCTTCGCAAGCATGAAGAAAAGTTAACATGAATCTGTTCTATGTCACATGATGAGTATGGTGAATGAAACACCCGATCATTCAGTTGAAAATCTCATCGTTCAAATGTATGGAAGGACATGTCAGGAATTTTCGAGAACGTAAGGAATTCCATGCAGTGCCGCTGTCAGGCCTGACAGACGACTTTAGATTGCAAATTCGAACACTTTTGTGGATAAAATGTTTGAATAAAATGTTTTCGATCCCATTAATCTGCTTCTTTTCTTTTTTTTCCCTACTTTACCCATAGCTCACAACTACAGCATTTGCAACCTTGCTTTCCAACGTGATTCTAAGTCATCTCTGTACTTTCTACACACCATACAAGTTTGTCGGTCGGTCTGGTAGCGAATTAACCTGTATAATCATAAGTATTTGAGTAGATTTTCAATTTATCATAAAAATTTCTAAATTTGTTTAGTTCATATGTGTTTTTTGAAGCATTCTCTTAAAAGTTTATACCCTAATGTCTATAAATTTGCAAATGTCTTGTAAAATTTTTTTTTTTATTTTCCAGTTCTAAGTAAAGCAATTTAGCACTTACACTAATAAGCTAATGTTATCAACTATTTTTTATGCTCTTAAATTGCAAATTAGATTATCTTTATTGGTTTTAATATAAATTTTTTTCTCATGTCAAAAAAAATGTTTCTTTTTAACAAGTTACACAATTGCAATTTTTAATTCCCCCCCCTCTTTTGATTGGGTGAACTCAGATGCTTTTGTTTTTAATATAAAAAAATAAATTAATAAATGAAAAAATATCGTAAATAGAATTTTATAGAAGCCCTGTTCTCTTTTACTTAAATACCTTTGCCATACATATTTATATTCATATATACGCATCATACATAAATATTGAAATTTTTTCTCTTAAAATATTCTTCTTTTTCTGAAATTCGATATTCGTAATACGTGACTGGACTTTTTTAAGCATTTTTAATAAAACTCTACATAATGTCGTTTAGATTGAAAGCCTAATACTTATAAAATGAAAATCGTTTAACACGAAACTCAGGGGACTGAAATAATTTTTCGTGTTGAAAGAATTTTTAGTGAAAGGATATTGCAAAAAAACTACAGCATATATTGAACAAAATTAAGTTTATTAGAGTAACTGTTATTTGCATAGATATGTACGTATGCATGTATTCAATAAAAAAATCACTGAAACAAAAACATTCGCAAGAACTTAAGAAAATTTAATACAAAATTTTAAAGTTTGTTTTTGACTGTTTTTTTGGCTGGTATTTTTCTTTGCGCAGTTTTTTTTAGAAACAAATTGTTTGATGTCGTCTATTTTGTTATTCATTTCATCACGGAAATGTACGTCTAATAAATAATGTACGCATAGTTTTCATGATAATCCTCATTTAGGATGACGTGAGAATCGGAGCTGCATCACTCCTTTCATTTTTGTCATCGGAATCTGCATCAATGATATTTTATAAGCTTTGAGGAAACTCTGAAATGTCTTTGTCTACCTTAATTGGGGCTGTACACACCTTATCATCATCTACTGCAACGCGAATTCTTTAGATATTACAGTAGGACAGTCCAATCCTGCTAGTATTTTCCGTATTTTGTTCATTCTCAGTAGGGAAATCTTTTCGTGTTAAGCGATTTTCATTTCGTGTTAAAAATAAATGCATGAAAATAAGTAGTAGCTTGTCGGGACAGTTGTACACTATTTCGTGTTAACTGATATTTCGTCTTAAGCGTTTTTACGTTAAACAAATTTCACTGTATTTAGAAAGAGTAGTTCCTATCTAAATAAACTAAGGAATTTGTTCATATTTTGATGATTAACGAAGCCTACCATGATTTTAAAGATTTGGTTTTAAGTATCATTCTTCTTCTTTTGCAGGCCAAGGCTGACTCGTTGATCCTCGTCCAGTTGACCCTATCAGTCACGATAGTCTTCCATCGTTTGATTATCATTAGTTTGAGGTCCTTTTCAAAAATCGTCTAGGCATCGTGTAGGTGGTCGTCCTCTCTATCTGGTTTCTTCAATTTTTGAAAAAATTACTTTTTGTTAGGAAAAGCATCGCCGTATCTGTTCAGATGGCTTAGCCACCTAATACGCGATGATTTTATGGTTCTTACAATCTCAGTCCCGCCATATTTACCACATTTCCTGTAAATTTCATGATCGTAAAGAATTCACCACTCATTGCTCGCTTGAATAGAACCAAATATTTTCCTTAAGATTTTTCTTTCAAAAATGCGCAACTGTACTTCCTTTGCTCAATTGAGGGTTTAACATTCACTTCTATACAGAGCAATTAGGCCTGATTTTTAATTTAAATGCTCAACTTGGTGTTTATAGAAATAAACTTAGACTTGAATTGTTTTCAGAGGCCATGAAAACTTGCATTAGCTAAACAAATTTTACTGCTTATTTCAATTTTCAGATCTTTGTTACATGAGGACAGAGTTCCTAATTAAGTAAACTATTTCACAGTTTCAAAAGTGTAGTTACCGATATTCAAAGAAGACAAAGCAGGAGATTTATTAGTTGAAATCACAAAAATTCTTTGTTTTGTCAGCATTAAGAATAAGTCCCATTTTCTTTGCTGCACTCTTAAGTGTTGCAAAAGCGTTGATAATTTAAGTATCATTGTTTATATTAAACAAAAAAGAAGAAAAAAAAACACTGCTAAGAACTTTATTGATGAAGATACAGTGAAATGCTTTTAAGGCGAAAACGGTAACGATGAAACATTGGTTAACACGAAATAATGCGACGGTCCCAACAAACTACTACGTATTTTAATGCATTTTTTGTTCTTAACACGAAGCAAAAATTGCTTAACATGAAAAATTATTCTTCTGGGAATGAGCAATATTCGGAAAACATCAGTTGCACAGGTCATATTTAAGAGGGGTATGGAATGAAAGAGGGTTTCACATGTTTCTTAGAATGGTAGCTAACTTGGCTTTGAAATACCCTCGAAATAGCCAGCGACACGAGCCAATTTTGTTTGTCTTAGCTTCTTTCACCGTCCACCCCTTCAAATGCCTTACAAAAACATTTCATCTCACATCAGTTAATTTTAGAATTCGGTGACGAGTATACCGAAGAGTGAGTAAAAAGCAGGGAATTTGGTTCGCGAATTTTTATTTTCTATTTTAGAATTCACGTTTTTTAAAAATTTTTTTTTACGAGAACAATTGCAAAGAGCTCAGGGGGAAAGCAAACTGCCATTTCGTTTAAAATGAAGATGGAGCTTTTTAAGGCTGTTAGGCAAAAACAGAACTTGAAAATTTCGTATTAAATTTCATTAGGTTCTTGTGAATGTGTTTTTTTTCATTGTGTTATAATTAACACATGCATACACACGTATCTATGTAACTAAAATATACTCTCTAATAAATTCAATTTTATTGAATGTAGTTTTTTTTTTTTGCAATATCCTTTAACACGAAAAAATATTTCAGTTTCCTCAGTATCGTGTTAAACGATTTTTACTGTATTAAAAATAGGTTTTTGCTTCCTTGATTAATGAAAGATTTAAGAATATGCTATGTAGTTTTTTCCAAAAAGGAATGATGTCAAAAATGTTTACTTAAGGAGTGTCAGGGGTGTTAAATTTCTCTACAGGGCTGAAAATATAAACAATATAGCCACCTAAAGAACATTAAACTATTGCCATTTTATTTAAAATGGTGTATTTCTCTCGGATTTGCGCAACTTTTCACGGAAATCACTTTTATTCATTTTTGGTGTAACCATATTTAAATGTTGTTAAATCAAAACAATCTAAAATATAAACGATCAACGTGCCCGACCCTCAGCGGGCCGCGGTAAAATTATCGAACGTTGACCTTTCCGCAGCGATAAAAAGGTTGCGGGGCACTGCTTAATCATTGACATAATTCCTTAAATACAAAGGGATGATCAGAATAAAGGTAACACGCCGCAGCATTTAAAAACTACTTATTGTAGAGAAATTTTGTTTCCCCAGAGTGGAAACAGATGGCGCTACTTTTCATACAGCTGGTTTCGGGTAGATAGTGAAAGTTCCCAGACGATTGAAATGGCAAGATTCTTACAAAATTGTTCTCGTTTGAAAGTGCGAGGCGTGATTCGATTTTTATGGGCAATGTGTGTCCGCATCTAACATTCACACTCAAATCATGGATGTTTACGGTGAAGAAGCAATGAGCAGACAACAAGCAGTGAAATGGTGTCACTCTTTTCAATGAGGCAGACAGAATGTCGAAAACCGCAATATGGCAAGAAGCGGCCGGTCAAGTTCTTCAACGACAGAAATCAACACGGCGCAAATTGAAGAAGTGATTCAAAATAATTGACTGGTAACTCTGAGTGGAATCTCGTCATAGCTGGGACTGAGCTATGGTAATGTGCAGCATATCGTTTCTGATGTTCTGAGATATTCCAACAGTGTTGCGAAAGCATCCGCCGAGACCTGGCTCAATGGACAGGGACCTGATTTCTACCAAGACGGGTTAAACAAGTTGATTCTGCGTTCTGATAAATGTCTAAATAGACTTGGTAATTACGCTGAAATGTGATAGGCACGTATGCCTCTTAATTTCCTTTTTTTCTATTTTCTGTATTTTCTGTCTATTGTTAATAAATATTTTTTTATTGACTTATAACCCTTTTTCTGATCACCCTTCGTAAATGTCACTTTTAAATATACCAGAATATCTATCCCAATTATTCTAGACTTAATTTTGTTTGATTAAAAATTAGATTTACAAGAACAGAGTCTGCTGAAAGTTTCTTCTTTCTATGTTTCTAATGATATTATATGATGAATCATAAAGCTTCAGATATAAGTCAAGTTAAATAGCCATTCAAGACATCGTATGAGGATATACACTCTGTCGCAAAAAAATATATGCACCCAGAAGAAATTGAGCTACATTCACGAAATTTGGTATGCATGTAGTGTATATGAAAATAAACAAATGATTAAAAATTCAGAACAAAATATCATTTTATTAAGCGGTTACAGCTTGCAAAAGGTTAAAAATCAGTAAGTAGTAAAGCCACCTCTGGCAGCTATACAAGCCGAAATTCGGCGTGGCATCGATTGAATAGATCACTTATGACCCCCTGTGGAAGATCCTGCCATAGTCTTTGCATCTGCGCAGTTAATTCTCCTGTATCTCGGAACGGCTGCAGTTGCCTTCCCAGCGCGTCAGACATGCTCTATTGGCGAAAGATCTGGTGATCTGGCAGGCCATGGTAGGACGTCATATCCCTTGAAGACATTGTTGGGAAGTTCGCAGTATGTGGACGAAATTATCCTGTTGATAAATGGCACCTGGGCGACTTTTAGCATGGGTAGCACAATCGGCGTTAAAATATCGTCCACGTATCTGCGAGCTGTCAAAGTGCCTTGAAGGACCACTAAAGATGATCGTGTGTCCCAAGAAATTGCTCCCCACACTGTCACACCTTGTGAAATTGCTGTATGCCGCTCGACAATAAATGCCGGATTGGACCGCTGGCCGGTGCGCCTCCAGACACGTGTGCGGTGGTCATCATCACTGAGACTGAATCGGGATTCATTCACGTCTCCAGTCTGTCACACTCAAGTTGCCCGAGGTCTATGGTAATCATATCGTCGATAATAAACGTCTTAGCGGACGTCGGCTCCTCAAGGAAGCCAACTGTTTCTCTCCTTATGGTTTCTCTTGAAAATGTATGACGTTGAATAGATTAACGTTGTTGGTGCCGACATATTGCACGATCCTCGCGATCATTTGTGTTCCTGGGGACGTACCCTCCGCGACGGTATTACCTTCTGTGATCACTGTTGCCAACAAGACCAATAACCTATTATCTATCAAAGTTTCGTTGCCGCCGGTCACGTTTAAGGCATCCCAATTATCGTCTATCCCAATATTCGATTTTACGGCGCTCGTACTCAAAACTTCCCAGTTGCGCAACTAATATGAGTCTGCTTGTCTCAAAATTTTAATCATTTGCATATCTCTTAAGACTATATTGAATCTTGCCGAGTTTCGTGATTGTAGCTTGATTTCTTCTGGTGCATATATTTTTTTGCGACAGAGTGTATATTCATTTAATTATAATATATACTACATCAGAGACTTTGTTACATAATAAAACAATATCGCGTGTGATACGAGTATTTCATTACTCAGATAGCCATGCAATAAATTTGGGATAAATAGCTGAGATAAGTATTTCAAAATTTATTTTATGAATAATTTCTTCAAGAAGACAGTATAAAATATCCAACAGAAAGAAAAATGATATAATTAATTACATATAAACCCCATTACTGAAAAGAAAAGTTATTTAAGACCAAAGTAAAAGATTAAATTTTGAAAGTAAGTATAAAATATGTTCTTAATGTTTTAATTTTTCGTTATTCAATCATTCATTTTTACTTCTTTAATTCGGTACATACTTAACGATAAAAAAAGAAACAAAAATGTCATCAAATACGAGTTTTTTGAACATAATTTATAAGTAGAATACTATATCAACGACTTTGTTATTATCGAATCTATATAACGAAGTTGCTAAATCCCGAAAAAAAGTTCGTTATATGGAAAATTCGTTATACATACAAGTTCATCTTTCAATTTTCTTTTTAAACCACATAAAAGAAATTTTAAATTCAAAAATACTATATATTAATAAAAGTAATTATTCACACCTTTTTTCTAAATTAATATATATTTATATTATATATCTTACCTATAAAAAAAGGAAAAACTGTAAAAAAAGGTTCTTGTCGCCTTTATCTACTTTTTGAAGAATTAAATTTTTCTGTGATGCTCAAGCACTTACATTTTTTTTTGCATTTTTGAGCAAGTTACCAGTTCGACTGATTAACACTACAAATGAACGCAGACTTGTTCAAGGACCCGAGACTCCAATGAGGGTGAAAGGGGATATCGACGATTTTTCCAGTGAACTGGATAATGGGGTTAAAGGTTGCCATTCTTGGATGAAATGCCCAGAATTCTATTGTTCTAGGCGAGTTAGACACCTAATAAAACCAGCTGAAGATTTATGACTACCATAAAATGTGTTAAAAGAGAGAAAAAATGAATCACAAGAGGAAAAGTTCGTTATATAGAAAATGCACTTTACTATTGGGAGGTTATTTTACGAGGAAAATCGTGAAAGGTTCCTGGTTCCTGGAAAAGGTCGCTACATAGAAAAATTCGCAATATAGAGATTCGTAATATGAAGGTTTGACTGTATTTTCATGCTCTGAAAATATAGATTCAATTTTTTAGTCTACATAGAATTTAAGAAAAATTTCTGAACTGGTTGCTTCCATGTTAAAAAGAAGATCAAACAAATGAGAAATCGAAAATGAAGTGAAATCACTACAGCAAGTACTTTTATTAAGGTATCACGTGGGTGTTAATTTTGTCTCGAGAGCTGAAAATTCAAGAAACTTTTGATTAGATATAATTCTTTGAAGTTACTACTACATTACTTGGTTCTTTTACATGTATGTTTTAAAGAAAGCGTTTCCAAAAACTGAGCAATTTTTAAAACTTTTTAAATACTCAGCCATCCAAAATAAGAACAATTTCTGTAATAAATATAAGTAAGTTGTACGTTGCACGGAATACTTTTTACAAAAGCAACTCAAGTTACTTCAATAAGCGGATTTATAAAATTAAAAATGATCTTTATGCACTCTAGCAATTTTATGTAAACTGAATATAAAACAGTCTTAATTATTTAAATATTGACAATTCAATATAAAACCGGAAACGTGAAAATTTAAGTTACGTGAGGGGAAGTAAGTGTATGCTTTCCTTGATTTGAAGCACTTTATTATGCTCAGAATATAATAGTTTATCTGACAGAATTCGCTATTCAGTAAAGATCTTTATATATTGGATGACACTTTTACACAAGAAAGGAAGCTTTCACTTCACATTAACTAAAAATTTATTCATCCATTGAAGATGGTTCCAGTTGTAGACAAGGATTACGTTTCATCAAAGGCAGTGTTTCAGAGATGAACTCTTTTAACATTATTGTTATTTTTTGGAGTTTTTTGGGATTTATGGGAATTTCTTCAGCAAGATTTTCAAGTGAGTGCAGTCACATAGATTCGCTGATCGATTTTTGTGTTAGGGTGAAACGAAACTTAAAATCAAGAATTGTTATTCAAAGGAGGTTTCGTCAATAATATCCCGCCGTTTCCTGTTGTTCTTTTAATCTGAGACATAAAATACATGTGTTATTTGATTACCATAATGTTTCACTTGGTCTTAAAATCAATGTGCAGGAAGAGTTTCAATTTACATTTCTGAAGCGATTCATGTTTTTTTAGTTATTTGACTTACTAGAAGTTTCGAAATGTGTTGAATAAATTTTTTCGAACATTGGCAGTATGATCATAAAATGTTTCCTGTTAGAAATGATACTTAAAAATATGTTATTCATTAGAATTTAAGCACAGTTTAATGCATCATATCGAAATAGATGCGATGTGCAGAATTTAACTAAGTAAATTAGAAGGATGCACACGAAGTAGTTTAAAAATAACATAAAATGTGGAACCCCCTTTAAATAAATCACATATGAATTTGCTGGAACCGGGACAAGATAACGAATGCCTTAATTTTTCCGTTTTCCGCTAGGTGGCAGGATCAACCGAACACTACTGGCTCTCCCATTGACCGTTCGTTAAGCAATAGTATATAGAATCTGAAATCGCCATTTTTGTGTTAGTTGTAAAGCTTTGATTGTTTACAGCTGCCCTGATATAACTTTTATGTTTGTGTAAATAAGCTCTGCTACAGATACGGGCAAGATATAACATTTCTCTTTAATATTTATGAGTAACTTAATATAAATACTACATACTACCACGAATAAATGTCAATTAATCGACTTCCTTCATGGAAATGGAAACGAATATTTTTAAACAGGCAGTCCGGGGCAAGATGACGAGCTCGTCATCTTGCTCCGTGTTTCGGAATTTATTAAACTATGCTGTCTATTCTATTAAATTCTGTAAACACTTGTTTGTCTGTGTTTTAATCCGCTCGACCTTTCGCGTCTATCTCTTCTGGGGCAAAGTGTTGCATCGGATTGAGGAATGTGTCGTTCTAAAGGGGCGACCAGAGAAAAACATTGTTGCAATCCGCTAACAGCTTTATGGCGACTCATACTGGACAAACTATCATAGAGAAAAATGTTGTTGAGCATTTGAACACCGCTTACTTCAGAGCAGCTACAGTTGGAAATGCCGTTAAATGGTTTAAAAAATGAAGGGTTTAGATAATCCTCTTGTGTTTAGCGAACATGACTTTGCTGCTGCAAAAGCTATTGACCATGATGTTGTCGGTGATGAAACTGAGAATAATAGTGCTAATCCTCAGACCCTGGTAGTAGTAAACCAACATATAAATCTTCCAGAAGAACCAGAACTTATGGCAAATGTGTTTATGGCAAGTCTGTTAGAGTTTTTTTTTATTTTAAACCATTGCCTAAAGCAACACAATGTGAGAAAAAAAGACAAAGCAAAAAAGTGAGCTCAAGCATTCTTACAAGCACACCCATCAAAGAAATGTTAGAACAAAGGGAAAAACAGAAGGAAGAACAGGAAACCTTAAGGAAACAGAGAAGAGAAGTTCATGAAGCTAAAAAGGGAGTTAAAAACTCAAACTAAAAGTTCTTTTAGGCCTAAGTCTATAAAATCCAGGCCAAACAATCCATTTGAATCAACTTCAAAGGATGGTGTTATAAGATGTCTTGCTTGTGAAGAGAGATATTGTGACCCTCCGACACAAGAATGGATCCAGTACTGTAAATGCCAAGAGTGGTGCCATGAGGAATGTTCCAATTATGAAAATGGCATTTTTATTTGTGACTATTGTTAGCTGCACAACTGAGCACTTCAACATTACGTTACAATGTATTACGCTTAGTTTGATACTTTGTAAGATGTAAAAACACAGCTATCATTTGTTAAACCATGTAGCATATTAAAAAGATAAAATCTGTTCAACCTTTCTCAGTGTTGTCATTTTGCCCGAAGGCCAAAATCATCTTGCCTCAGTACTGGGGCAAAATGAAAATTTGTTAAGGTTCTGAAAAAATAAAATTATCCTTTGATTTTTTTTATTTTCAAAATTAAATGGCAATGTATTTAATACTATAAAGGATTATTCTAATACTTCACGTAAAAATAATTTTTTTTTGTATCATTAAAAATAAATTATTAAACAACAAAAACTGTTAATCTGTTAACATCGTCATCTTGCTCCGGTCTCCCCTATGTCATATATTGCTACACCTAATTACGCATACCTATATTTTCAAACGGTATTTATTATGTATATTCGAGGTATAAATCGTATTTTTTTAAAGAAGAAACCTTGAAATATTCAAGTACGATTTATATAGGGCTTTTATCATTTGAAGTCAAGAAATGGTGTGAGAATGGATAAAATCAAGATGGAATGAAATTCAACCTGACATAATTAAAAGTAATTTAATAATGTAGTACATCTCACAATCTAGATTGAACTGAAGAGGATTATTTAGTTATAAATTAGAGTTATAATTATTTTAAAAAGATATATGAAACGCGCGGCATTCAATGACCTGTACTTGAAAATATAACAGAATGAGAACAGGACGAATTTTTCATGTTAATCAATAATGAAAGTGCACAAGGTATGTCATTAATTTTATACGAACGATATTTAGATAAAAATGCAGATTTTTTTTTACTTTTATATTTTCTATATTTTTAAACATTCCTTTTACATCCGGTGTATAACACGCACCCGTAAATTACGATCTTATTTTTTTGTGTTTTAAGTGAGCAGTATATACTCTATAATATACGGTAAATAAAATACCAAAAAGGATAAACTATATGTTTAAGATTATTTTGAAAAATATTAATTACATTAACATATTTTACAAAAGTTCCTTAGATTATAATACTTCACTATAATACATTTCGAGTATATAATTTTTACTCTTGTTTGAGAGGATTTATATTAAAAAATAAATCTAATAAAGATCTGAAATATGTATTCAATTATTATTCAAAGAATGATGAAAAGTAATTTTTTTTCTATTCATATCATAAATTAATACTCTTGCAAAAACGTAATTCCTCCGCTTTCATTATTTTAGTCAGATTTCTGAGTAATATTTATCTAAAAATTATGACATAAAATATTTAGTAAAATCAAAATTGATCATTTGAAAGGTCCGATTAAGTTGTACAAATAATTTTACTGCGAAAAGTCTGGTTGAACTGGTACGTTATTTGTATCATGTAAATGTACCGCTGTTGAAAAATGAGTAAAAATTTAATCTTAAAATTGTGTGTGTATGATGTCAACATATGATTGTTTAAAAAGCCGATAGAACTAAGCTGTTAAATTATTTCTTCCATTCATTTTTATAACTTTTCGAACAGCAAATATCATTTAAAATGCAAATCATACATACATATTTTCACTACTTTTACTTCACACAGCCAAACAATACAAAGCTGTCTCAGTGCATATTAATCTTACGACAGCTGCGCAATCTAAATTCTACAAGGATCTGGTATCAATCTGTTTCGATAAACAAAAGGACATGCCATTCAATTTTAAACAATGGCTTTACAAAAGTGATATAAGAGAGCTTACAACTTCCGACATTAGTGATCCACTGAGAAGTCTTTTAAGAATAGTAGATACCTTATGCGTTTTCTAAAGCTTCCTATTCTGATACCTATTTACAATTGCATGGGCCTATCTTATCTGAATTCGAACTGATAAGTTTCGAAACAACATTCTGTCAAATCGATAACTGAGGGGAAATTTCTGTGTAACTCGCGAGAATTCTTATAATCGCAACCAGCTTATGAGGTTTCTGCTAAATTTTTATTTAAAAAGCATGTGTTACAACACTTTTTTTTTTAAAAAAAATTAGAATGGAACTAGTCGAGTTGTTGTAGTTGTAGTTGGTGCGATGAGAGCACTTAGTACTTCCGTACTTTCATTACTTTTCGTGATATTAAAGCGTTTTCAAAAATTGCCTTTTTTAATAAATAATATTTAGAATTTAAGATAAAACTACTGAAAAATAATAAACAGAGGAAAAATTATTTTGATATGAATAAAATTACAAATGTAAAATAAAATAAAAATAAAAATTGATGAAAAATCTTGACATTGAAACTTTATTTTGTGATGGGAGTGGGCAGGGCGATGCCTAGCCAATACGGTTGCAGAAAATGAGTATGAATTAAAAAAAGAGAGTATTTAGATGCAAAAAGTTAAAACGAGTTGGTATCGAGAGGAGATTCTGTGATTGGCTGATCAGAAAGGTCAGCTACTTTTGTTTATAAGTTTAGGTGAGAAGCTCGACCAATAATTGAGTAGTTAATGGTGAGAATTTAAGGATAAAAGTAAAATATAAATAATTGATATAAAATGGAACATATATTAAGTAATGAAAGGAAAGCAAGATTTATACTGGGATTGATCTGGGTTTGTGGAAATTGAAATCAGGATTATATTTCTCAATGTTACTCATCGATTTATTATCAGACACGTCAGTTTTATTAAGGTGTCCGACTACGTTCGGAACCGTGATATTAAAAAAGCGCATAAATGGATAATTTTCATTACATTTAATGTCACTTAGATTAGAATACATGTATAAAATTGTTTTAAGGATATTTTGACAAAAAATTATTTAAATACAACATTTTCGCAAAAAATTAACTTGGAATAACCTTTTTTTCAAAATGTTCCCCTTTTATAAAAATGCTTCTAAAATGATAATATTTCACTTATACAGAGAAAACACTTCTCCAGAGAGTCTGAACTTGGAGTTTTGAAAAATTGGTATTATATTTTCAGAGTTACTACCTATTGAAAGAATTATCGGCGTTTTTTTCTTAAAATTGCTCCCCTCGGTTGTCGTAAAACATGGATAAACCCACTTCTAAGTTATATAGTTCACAAATTCTTGTTGAGCCTCTGTACAGAGGTCTGAGCTACATAGAGGCAAAATATTATTATAATAGAAGCATTTTTCACAAAAGGAGAATATTTCAAAAATGGGTCAGTCTATGTTCATTTTTTGTCAAAATATTGCACTTAAATAATTTTTATTGTAATAATATTCTTAAAACAATTTTATGTAAATTTTCTAATCTAAGTGACACTAAATATCATAAATATTTAGTGTCATTTATATTTATCTGTTATAAACATATGTTTATGTTTATCATTTATATCATTTATACGCTTTTGCAAAATCACGGTTCCGAACGTAGTCGGATACCTTAAAGAAATGGGTAACATTTCTCCTGATCGTTTGTGTGTAATTGTTGGTATTTTACTCACGGCGCCTCTGAGGTCTACATTGCTCATTTACCAGCAAGCATCAAGATTTTGCTTGACAATTAAATTTTGAGGAATTTCGTAATAACTACAATGTCACTAGCCAAGTAATCTATTTTTTTAAAGTTAAATATTATTATTAAAAATGATATGAAATATTACAACTCATGTACAAAATTCTTTGTAAATTAAATACTTGGTTACTCTGAGTCAGAGGTGTGTTCCCGTGTCCTCCAAAGTTCCCGTCTCCTTTTAAGTTCATTCACATTGGTGGATAGATTTTAATGTCGGATGATCGACATTCTATTCTGTTTGACTGCGTAACTGTACACGCGTGTCCGATTCAAATTCCGTTAACCAAAGTGCACACTGCATCTTTTGCTGTGGCATTCCCATCTTTACTAATGAAGTCAGTGTAGCATGTTTATCGCCTACCATTGCCCAATAATGCACGCATGTGCGGCCGATCGGACTAGACCCGAAAAATCTCGGAGGGGTTTCTAATTTAAGGATGAATATTTTATTACATTCTGATGGGAAGTTTCGTTTTAATGCCATAACTTTTGGATATTTTAAGCCCGGTCACCCTGTATATGTCGATCCAAATATGGAGAACATTTTCTATATATTTTGTTTTCTGACTGTCTTGGCGAACCTTTCTCACCATGAAAAGGCACCTTTTTTGAGCACCGCTATATGTCCACCACTGCTGAAAGTAATTGATTATCTTAGTATGTATATCATAGTTTTTTTTTGTAAAAATAAGTTGGATAGATCACCGTACTGAAACTCTGAATGAAATTAATCTTAGTTAAACAATCAAGAATGACCAGAAAAAAACCCATAATAATTAATTGAAAGTACATTAGTGATAATCCTCCCTCTGGGTAGGAAACTTACGGTAATTGATATTCTGGGAGTTATCACCCCCCCTATGGCGGCGCGCCTCACAGTTTGAGAAATGCTGATTTACAATTAAATAGGGGCTGCGGTAGCCCAGTGGTTAAGGTATCCAACCATGACAGGCATGTCATGAGTTCGATCCCAGTACCACTAAAGACCCGCCGTGTAGGGCAGCGATGCACGTTAAATCTGTCGAGAGCTGAAACGTCCTCCCGTGGTGTGGTGTGGTAGTAAGGAGAGGGGGGTACCAGCTCAGGTGTCGTCCACGTCACTTGACCATGGTTCAAAATTACGTGGTCCGTCGCCAAAAGCCCTCGTGTAGCTGAACAGTGTGACGTTAATATTAACTCACTCACTCACTCACTTACAATTAAATATCAAAAATTATATTTTAAAATGTTATATTTATGATAAAAGTAAAATCTTTAATTTCAATACTGTTAAAATACCTTTTTGTAATATCACCGAACTCAATTTGCAGAAATATTATATTTAATTAAGTAACAGTATTACTTAACAAGTATTAATTAAGTAACTTAATTAAGTAACAGTATTTATTAACTATTGCTGATTATACGGAAAAACTCAATAATTACAAAATCTTTATAAATATTTTATTCAGCAAAATTATCCTACTAATTTTATTTATGCTTATATTTATAAAAATAATGTAAATAGTTGATTATCATAATTTTGTTTCTAGATAATTTTCAATTTCGATTTTTTTCCAATCAGTCTCCTTTTTAAAAATTCTATTAATTTCAACATTTTATACTGGTGGGATCATTAAAATTGAGTATAACATGTCGTTATTATTTATAGCCATACTCTTCGAATACATATATAAATTTTAGACTTAATTCATTCTCAATGTTTTGGTTTTTGCTTTCTGTTGTTTTTCTTGCACTATTGTATATAAATTTTCTACTGAAAGAGGAATGTTCGAATCCTGTAAAATAATCTTAACCTTACATAATTTCCTAATTTCCCTAAGTCTATGTGAGTTTTCGAAAATGTAATAGTTTGGTGTATATTGAATTTTCTTATAATTGCAATTAGAACTTTAAAGGATCCCTTAATTTTGTAATTTTTAATCTAGGAAGAAGGAGGAATATTTTAATCTAGGTCGAATTTTTTTCGAATTTACCTCCTTCTGTAATTTGCAGGATTTATTTACTTCTAATCTACTATTAGTTTGCTTTAAGATAATTTTATGTATGATAATTATTTTCTGCCTTAAAAACAATTCAAAAGTAAAGAAAAAAAATTTAAATTTAGATTTTATGATTTCTTTTTATATTTCTTTAATACTTTTGCAATCATTTTCAAAGAAAAATTGCTGTTTATAATTATCACAGTAGAAGAATCAAAAGCTTCTTCGGTATTTGCTTGCTTAATTGGAACAATTTTCCTAATCCGTGAAAATACAAAAAAGTATATTTCTCTGAAATACTAATACATTTGTCTAAGAATCACCTTTTAATTTGCACGATTCCTTGAATCTATTTAATTTAAATTTTTCTCTTTAACATTAATTTGTTTTTTGTGTTTACAGTTGAGATAAAAATAGTATGCCAATTTATTATTTTTCATTCATTTCAATACGTTTAATTTCAGATTTTTTCACATTAAATTTTTATTTTATAATTCAAGATAATATTTTATTTCGAAATAGTGTATTTGAATATTCCTTTCATTATTTTAAATAATATATATTAAATTTCAGATAATATACTAGCAATTTTGGAGAATTTGTTTTCAACTAAGCATTGCGATTTTTATTTATTTTCAAAAATTTTCTTGGAAAAACGGGGTAAAGTTTGATAATTTGTGAAGAAAAAGATGACATACTCTCTTCTTGAACTCGTAGCTCTTAAAGTATGCTATTTATTCAAAAGCCTGGGATAACACCTCAAATAAATGACTTCAAAACACGAGAGAATTACTCACGTACATTTCAAGTTTTTTCGTAACAAACAATATAAATCTTTTTTTTTTGTAATGAGTGGTCTATCCTATAATTAGTGTACGGGAGTTAGAAGGAAGATTAGCTATTGTCAAAACAAACACAATTTATTTACAAGTCTCAACAACCTAACAAACTTTAACAACCCAAGTTAGAAAATTCACCTTTGGATAAATATGGGAGCAAAAGCGAGGCAGACCAGGTAATGGAATATTTAATTATAAATCGAATGACATACTCTTGGCACGTTCTTGCAATACACCTTCTAAATAATCGAAGTAACGTTTTAAGTTAATCTACACTGCTAGCCACTGTAAGTGCAACACCAAGAAACACAAGAGATAGCACAACAAAATTTATTTTGTAGATAACATGTTGATCAAATGTCAAATGATTAAATTTATAGACTTCTGTAGTGTGGTTCCTGCCAGAATCAGTAGCCAGAGTAGTCGCCATTGTTGGAGATCACCGCTGCCGCACGCCTCGGCATTGATTCAAAGAGACTTTAGATAGGTTCTTGGGGTAAAGCAGACCAAGAAGCTTCCACATGTTGCCAAAGTTGATCTGGTGTGGCAGCTGGGGGTGTAATCTGGGTCAATCGCTGAGCAACCACGGACCAAATGTTTTCTATCTGTGAAAGATCCGGGAGAGGAAACCGGCCAGGGAAGCAATTCACTCTGGTGATTGACGAAGAACCTTTGGACAATGTGTGCCACGTGTGGTCGCGTATTATCCTGTTGTAATAAGACTGTGGCCAAGCCCTGAAGGTAAGGAAGGACAACTGGCAGTTTTAAGTACCACAATACGTACTAGAGGAGTGCGAGAGTGATATCCAATACCGCCCCATACCATAATACCCGGTGCAGGACCAGTGTGACGGTGCATAACGCAGCTCTTCAGCATCCTCTCTCGACGGTGTCTCCAGACTCGAATCCGACCATCGTGGTGTTGCAGATAGATGCGTGACTCATCAGTAAAGACAACTTCATTCCATTCTGCCGCCCACATCCTTGTATCATCGCACCATTGGCGGAGGAGACGTCCGTGGTTTTGCGTCAAGGGTAGACCAAGCAATGGACGTCTTGCGTACAGACGACTCTGTTGTAAACGGCGTCGAATGGTACGCGCAGACACTGAATGGTGAGTTACAGACTTGGATGTGTTGTGCTATGGTTCGTGATGTGATTGAGCGATCCGTCACTGCCATGCGCACAATTCGCCTGTCCTCACGTTTATTGGTGCACTGAGGCAGATGCGATCGATCACGTCGGTCTGTCGTACCCCTCCTGCATCCAACGGTCACATATCCGCATTACAGCTTTTTGGTTTCGTCCAACACGACTACCGATTTCCCTGAAAGGTAATTCACAATCTCGGTAGGCCACTATCCTTCCTCTGTCGAACTCGGATACTTGATCAAAAGCTGATTGCTGTTTTCTACGAGACATAACTGATCGTTTTTTGAAAAAACCACAAGAAAAACCAATTGCCGAACTTGAAATCGTCGAAATCTTCAAGCCTTAAATAGCGCCTTGAGGTGGCGCCACAGGCGCGCGTGATGTGTGTCTGCGCTGAAATTCTAATCGTTGAATATCTTACCTCCGCTATTTCATGTTGTAAATTTCATGCATGTTTCCTTCAGGGTGTTGCATTTACGGTGGCCAGCAGTGTATTTCAATCCGTCACTATTCAATTTAAACAGCTAATTGACCAAAATGTCAATCTGAAATATTAAGCAAATAATCTGAGAATCACTCCCGACTAACTTTACGTTAATCACTAACTGCTGTCGTTTAGATTATAACCTCTTTCCCTCTCGAACGTGGAGGCTTTTCTTTAAATATAAGCCTTTATTTGCATAATTCACGTCTTCTTTCTCGGGAGAAAGTTTTAAATAGAATAATATTTAAAGAAAAAATTTTCCCAAGAAGATTAGTAGGCGGTACGCGAATAGACCCGTTACAAAGTCAATTCCTACTTAGGTCAACAAAGAAATATTTTATTTTAGTTACTTCTTATTAAATATTACAATTGATATAAATATGTATATGCATATGATAGAATCAGAATATTAATTGGCAATTAGTTTTTATTAGTTATCAATAAAGTATCGTATTGTCATCCAAAACAATCGTGTATATAACATTTCAGTTTAACTGAACTCTTTAAAACGTGACAAAAAATCTTTTAAAATATTGACCCAAATCACTAAAAATGAAGCCCAAACTGGCTGTATCTGTAATTATTTAAATAATTAGTTTCAGTCAATTAATTTTGATTAATTATTGTTAAATTATTGTATTGTCACCCAAAATCATAGTGTATAGAAAATGTCAGCGCAAATGAGCACTTTAAAATGTGAGAAAAAAACCTTTTAAAGATTTGGCATGTCGCCAAAATGGTCGCTAAATCACCAAAAATGATGGCAGTGTGGCTGTATTTGTAATTCTTTGAATAATTAGTTTTAGTTAATTAAGTTTTATTAATTATAATTAAATTATCGTATTGTTATCCAAAATAATAGTGTATATAAAATTTCAGCTCAATTTAGCGCTTTAAAATGTGTTTCATTAACAATTGAAAATTTGAACAAGATATAGGGAGTTGGTGAACTAATAGTTGGAATTAAAAAAAAAAGAGTATGTTTGTTATAAGGTGAATATACCTAAAAATTTAGGTTTACCACTTTGAAAGCATAGGTGTGCGTTACACCGCGGTTTATGTAGTATATGACTCTGCTCAGAATGTGACTTTCGCATTTAAAAAAATTTAATTTACAAAAAAAAAAAAAAAACATTGCATATTGAATATTAGATAAAAATTATAGAAAAGAAGATAATGATAGAATTTTCACTGATTCTCATACATCATCACTCTCATTCCTAAGCCTTTTTCTACAGATTTTTTACATTTGTTGTTATTCTCTGGTTTTTTTACTTACTTTTGTTAAATTAAAAGGACTCTAGGTTATTGACCCGTTGTATAGGAAAGGGAGTTCAAATTTTTCGTTCACAGCAAATTCAACATAATGACTGTGCCAGAATTAATATTGAAGGAACAGAAAGTGTTGAATGACAATGGTTAGGGGAATATACATAGAAAAGTCAAATATTTATCTTGCGCAGACAATTTTAATCTCCCGTTCGCACAGAAAGCATGATTATTATTAGTTCGTAAACATTGTTACTGTGCTAGGTTGGTTTGGTTCAGTTTTTGTTACTGAATCCTCTTGGGACATATTATGCCAACGGCATTGGGACGTATGCCAAAAAGCAAGATTAAAAGTCATTCAATTACTAAATTAGAATTTTGTAATACCTCTCTTTATATAATATCAAAAACTATTTATTTAAAATGAAATAAAAAAATAAAGTCATGTGAAAAATCGAAAATTTACGGGTAACGTTTTTTTTCAACCAAGATGATCAATTTTAAAAGGTAAGAGTGCGAATATTTTTGAAGCTGGCAGAGTTAAAAGAAGAATATACGATTAAAATATGTCTAACAGAGAGAATGGATAAATGCAATGACCACATTAACATTTATTGAGTAGGAAATCTATGAATTGGAACAATATATATCTCGCATGAAAATGATTAAATGTTTTCTAAAATACTTATTATCAAAGACAATGACATTTAGCATATCAGTTTATTAAAAAACCTTGGAGGTAATTTTTTAAAATAAAGAATAAAAATTGTGGTATACAATATATACTTTCAAAAATTCAATATCAATAGAATATTTCAATTAAGATAATATTTCTTGAAAATCTAAATATTTTTGAATTTTTTTGAAAGTTTTTTTAGATTGAAATTTAAAAAATATTAGAAAAATTGAACCCTAAGTTAAAAATAATTTTTTTTTATAAAAAAGTAAGCATGCTTTATGATTTATGAAGCTTATACATTTAGGTATTCTCAGAATTTTTAATGTTAAATTTATAAATAAAGCCGAGATATATATGTGTTTACCAACAAGCGAAAGAAAACAGAATATCTTTTAAATATATCCAACAATTATTTTCGGTAATGAATTCTAGTACTCTAAAATAGTAAAAATAAAAATAAAGCAGCTTACATGGTTTAATTCTTATGTGAAAATAGAAGTAACTTTTGTTTTATTTAAGGAATTAAAAATTGTTAATTTCAGCTGAAATATATACAGGAAATGCTATCTTCATTATTGATAACATTTACCGCTGAACCAAATGACATTTTTTTTATCAATACAGTATTAACAAATACGTATATTTTATGACAGAAAATACATTTATTTAAAATTCTTCGCCCTGAATTAAAACTTGGTGTAATAATTTTTCAAGCATCTTATATGTTTTATCTACACGCACTTCTACCGGGCTGTATTTTCCTCTGTGACCTCGAATAATAAAAGGAAACTAACATTTCTTTTTGTATTTAATATATAAAAGATCAGCATCACACATGAAAACAAAAACACTTACTTTGTTTTGTTTTATTACAAATCAAAAACTATTAATAAAAATAATTTCAGAATTTTAACACTAAATTCATACATTTCATAAGACTGGAAACTCAGAATTTTATTGAAAAAATATTTTAAATTTTGCATTTCTTCGTCACTTATAAAATACTTTACCGTACGAATTTCTTCAAATAGAGATAAGTTATATAAAAAAAGAATTTTATATTCCATGTATATATTGTAAGCTAAGTTTTAAAAAAATTATATTCCATGTATATATTGTGAGCTAAGTTATAAAAAAGAATTTTATATTCCATGCATATATTGTGAGCTAAGTTATTAAAAAAAATTATATTCCATGTATATATTGTAAGCTAAGAGGAAATATTTAATCTAGATTAATTAGTGTTTTGAATTATACCTGTTCTGAGAAATGAATATTTAAAAGAACTAAAATCATATGAAAACTCACAAGCAAAATTTAACATTGTGCTTCTAAGCTAATTTACATGAGATAAATTTTTAACCCATGGACTATCAACTACGAGATATCTCGTAGTAAGCATGTGTACGAAAACTGCTGGCACCGAGATATCTTGCGTAGAGGGTACTAAAATTTTAGATTGATTGCATATCTCCATTTGAGTTAGGAATTTTTAGAAAAGATGAATTAAAATTTTATATGATACAAAAACATATTAATTATCATTTGTATTATTAAAATTATAACTTAGACGATTAGATTTAATATAATAATTATATATATATATATATATATATATGAATGTATTTCAAAAATTCAAAAAAGAAAGTATTTTGTTGTTGCTGTGTATCATGAGGTTCAAAGCAAGTATCAACGCAAAGTGCTGGGTTGTTGGGACACACTGGAGAAATATACCATCTCCTCACGTTTTTTTTCTTGCTTTGTACACATTTGATAGGGCTTTGTAGGCATCCTTTTTTCTGTGGGAGGAAGATAGTCTAAGAAAGGAAAATTAATTGTATTTGTTTTATAGTTGCTACTTTTTCTCCTGCGTTGCCGCCGCCACCATGAAATAAATGCATAATAACCAATCCCCTAAATTGACACATCCTCATTCTTTTATCCCTTCGATTTCGTTGGTTATAGAACATGTATGTATTCTGCAGGAAAATTTTGAAGTACGTTAGAGAGATTTTTTTGTACGAAAGAATGGTTTTCCTGAGGTGCGCTGATTATTACTTAACACAGTCTATTTTTATTACTGTATAACTCTTTGTAACCATCATTGACTTGCAGAATTTTCCCAGTGAGGATTATTACACATCTGTATGAAAATCTGACTTAGCATTTCACACCTGACTGTCACCAGATAAACTTAGGCAAAGAGCTTGTGAAACCAAACAAAACGAAAAGGAAATCTTTGTTTATGATGAATTTAATTAAAAAGAAAATTATACTACGAGATAACTAATAAGTGGCACTCAGTACATGATCTTATTCAGTGACGCCAGAAAGGAGTTTTCTTGTAGTACTTTTTTTCAATAAAAATTACCCCCCTCCCCTTAAATGCTATTACAATATTATATCAGTTACTTCATATTATTATATTTTGTAAAAGGTCATGTTTTCTTTAAAATAAAATCTTGGCATCCTGGGCAAGATATTTCAAATTTTCCCTGGAAATGAATGGATTAAAAAGAGTCTATCTGAATAGCTAGTAGCGATTATCATTATACATAGAATTAAAAATGTTTTATGACAAATGTAAAAAAAATACATTCTCTTAAATAAGAAAACTTTTATTTTTATAAAAGGAAAAAATGATGTAATTGAAAACTGCATAGAAAAGATAGTCTGTAAATACACAAAATAGCTCCATTTAAATTCTCTTTTCATGTAAATATATTAAAACGATTCCTGAAAATCTCATAACTGTTACTATTTATTTTTGGTGTTTCCATATGTAAGCCAACACATTAATTATTTCTTATTTAAGCTTTATCACATTTCTTTATTCAAAACACTTTATAGTGAAATAAAAAGTAAGAAGGAAATGAACTATTTGCTTTCTCTATTTTCCAAAGTCACAGAGTTACTTTTTTCAAAAAGTATTTCTTTCATGTATAGTTACGACTGATATAGGATACATTTTACATCATGTTTACCTTCAACAAAAATCATAAATAAAATGACAGTTATTCTATTTAAAAATATATACATTTGAGGAGTAAAGTACACATTTATATATATATATATATATATATATATATATATATATATATATATATATATATATATATAAATATTTATGAAGTGATATTCTCAAAAATACTTAGGGAAGGCTTAATTTGTTTACTTTAAATCTTTCAGAAATTAAGTAGTTTTTGAAATCAAAGTATTAAATTACTTCTTTATTATTATTGATCTGTTATTTCAAAGAGAAGAGCATCTAAAATGGATTACTGAACAAATAATCTATGAAATATGAACCTTTTTTAAAAATTGATGTTTTTTTCATTTTTAAAGTACCTTGAGTATGTTTTTGGGTAAAATTTATAACGATTTTCTGACATAATTTTCATTAACAAAAGTTTGTGCTTCTAAAAAAAGTATTAATTTTTTATATAACTAATTTATATGTTTTTATTCCACATATGGGAGTATTATAAATAAGTAATGGAGCAGAATGTTTAAATTTTAAAAGAAAATTTCTTTATTTGCATCTAGATACTTGAATTTCTTTCTTTGTGAGTTAATTTGTTCTATTCTTTATTAGTCGATATTAGATTTTTTTTAAAAGTATGATAATATTAAATGAACTTTTGTTTACAACGAATATATTATAATTATCGAATTATTTAAATTTAAAATAAACATTTATTTGTACAATAATTTTATACATATGTGTTCAAAAAATAATTACCCTAAAACAGCTTACATCACTATTGTGAAATAAGATCAATTAGTTTAAAGCCATCAATTATTAATCCTTTCAGAAAATGTTATCTTTTTTCAAATGTAGCAATATCAGCTACTAAATCAGTCTATTTTAATTTATTTTACCTTTTTTACCTGTTAAAGAAAAAAACTTCGTTAACTGGTTTGACCTTATTTAATATAGATTCATATACTTAACCTTTATGGATTTTGTTATTTATTGGTTACATAAAGAAAGAGATAAGTCTGTGTGAAAATTTATGAAATTTACCGTGGAATTTTATTTAATAAAAAGCAATAAATGTTAGAAAGATGAAAATTTCAGGGGAAAATATGGAGAATACTATGATCCTTTTATGCAAATTAGTAACACAGTAAAAAAAGGAACCCACAAAATATGCATCTTTACACACTTATTGTTACATTTACTGCTTACTCTATTATGTTGACATTTAAAGGGTAATATACTAGTAATAATACAAAAATTTAGTTGAAAAATTTAAATCCATAAAATTCTATTTAAAAGTATGATCAATACTAATTAGTTCCGAAAGAAATTATTTTTATAAGTGTGTTAATTATTCATTAAAATTAAAAATGGAACATTAATTTTAAAATATAAAAAAAAACATGAAAGAATTGTGGACCCCCCCTATCAAGGTATAAAACTATTAATGATTTAAATAAATACTATATATTATAATTTATCTGTACAGAAATTATTTTGATGTCCATCTTAAATAACATAAAATTAATGCAACCGATGCTAAAACAAAACATTCCTTAAAATTAATTTCGGATGAAGTATGTGAGATGATTAATCTTTGAATCATTAATCCAGGCAAACTTCTTTTAATATTCTGGTAAAAAAAATAAAATTATAAAATTCTTTCATAGACTGCGATTCTTCTTTTTTTTTGTTTTTTTAAGATGCAACGATTTTAAAATAGTTGGAAGAAATTAGAAAGGGGCAATACTTCCTAAATTTAACGAGGAAAAAAAAATTTTTTTTCATGTTTTGTTATAGTTTTAAAACATTTACATCATTGACCTAATGTGTGAATATATGCTTCCGTCTAACTATAAATTCTGGAGCAATAAGTTAGATTCTCAATGAAAACACGATCTACAAATACAATTTCTTTTTTTTCATAATTAAGATTGAATATCTAAAAAAAGCAATAACTTCAAATTTTTTTGAAAGTGCAGTAATTGTTTAATGAGCTTAATCATATTTTACCCTAATTTTAAAATTTGTTTTTCTAATCAATTAAATTTATTTATTGCAATACAATTAAAATTAAGTCATATCGTTTTTTTTACTTTAAAAATATGCCTTTATAGAGTAAATATGTTTTAAGAGTAAAATTATATAACATATATATCTATGTTGTGTGTGGGAGACTACTAAAACACTCTTTCATAATTCATAATTAATTTTAAATATATAGTACCTTTTCGTTCAATAAATTCAAATTCATCGACTATGTTTATTAAATAAGAGAAAAAATTAAGAATGGATTTATATATTTCTAGAATTTTTTTCAAGATTTTATTGTACAAGAAGTAGAGTTCTTTTTTCCCTTTTTTGTTGAATTATACTTTATATTTACCTTTTTAATCTTTAATTAACATTATTTTTAACTTATTACTACTTTAATTAAAATTGTTTTTATACATTAATACTTTAATTATATGCTATTTTTTGAACATGAAGAAGTAGTCTGTTTGTTTTACTTTTCTCTGAAAAGGGGAAAAATAGAATATCTTCATGCGAAGTATTCTTTATAGGGCACATTTACTGATATTCCAAATCTTGAAAAATTATTGTTGGTGTTCCTACAACCTGAACACTTTAGGGGGCAGTGCTTCTCAAACTTTCAATACTGGCGTCCCCCTTTTCGATCACAATTTTTATCGCGCCCCCTACACATTAATAATGTACTGAATGCAATAATAATGCACTTTGACGTTAAAGCGATCTTAATTATAAATCGTACAAATTAGTAACATAAGTATTAAAATTTTGTATACTACTTTTAAGCAATAAATAAATAAAATAATAGGATAATTATTATGTTATTTTTCCTTTCTCTAATTTTTAAATTGAACATATTGCAAAATGCGGTGGCTGCTTAGAAGACAAAATATAGATATCTGCTAAATATAGAAAAATAGCTCAGAGGGTGAATTTCTAATCATAAGCATTCCTTATAAAAACTTTGCTTAGCAAGACAAGCCCATGGAAGTCATTAATACTTATTAAACTTGTTCTTAATTTAGTATTAATTAAATAGTTATAAAATACTCTGTGCAGCACTGATACATTAAAAGTATACCGGTTGAAGGGCCCGCTCTTTGCACGAGTTCATTTATAAGAAAATAAACATTATTGACATAATAGCTAAATTGTAAGGAGTGCAAAGCCAAATGCTCGACAATGTTTACAAAAATGTAAAATGATTTTTTTAAAATGGTTGCTCAAATTATAATTAGTTTTATAAGCGAATGGTAATTTTAAGCTTCACAGAATTAGCATTTATATTTGATTTTAAATAATGAACAATAATATAAAATTCATATGAAGAATAACTGTATTATTTTTAATATTTAAAGCGAGAAGGCTTCAACATGTTTTGGAGCAGGGGCGCACTCAATAAGGTCGAGTGGGGTTCTTGAGTCACCGTAATCCTTTTTTTTATAATTATTTTATTGTACACGATACAAATCATGATTCCAGTGAGTAATTTAATTAGGAGAAAGCTTACTTACCTACTTTCAAGGACTTTTCAATTTTTCTTTGGTAACAAATAAACAGTTTTGCCAGAATTAACGATTTCGTAATCTATGCGTCCCGTGCGACCTCTTCCGGGTGAAAAGTGTATTCATTATGATTATATGAAATTGTGGAAAACGTTTTTCGCGTTATGCTTTATATGTATAGAATACTCGTAAAAATAAGTCTTGGCCAAGTAATCCTTTAAAGTGCTCTCCGTGGTTTTCCAAATATCATAAAACTCTTTTCAATGGAAAAGAGTAACAGAGAAATACATTACTTACAGCTTCTTTAAATGAGAAACAAACATATGAGAGGGGTCATAACTAACTGTACCAATAACTTAGAAGGTTAAACAAATTACAGCTATAATGTGCAGTATTTCAAAAATAATGACAGTGACGAATTTTTTATGTTCCTAAATTTTTTCGATTCTGCGTCTGGGACTGTTTTTTCTCTGAAAGAGTTGTATGTTAGGTTTAAACAGAAAGCGTAATAAAAAAATCTCTCATCATGGGATTACAGCAAATCAAATAAAAGTTTTTTTATTTGGTTATAGGAACAAAGATAGCTAATTAAGTATTGAAGGAGTTTTTATTTTTGTTGACTTAATATCGCGCGTGCGCCTATAAATTATATCAGAGTAAAAGTGCATTTTTTATTATGTCTGAAAGTATTTTGTTTCAATTCATTCGAGTAAATTAATTATTTTTAAATCCTTTATTTTCGATATGCTCGCGCTCCCCCAGGGGGGCGCGCCCCACAGTTTGAGGAACACTGCTTTAGAGAGAAATTACAGAATATCGGATAATAAATTAGTCATACTTTTCTAACAATTTATTAAAAAAACCCCCTTTGTTTATTCAGTAAACATGTATCAAACAGAAGTATTTTCGAGTGCAAATAAAAGCAAATGATATTTATAAACTGTAGGATTTCATTAATTTACATTGGCTTATGCGAAGCTTTTTGATGTGTAACCTTTTTCCTCTGGGTTGCTGGATATTTGTGGGAGTGATTTCGTGAAAAGGGACGGGTGTGTGTAACAGGATGTGACGTAAGTACGCGTTGCTTGATTTGACCAATGACAGTGCGTGGCTGTCTTTTCGCTACCCTCTCATGGGGGTCCAACTCTAGTAGCTCTCAGGCACTCAAGCACTTGACTCTAAATCCGTTAGTCACGATATTGGGCGACATAAGTGCGGCAGAATACTTATTTGGAAATGGTCGTATATATTTCTTCGAATCAAACGGTTAAAAAAAATTAAAGATTTCCCACATTTTGTACTTTTACCATATAACGAAGGTGGTTCTGCTCTTTTAAAAAAAATATCACTCGCTTCCCCTGATTTTGAGTGGGGATTTTAAATTTAAACTTCAGTTTGCCAAAAGCTGACCGTTCATAGCTCTTATGAAGATTGAACTCAAGCTCGAAATCAACACAAATCAAAATGCTTCGACTGCTAACTGTTATTGACGCTGTTTTTCAACGGTTTTTAAATACTTTGAAATCACAAGTATATGTGTCATATTTTAGTTATCATAAGTCTATTGTCTCCGCTCTTCCCCAAATTGGTCAAGAATAATTTTTTTTGATAAAATATTGCATTTTTTTGCTTCTTTTGTTAATTAAATAGAATTTTCATTAAAAATATAATTATTCGGTAGGAAATTATTTTTTCAATCATACCCGATTCATATTTTTTTCAGGAAAAAAGTTAATATTGCGTATTTACCACGATAACATGTCAGATGTTACACATCATATGCGACTACCGTAAGACTCGTTTTTTAAAATGTTGTTAGGGTTTCTATCCCGGGAACACGGGAAATCATAAGATTTCTGTTCTTTTTGTATTCCCGGGAATTACACTTCTGCAGGAAGGAAGATTCGCTCTGAGTACCTTCTGTTCCAAAAACAAGTATTTTAGCCATCACGCTAAAACGATCGTCGCCACACTACCCCCATGCCAGTGATTCGGCGAACGAACGATACCATATTTGCGACGAGTGTGTGAGTTGTTGAATCATTTTGTGGGTTGCGTGACGAATTAATTGCTTTTGCGGTGGATAGATGGCGCCACGACTGCTGCGCATGGAAGGTGCGATTCTCTTTGCACGGCTGGGATCACAAATGAAGGAAAGGGTTCAAACTGAGCTCATTCTGTTCCGAAAACGAGTATTTTAGCCATCACACCAAAACGATCATCGTCGCGTTGTGGCTATAACTGGTTTATATCGATATCATACCACCACACTTCGTTTCCGGGAATGACATGGGGATGAAATAATCTGAAACAGCTAGTTTTGACTTTACAGTGGATTTCCTAAAAATCGAGCCAGAAACATGAAACTAAGTGAAGTTTTCGAAACAATTCCTCAGACATCAACCTAGGCTTAGAGATCATTTTCTGCTGAAGGGTTATTTAAAACAAAGCTAAGAACTAGGCTGAGAGTAAAAGCATGGATTTCTTATGTTTTCTCTAATCACTTTAAAAGAGAATAATTAACATATTTTACAATTTTTGTATTTTTAACTGAATGTATAACTGAGTATAAATTTTGATATTAATATGTATTCTTATTTTACATAATTATTACTGATATCAATAAAAAATAACTTGTTTTTAAATTTTTCGAAACTTTGATGCATTTCCAGGATTCCCGGGAGTGACTACTATGCTCCCGGGATTTCCCGAAATTTCCTAGTAACGGAAAAAACCGGGAAATCAGAAACCCTAACTGTCGTCCATTAAGTGAATGAAAAATATATGTAATGACGAGAAAGTTATTTTTAAAAATACAGTTTTATAAAGATTATTATAAAACTAAAATTTATTATATAATTTTTTATTTTGTGTGAGTGTTTGTTGTGTATTGGGAACATTATTTTTATTTGTTTTTTCATTTTGATTTTTAAATATAGAAAATGTTCTTATAAATATATGATTTTTAAATGGAAGCTTAAGAAATATAAAGCAACTGAGAGAGAAATAATGTATTGTTAAGATTATGCAAAAAAAAATGACTCGAGTCATCATGTGATCAAACAGAATATTAGAGAAAAAGGTTGAGTGTTCCATATTAAATAGAAATAAATATTTTAATACTCAAGGTGCATTGTTTGGATGTTTGCTGAGACGTCAGTTTTGCCATTAGACCATAGTTTGTGAAGAATGTATTCATTTACAATGGATTGCATTCTGCATGTATAAATCGATTTCGTATCATAAGACAAGCAGAAACATGGAACATATCTTTTGAAAGGTATGCTGTATTATACTTCTACTTAGATCTTACCTTAGAAAATGTCTTTTGTTAATAATGAAATAAAGTTCTTTTGCAGGAAAAGAAATTATTATTATTAACGAAACACACACACATACCTCAAAAGCTCTCTAGTTCTCTGACAAGTCTTAATGGAAAATTATTTTATTATTTCATGAAAAGTTTTTAGGCGTTCCATTTGGATGTATTTTAAAATTTTTCTGCATTTAAAAAATTATGAATTCCTTTTTTGGAAGTTTTCCTCATTATATCTTTTCTTCGAAAAGACACATATTCAGTTGTAAGTATTTATATAGATATGGCGTGAAAGTTTCCATGAATTTTTATCATGCACTGTAATATGAGGCACTGTACTTTTTTAAAATTCCCATATAAATTAACATTCCCTGTTGATTATTTTACTGTAAACTTTAAGCGGAAAATAGAGGCATACGTCCTATGGAACTTTTTCCTTGTTTGGGTATCTTTAAGCAAACAAAAAAATAGCATGACTACTTTAATTTTATTGCTATTTGATTTATATAAAATTACCTTTCTTACATGATTTTTGATCAACATGATCTAAATAATAGATGCCTTTCTTTTTATGTTTGCTTACACTAACACGAATATTTAGTTTTTCAAGCGAAAAATTGCACCCAATCACTTAATGGTGTTGAAACACGGAAAAAAAATTACAATAAGGATTTTATTTTAAAATTTAAGTTGCATTTTGAGTTGTAATTCATCTCTTTGGATTGGATATTTGGATACTGATTGATATAGAAAAGTAAGTTAAAAAACACTTAAATCTGTACTGTTCATTGCAAGACGTTATTAATATAATAAAAGCTAGAAAAATTATAAAAGTATAGCGAAAAATATATTAAAATACTTACAATAAATTAGCTCCAATAGTATTTATTTAACTCTGCAATATTTTAATTCCGAACGTGGAAGAAATGGAGGACGATTTTCAGCTTATTTAATAAATTCAGATAAGAATTAAGGTTTCCGACTACCCTAAAATCATGAAGTTTGTCAAAATTAACAGTTTTTTTATGATTTAATTTTTTGGCCATCTTATTTGGTTATAAAAATACCATTTTTTTTCTCTAGAACATTTTCATTCATTTTTTCTCTAGAACAAAAACTACAAGTGTTTTAGTAAAAGCAGATGCCACAACTTTTATTAAGGGGTCCAACTTTAAAATGCGTTTTACTCGAAATGTGTTTTTAGAAAATGCTCAAATAGGGACAGTGATTGCTCAAATAGTTTTGAAAATAAATGACTGAAATTTTTTTTGTATGTTTTCTATAACAGTGTAAAGTTTTTGACCTTCAGATTTATCAATCACTGTTTTCTTGCAAAATGTACAGTCCCTTATGTGAATGTAATCACTGTTTTTTAGCAGTTTCATATAATTATTAAGATAAAGTGCTCTAGTTTTGGTAAAGTTAAAATATCCCTTATCTTGAAGGTCATTTCTAAAATAAATATCAAAATTGAAAAATTGAGAATTTGTTCATAAACTTTTTATACAAAGTGTAATGTAATTTTGTGTAAATTTTTACCAGTTTTTACCCATTTTAATAATAATAATTCCTTTTTCTCTTCTTTAAATATACAGAGTGTTTTTTTCCAGGTATAGAAGTTTAAGTTGGCATTACTTTCCAAGATGGCGACCTATTTAACAGCTGTCAAGTAATTTATTCTCAGTTTGGTTTGACAATTCATCATGAATAGACTCACGCCTGAACAACGCTTTCAAATTGTGCAATTTTATTTCGAAAATAATGGTCGATTTTCATGAGGCAGATTTTGCTTAGCGCTGAAGCGCACTTCTGGTTGAATGGCTACGTCAACAAACAAAGTGCCGCATTTGGAGTGAAGCTAATCCACAAGTGTATCGAAACACCGTTACATCCAGAAAAACTGACTGTTTGGTGCGCTTTTTATGGGCTGGTGGAATCCTTTTCAAAAACGATGAAGGCCACAACGTTACGATCAATGGTGATCGGTATAGACCATGATTACGAACTTTCATTCCTGAATTGAACAATCATGATGTCCAGGAGCTGTGGTTCCAACAAGACGGCAACATGTCACACAGCTCGTGCCACAATCGATTTATTGAAAGACACGTTTGGTGACCGCCTAATTTCACGTTTTGGACCTGTGAATTGGCCTCCAAGATCTTGTGATTTAACACCGCTAGACTATTTTCTGTGGGGCTATGTAAAGTCATAGGTCTATGCGGATAAGTTACAAACGCCTGACCATTTGGAAGACAACATTTGCCGTGTTATTGTCGATATACGGCCACAAATGTTGGAAAAAGTCATCGAAAATTGGACGTCCAGATCGGACTACATCCGAGCCAGCCGTGGCAGTCCTATGCCAGAAATCATATTTAGAATGTAATGCCACAAGATTATCTTTCGAATAAAAAAATTCATGTCAATCGAATAATACATCGCTGTTTTATTGCAATTTAAAGTTCTATACCTCTCAAAAAGCACCCTTTAAAACATGACAGGATTTAGGATACCTGAGTGTTCAAATCATTCCTTTGTCTTAAAGGTGCGGCCATAGAATCGGTTCTTTGGTGGTGTGGTGTCTGGGAAGAAAGCTGATGGAATATGCTCACAAGTTTTCAAATATTTTCTCTGTGGATGAGTCCAATTTTTAAAACGACATTAGGTCATAACATTTTTACCAGGGTGAAACGAATAACTATCTCTAACAGGCTATTAAAGATTAAGGGGGCATGGTACGATTTACACTAAAATTTTTAATTTAACGATTTTCAAAATTTTTTGCTTGCCTCCTATGTGCGTATACTACGTAAAACAGTTTTTATGCTCAAAATTTCATAAAAGGCTAACCATTTAATTTTTTAAGGAAAAACCTTAAAATTTTTGAAGTGATTTTAAAATGCTACTCCTCCCCCCTACAAACATTTACATACATGCATGAAATTTTATTGACAAGTACATCGAACCACCTATAACAAAAGTTGGTATGTGTTTTGCGATAACATGATTGGTACAATGCTTCTTTTCATGATTGCTTATTGAAAAAACCTTGAGAAAAGTATAAATTCTGAGTACAATTATTTTTAAAAAAAATAAGTATTGCTTTGATTTAAAAATGCACACCAACTTTTGTTACATATACTATTAGCAATAGGTAAAAAAAATTCAAAGCATTAGGCACATTACAAAAAAAAACCTTAGCATTTTAAATGAAGACAAACTATTTATTTTATCTTTCTGAGATAAGTCCGTTTAAAGTTTTGATTTGCCACAGGAATGTTAATAAAAACCAACATAAAAGCTATAATAATTCAGCGTTTTTTTAAGTTTAGAGCTTTCAAATTTTGTGAGGTTAAAGAAATATATATAAAGAATAATTTAGGCTAAAAGAATTAGATTTGATTTTTTTTACCGATTTTTGTCAATTAAATCGTACCGTGTCCCCTTAAAAAACTTTTTAAAAGTAAAATTAAGGCATTTTTAATTAAAATTTTTCTGAAAAATTTTATTGAGTAAAATGTCTACAATTACATAGAACTGGAAAATAAAAGCGATTTTTGAACAGAAGTAAAAGTACTAAGCCATCTTTGAAAAAAAGGTAGTTTAACCTTTGTTGGCAAATTTTTGGTTTGGAAGAAGTAGCTATCAGAAGAAATGAATTAAATAAGTCTCTACATGCAATAAAAATACATCTTGCAAAAACATGAAAAAAGATATTGGTGCAATTTCAAGAACTATTTTGTTGAAGACACATTAATGTAATAGTAATTTATAAGATTTTTGAAAGTTGTTAACTGAGAACGAGCAGCTTCAATAGAAACAAAAACTAAGTAAATTTTTTCTAAGAAGTTCGCGAAACAAACTATTCTTAATTCCCTTTCCGCGTTAGGAATCATGTTCTTTTCAGAATTCCCAAGGTTTTTCTCCTCCTCGTGGTCTTTTTCTGGAATTATTTGATTCTCGGATAATCTTGTTTGGCATTCGATGATGGGAAACGATATTTTCCCTGGAGGATTCCGAAACTGGAGAAGTTCTTTGCTTTTTTTATTTTGTTTCGGTTTCTGAAGCTTTTGCTGTGATTTCGAAGGAAGTGGAAGTTGACTATTCTTAAGGCCGACACCGGAACTGTTTTCTTGTATATCCTGGTATTACATCGGGATTCCATAAATCTTATTATAATGTTTCTCAAGGCTAAATTTACTCAATTGCTTTGACGTGATTCTTATTTTAACGAGGAATTTGTAAGTTTAAAAGTCCCGAAATCTACCAGAATGTAAACAGTAATTTCTTTCTGCGATCCAATGTTATATTCGATAAATTTACATAGTGTGAGTGCTTAAAAACTGTAAAATATTCTAAACATTTTATTTAAATTATTATATTTCTAAATAATGTTTCTGAATAAAAGAAAGACTTATAAGAATTTAAACAAGGATATTTAGACAGATGCATAAATAACGCATCGATGAAATAAATTAAATAATTTTGAATAAACATTGTTTTAGGATTATTCAAAAAAGATAACGCATATTACTTTTTAAATTCATACAGGAATATATAAGTAATAATTCATATTTAATTCTTATATGCTTGGAAAGCTGTGTGCTATTTTTTTTATCACGTATTTCATTATTACATTTTTTTTTGTCTCTAAACATTTTCATCTACCTTTCCATGCTAGTGTAAAAAGGTAAAAATTGTACACAATTACAATTTCTAGTTTTATTTTTATAAGATTTCATATGCTGAAAAGAGTATTTCAAATTAATGCAGGGAATATTAATCAAGATAAAACAACAACAAAAAAAGAAACCAAAATAGTTTTATATACTGCCGCTGATAATAAGTCATAAACTTGTAACGGGTTATCTCGCGAGGTTTCCCTCAAAGAACTAACCTGGGGTATTTTCTTTAAGGATTTAATGAAAGTTTTAAACTAAATATATATATCACTTTCTTAGAGAGTAGACGCGATATCCTGATGAGAAGAAGTTGTATATGAAGTAATGGAAAACGCAGTTAGATATATAGTTTGTAATTGGGCTGTCAGAGGAAGTGAGTGAGTGTTGGGGCTTTGGCACACGAGAAACTGTCAGAGTAGTTTAACATTTATGTAGTCGGATAGATAGCACTTTTTTTATTTGACTATATTTTTAAAGTTTTTCTTATTATTAGAATACATCATGTAGTCCCTCGAGAGAGCCTGTAACCCCTGGAGAGCGAATCTCTAAGGTGGAGGATAGGAAACAGCCTCCTTTGGGTGGTAGAAATGGAATGATATACATTCCGCAGACCGACCGTGCAGAAATCCAATTTCTTGACGCAATGAAGACCATTTTTCTATGAGAGATCGTTTTACAGATCAAGGACCATTACTAGACCGAGAAACCGCCATTTTGAAGGAGAAAATTTAATAAAGATTATATATATATATATATATATATATATATATATATATATATATATATATATATATACCAGATCATATAGAACGTGTAGAAATGTCTCAAAACGGAGCTTTCTCCAGAACACATCTTCACCTGCCCAGCAATACTTACAGAGCTGCAAGTTTGGGGGAATTTCCTTCCCGGGAGACCTGCATAGTGAAAAGATCGTGGAACTGTTAAATGCCGTGATTTCAACTTTTTGATCCAATTGACTTCTAGAAAGACACGACTAGGGATTTCAATACAGGTATAACGGGATATCGAATACCGGTATTTTGACCTATTTGTGCAATTTTGTAATACCGGTATTCACAAGTTAAAATACCGTTTTTTCAATATTTACTAGAAACTTTTAAAATTGTCTCCACGGCATGTTCAAGGATTGCCAATATAGCAAAAATGTATACGCTTTTGTTTTTATGCCACCCTAACGGATGAAATTAATTAGAATTTGAATATAAAGTTGCATCGTACAATCAAGAGAAGTGATAAGATATGCAAATCATCCTAGGAAGCGGACCAAAACTATCCTATTGCAGATCAGAATGATACTGCGCCGTATTTGTAGTCTTATATTCGTATTTGTAAAAAAAGATTGCTGTTTGTGAAGATAGTAGGTAATATTTCAATATTTTTTAAATTGTTGAGTTTGTTATTCACAATGTATTTGTATATTATACTTTAGGCTTCAAAACATTTTTTCAGATTCATTATGTATATACACATAAATAATAACTCATGATAATGAATACGAATAAGATAACAATGAATAAGATTTAAGAACACATTTCAAAAATTTGTATTAGTACCACAGACAAAATAGTGATATTTACACTTTTTTGTGATTTAAATAAATAAGGTGTTCCTTTACTTTTAATATATAAGTCACAAATTATTTTCTGTGATATATACTCTCTAATGCAACTGGCATATAAAACAAAAAACGACTTTGTTTTCTCTCTTTTTCTAAAATTTCAACTCCCGGTAATAAAACTTGTATCCAGGTATTAAGATCTAAAAAATATCGAATATTGGTATTGACCTTTTGGTCCGATATTGCAATCCCTTAAAACAACGTTATCTAACCAACCAAATCATATGATGAGGCAATTAGAAAAGTTCCAGTAAGAGTTGTAGCCACAATCAGCGTATGCATTTTTAGAAGTACTCGTATTATCGTCTTATTTAGAAAAGCAGTATCAGAGAGCCAGAATCTCGTTCAGTGAATTGTAGATAATTGAGTGTTAGAATAGTTAGTGTGCTCTTTGTGTTTGGGATTACTTCTGGTCCATTACATGAGTCAACTAGTCCTGTCTCCACGTAAGGTTCGTATCAAGACCTTACGAGTACGGAGCATTCTTTGGAGTTGGCCTTTTTTCCGTTACAAACTGAGCCCGGATAAAAGATAGAACATTTTGTAACTTTCTCATCTCCTTCATTTACATTAAAATATGTTCTATTTATTTTATGTTAAGATATAATTTTTCTATTACTCTCCATTTGAGAGCTGTATTTACATTTGATGAGCCAAAGTATAAAATAAAATCTAATTTATTGCAAGTTCCTCCCTTCAATTGCAAATACATTTCATTAAAAATTAGAAAAAAAAATGCGTAGAACATACGAAGCATATTTTCTAATAAATGTCTAAACTAACTATTTTTCTTTTACAATAATTAATTCAATTAATACTACATTTTTTTCTTTTTCTAAATATATATTTTTCAAATGTCTCAGTAGCTTAAGAAATAACGTTACTTAGTGTAATGAAATAAATTTGTGTAACAAAAACTTAAAAGTCTTGGTAATTTTTGTTGTAATCTATCTCAAATTGATAATACAACTTTTAATTAGCCTTTATCTATAAAAAAGTTCCTTTTTAAATTTTAGTAATCGGCCTTAATACAAGCTGCATGGATTATGTTGATGTTTTTTATCATCAATGCAAGAAAAAGTCGTTACACTTAAAAAATGTATGAAAAGGGTTTTTGCTATTTGAGACCTGTTTTTTAAAATAATTTTATTTTTAATTGCACCGCAAGATTTGAGGAGAAAAATGAAATTTAAAGGTTTTTTTTTTATCTTGAAGTGTCTTAAAATTCTTTAAAAACTTTAACTTGTAACGTAACATAAAAATCTATTTGCAGGGAAAACTAACTCTTTTACTACATATACTTTTTTATTTCAACATAAAAATATTTACAAAGATAGAAAAAATTACAAAGATTATTTTTAAAATACTCTATTCTTCTAAAATATTTTAAACTATTATAAGTAGTTGAAGACATGTAAAAGTTTCTTTAATAACATTAGTGTGTATTAGCAAGAGAATAAATCTATTTTGAAATAAATATTTAAAAATAGGATAAATATTGCAATACTGTTAACTGAGTGGTTAATATTCATTATTGAAAATAAGAAAAATGTTATTTTTTATGTTAAATTTCAATTAAATCGTTATTTCGAAGTAACATCTAAAAAATACCAGAGCTCTCTCTCTGTATGTAGTTTGTTACCTGTTTCGAGATTAAATTATATATATATATATATATATATATATAATTAAATCTCAAAACAGATATATATATACAAATATATATATAATCTAAGCAAACTGAAAGAAACATATTCAGTGTGATAAAATATGCTGCATTTTACCCCATGAATTAAAAATATACATGAATATAAACTTTTTTCTGAACAAATAATAATATGTTATATGTATATAATAAATACATATGTTAATATAATATAAATAATGTAATTCTAATACACTCTGTCAAAAATATATGCACCCAAGAATTCAGCTACATTCAAAATTTTATGCATAACCTATATGAAAATAAACAAATGATTAAAAATTCAGAACAGAAATTATCATTTAATATAATTACAGAGAAAATTTTAAAAATCAGTAAAATATATCTGGCAGCTAATCAAAAATTCGGCGTGGCATCGATTCAATTAGATACTTATGACCCCTGTGGAAGATCTTGCCATAGTCTACTTTTGCATCTGCAGTTAATTCTCCTGTATCTAATAATTATTGCCTTCCCAGCGCGTCAGACATGCTCTATTGGCGAATCTGGTGACCTGGCATCCAAAATATCCTGAAGAATTGTTGGGAAACTCGCGCAAGACGAGCATTATCCTGTTGATATTTGGCACCTAGGCATTAACTTCTAGCTAATCGGCGTTAAAATATCGTTATCTGCGAAAACGGTTTAATGACTAAATCGATGATCGTGTTCCCAAAAACTGTGACACTTCAATAGTTAATTGCTGTATGCCGCTCGACAAAATATGCCGGATAAACCCGCTTGCGCCTCAAAATTAATAATCATCAGCACTAAAAATCGATTCATCACTAAAAATTGAATTTCTTGTGTAGACAATTGAGATTCGGCAAAAATCCAATTAATCGTTTCATTGGTACGTCTTAGCGGACGTCGGCTCCTTAAGAATTTCGGTATTGTCTTTATTTTATTACAGATGGCACTGGATGTCTAAGAAGTGGCGTTGAATCGATGCTACGACGTTGTTGGTGCCGAAGTGGCCACTCTTCTGATTGCACGACCCTCGCGATCATTTGTGTTCCTGGGACGTCCTGACCCTTGTTTAGTAAATAAATTCTACCTAGTGATCCATTAGTTGCCTCTGCAGCAACTACCATATCGCTCCGACCGAGGTGGCAACAAACGTCTGTTCATAACCTTTTGAGTCATGATCAATCGGCCCATCACCGTCGAGCTGCTCGTACTGCCCGGTTACGTCTTAGATCCTAAGTCTCAATATCGTCTATCAAAGTCATCAGATTCGTTTGGATAGCCGTACGGCGCTCGTACTATGCTTTTAAACTCTCCCAGGCAAAATATATAAAAGCAATATGAGGGTCTATTGGTGACCTACTTAATCATTTGCATATCTTTGAGCCACACTACATTCCAGTTTCGTGATTGTACGATTTCTTCTGAGACGTGCATATATTTTTGCGACTTCCGCATAACTCACCAGCGTAAGAAAATATTATTAACCTAATAATAAAAATACTTAACTATTATAACAGAAATTAGCTATCTAATATAATAAGAGAAGAATTTTTATACTAGGAAAATATATCCATAATCAAAAATTTCTCCCAATTTTACTATCAAAGCTTAGTTACTATCCAGTTTATTATTAATAATTATTAAATAGGGACTAATAAGCATACTGGAATTTTATCAACAAAATTTGAAGAATAAAACTTCCTCAAGAATACTATAATATTTCATAGTCATTAACTTCTAATTTATTCTTTATGAAAACGGTTTAATACTAAATCGGAAATTCTTTATTAAAACTGTGTTTCAATAGTTAATTGTTCTTTAAAAAATATGAATAAACCTTTTAAAATTAATAATTGCATAAAAATTGATAAGCTATAAAAATTGAATATTTGTGTAGACAATGAGATTAAAAATCACAATTAATCGTTTTATTTTACGTCTCTCTTATTAAGAATTTTATATTGATTTATTTTATTACTGATTATATCGATTATAAGAAGTGAGTTAATGTTACAGGATGAAAATGACATTAAATTCTAATGATTATTTTTGTTCGCCATATTGTTTAGTAAATTAAATTTTAATAGTGATTTATTAACTTCGCTCTCTGCAGCAACACGAGGACTATTGGCAACAAACTTCATAATTTTGAGTCATGATCAACCTGTACATCACCTGAGCTGACACCCCCACTCGCTAGATTTCCACACTACATTAGTGTAAGGGAGCGTTTATTAATGGCAAAATCTAAAAGCAATATGAGTGTTATTTGTGACCTACTTTGATACTTTAAGCCACAGTCCAGTGACGAGGACGACTCCTGAGACGGCACTTCCTAACTTCCGCACTTCACCAGCGTAAGATTTTTAAGCCCCGACAGAATTAACACGCATCAGCCAGGCTTCATGGTGGTTCTTCAGAGGTCCAAGGTTCGAACTCATTGACCACTAGACTACCGTGGCCACCTTCTTCATATAGATGAATTCTCAATCGATGTTACTTCGAAGCATATGTGGTGGCTGCGGTAACCAAGCGGTCAAGGTATCGAATCGTGGCTGGCTTGTCATGAGTTCGAGCCCAGTACCACTAATGACCCGAAGTGTAGGGCAGCGATGAACGTGAAATCTGTCGAGAGCTCAAACGTCTTCCCGTTGGTGTGGTGTGGTAGGTAGGAGAGAGTGGCCAGCTCAGGTGTCGTACACGTCACTTGACCATGGTTCAAAATTACGTGGCGACGTTAATATTCACTCACTCACTCACTAGAAACGTATGTGTGTCATGCTTACACTTTAAATACTTTAACATTAATTAAAATTTAATACACATGAGAGTGTTTGAAAAATTCAGAATGAAATTTTTTAAATATTCCTCTATATAAGAATTCTTATGGTTTATTTTTGAAAGAAAATTAACGGGTTTGAAAAAAAGCAATAAAATTATAATTGACATCGTGAGGGAAAAAAGGTATTATTTATAATATCAGAAATATATTTAAAAGTAAACAGTAAATAATTTGTATTAGAATTTATTTATAAACCTAGTATCATTATAAACCTTTAAAAATTCCCTGAAGTTTTATGTATTTTATAGAACTTACTTATTAATTATATAAATACACTTATTTTGCACAACTAATATTTCCTTTCACTACCGCTGTCATCTCTGACTACGAATTCATGACCACTGACTAGGTTACTGAGGCTTCACACCAACTTAAGGACTTTTGACTTTCGGCATATCTAATTAGCATCAACTCTCAACTCGGTGAATTTTTAGTGGTCAATTATATCTGACAAAAACTTCCTTTATTTGATAATTCTACTCTTTTCAAAATTATAATATTTAATGCTTACAGATTTAACTTGTGAAAAATTTTTATGCGCTTCCTATTTTCTTAAGGCCAAAAGTTTATATCATCTTATATTTTATTTTATTTTGCCAGATATTTCCTCGGTTGAGACAAGAGTATTACGTTGAGATACAAGTTGAAAACGCATTATGTCGGTGTATGTGAAGAGATTTCTGCAAACGTATTGACGGGCGTAGACAGCTGGAAATAATACTTTGATTTGAAATTGAATTTTAGGTTTTATATTTGATAGAATGCATGACACTCAACTTAGTTTCGAATTTTGAGAGGCATCGTTATTTTTTTTAAAAAACTGATAACCTGTTTAAAAAAAATCTGTAAACATGCTTTTTTTTTTTTATCGAAATCCAATATTGGTGTTTCCATCGGTCAAAAAGAAATTAAAAGGACTTAAAAGAAAAATATTTAAAAAAGAAAAAGGTTTTACCGACAGAGAAAAACTATTACAGTGGAAATAAACCTTTAGTACTCTATTTGATGTAATGTTTTAGATTCAGACCGTTTGAATTCCATATGGTTCAAACTTTAGTATTTTATTTTTTACTTGTAAAAACTAGAAAACTATCTGGGCACATTTTTATTTTCTTTCTTTAAAATTTCTGTTTTTAAAGTCTGCTTAGGAATAAAATGTTTTCCAAATTTGTATGCGATTATTTCTGAGCAAAATGATTAAGTAAAAAAAAATTACAAAAGTTGTTAGTATTCTGCCAAATTGTTTAAAACTGTTTGAGAAACTGCAATTGGAAATGTTTTATTTCAGAATGACTTTCACAAAGTACTCTATAAACTAATTCTGTGTGTAAATAGAAACGTTTGTGCAAGATATTTATTAAAAGATCTACATAATTTTTACATCAATATGTTCGGTGATATGATTTTAATATATTTATAGTCTAAGGAAAACGCATTCCCAAATATCAGAATAATAAATTTTATGTGATTTGCTTTTAAAAATGTACTTGACTTACTATATCTATATTTGAATGAACATTGAAGAATTTTCTGAATTCGACTAACATATATGCAGTGAAATATGTTTAATACAAAAACGCTTAATACTAAATATTAGTTAAACTAAATAACACAACGCTCCTGACAAACTGATATGTATTTTCATGTATTTCCCCCTTAACACGAAAAGATTTCCCTTTTAAGAATGAAGAAAATACGGAAAACATCAGACACTTAATGAAATATTTGAGAAATTTTATGTATTATTGGACTGCCTTACTGTATCTTTGGAATAGTTCGGTGCAGTAGATGATGATAATGTGTATAAAGCCCCAATCATTTATGGCAGACAAAGGCATTTTGGAGTTTGATTTAAGCTCAAAAGATATCTGGTGAAAATGAAGTAAGTAATGCAGCTCCTCTCTCTGACCACGTCTTTAGAAATTAGGAACATCATGAAAAGTATGCGCAGTTATTTAGACGCTCACTACAATGGTGAATTGAATAAAAAAATGGTTGACACATCGAACAATTTGTTGGCAATTTTATACTAAAAACGCTAATGCAAAGAAAATTACCAGATTATTTCCCAAAAACGAAACAAATGTTTCGTTTTTCAAAAAAAATTATTAAATTTCATTAAGTTTTTGTGAATATGTTTTTGTTTCCTTGATTGTTTAAAAAAATTGATATGCACACAATTATCTAAATAAAATGTACTTAATAAACTTAATTTTTGATTAATGTATGTTTTTTTGTAACATCGTTTAACACGAAAAAGTATTCCGATTCCATCTCTTACGTGTTAAATGATTTTCACTGTATATTTATATGTATTTAGAGAGAAGAGAGAGAGAGAGAAATCAATGGAACACTAAAGATAAATGAAAATTTTAAGACTGAAAATTAAATCTTATGAAAAAAATACATTGGAATTAAAAAAACAGGTATTTGAATTATAAAAATTAGGGATGCTGCAGTATTCGAAACATTGCCGACTTAGGACAGCTCTTAAAAATAAAATAATTTTCATGAAAGCGGGATTTAACATGTTTTCTGGCTAGCCAACCTACCTCTTTTCCATTTATAATGCTGAGTGAAATCCTATTGAATATAATGGGTAAAAGTCCTATATCCATATATATATATATATATATATATATATATATATATATATATATATATATATATATATATATAATATATAAAATTAAATAATTATTGGTTCTGGAAAGGTAATAAAAATTTCATGGCCTAAACCTCATTTATAAACAAATGGCAGAAAAATTTCAAATAGCAGAAAGAAAGAAGGAGTGTGTTTTTCAGAATTTGTTCAAATAAATACCAGTCTTGTTTGTATTACATAAATAATGCTTGTAATATTGAAAAATGGAGATTTATGCAATAAAATATTGTATTTAAAGAAACAAGTTTTATTTAAATATTAGGTGATGTATAATATAGATACTGTTCATGCAATTTCCCTTAAAGTATTAATTGGTCTAACTAACGAATTACCATCCAAGTTATATTTTTGTAATTTAACGACGTAAAATAGATATCGAATCATAAATATATATGCATTTAATAAAGAGGTAGTTGTTGGCTCTAAATGTTTTATTAACTGTATTATTTTACAAAATATAGTGTCGCATCTAAGGTTATGGATGCTAGATTTTCTGTTTCGGGCTGCTCACCAACCGTAGGTAACAAAATTGTAAATTTTTTTTTGGTTTTAAAATTGGTATACTGATCTATTTTAATTTAAATTAGGTAAAAGAAATTTTGATAGTTACATTTTTTTACATAACCTATCGAAGTGGTTAGTTGTATATTTCAAGATGTTCTTTGCGAATATTAAATTGGGTGACATTTTCTTAATTGCCAATTCATTGAAATTCGACAAAACTCTTTGTGCTTTAAATTCAATGTTAAGATTTAATGAATTTGACCTTTTTCGTGAAAGTGAACACGAAATGTCTCAAAATTATTTAGGGCATTATTTATATAGGAACTAAAAAAACCTTAACATACAGAAATAAACTTCACTCTATTCATTTTTTTAAAATTAAATTTTGATAACGAATAATGTTGAATTTTTGACAGATACACTTCACTACTGAATAAATATATTGAAAAATCCAAAATGCTTTTTCCGTTAAACGTTAAAAACAAACGTAAAGGTACATTTTGCAAGACAAATACATTTATTTAGAAAAACAGATTCTTTCAAAAACCTTTTGACAGAAAAGCTTTCGAGTCTTATCCACTTTCAATGAAAAATATTCCCAAAGTACTGCTTTTAAAGATATTCTATTGAAATATCTGATATAAAAAAACCCATACAGTTTCATTTTTAAATTGTCTTTTGGACAATACAGTATAGTATTTGTAAAAGCCATAATGTTTTGAAGTATCGAATTCTGGTCAATTTGCTTTGCATCTAAAATCCTAAAATTTTCCCTCCTTTTTCTGCTTCGAAAAGGGATTTTAAAAGTATTCAGAGCTAAAATACCATAAAGTTAAAACGGAAAAATGATTCAAAAAGCAGGAGCCAAAAACTAAAAGAAAAGAAAATTAATTTGATAAAAAAATATCTGAATATCACTTTATGCAATTAAAACAGATAAAAAAAGGATGATCATTCTTAACTCATTTCATATTTTCAAAGATACTAATGTTTGAAAAAATTAGAATTAGTAATAAGGCTAAATTTAATTAATAAATTAATAAAATTAAGCTTAAATACACATTATTTTATTAGAAATATAAACAATTTAGTATATTATTCATAATTTCATAATATTATGTGCATGTATGTGATATTTTGGAATCAGTATCGAGAACTTTTGTAAGAAACAGTTTTCTTTGGCAAGAAATCGACACTTCATTTCGTAGGAAGAAACGAACGTCAAGTAACAAAAAAATATTAATTTGACTGTGCATGCTAATTTCCAGAACTGTTAGCAACACTTTTTTGGTTTATGTTTTCAATTGTAAAGTAAAGCGTGGAAGCGTACATACGAATCGTTATGTTTAGAATATCTTTTCTGAGAAATAATAAGATTTTTAATTTAAGGCTCGAGTATGTTATGGGAATTAAAATTAAATGGTAAATAGAAGATTTTGTTTTAGATGTAAGTTAACTATATACCATAAAAGAAATGACATGATTTAATGAATTCAAAAGGTTGTAAAATAGTAGAAGTATACTATTTTTTAAAAATCTTGGTATAATACCTCCAATATAAATGATTTAAAACTTAAAAAAATTGCTCACGTACATTTCAGGTTTCTTCGTAAAAAAAGGGGTGAGTGTTATACGGCGAATATATCTAAAAATTAAAAACATGCAGCTTGAAAGTACAGGTGTGCGTTGTACACCGGTGCACGTCACATATACATATAAATATATATACATATATAGGAGGGTTGATCAGAAAAAAAGGTTACAAGCTGCAGCATTTGAAAACTGCATATGTGGGGACCCCCTGGGTTCCACCCTGGACACTAAGATTAATTTGAGGCAAAGAGTGACCAGACGCCATTTTTATAATAATAACTTATATTTATTCACTTGATTCAAATATCAAAAACTCTAATAACAAATAGTATCTATATGTCTACGTCAAACAAAAGGGATTTACCTTTAGTATTAAATTAAATTACGAAATATGAAATTAATCAATAACTACGCGCAATATAAAAAGGGTTTACCGGAATAGCAGGTCTGAGAAATATACGCAACTTAAATTAGTAGCTTTCATTAGCTGAAACTAATTTTATTAAACTAACGCTTTTGATAAGCGGTATTAAACTAGAATATATCACCTGGCAGTACTTATGATCTCTTCAGGTATATGTGAACTTCCTAAGTTTCCTTCGTTGAGTATTAACAGCAATGCTTCACTATCGTAATCCAATTGAATCTATAAACGTTGTCACTACTGCTTCTGGCTCAATTGTCTTCATCCTCGCTGACTTACAACGCTCTCCTTAAATACCCTATCTACTTTGCACATGCGTTTTATCCTTTTAGAGTTGATTGGAAATGTACTCGAATTTACAATCTCTAAAGACGCCTAAGAATATTAGTGGAAAGGTGTCGCACAGATTCGTCACACGTATTGTGGAGAATCCCAAAAAAAAAGTGGAGACAAATGGCTAAACTTCTCATACAGCTGGTTTGCGGATTGGTAGTGAAAGTTCCTGGACGGTTCAGGACGATTGAAATGACAAGACAGTTAGGAAATTGGTTTCGTTTGGAAGTTCGATTTTTATGAGCAAAGAATGTGTGAGAATCTGGCATACATAGTCAAATCGTGGAAGTTTACGGTGAAGAAGCTATGAGTAGACAACATGTAGCGAAATAGTGTGATTCATTTCAATCAGGCAGACAAGATATCGAAAACGACAACATGGCAAGGAGTTGCTGGTCAAAGCACGAGTTGAAGAAATGATTCAAAATGATCGACGGATAACTCTGAGTGAGATCTCGTCAGAGTTGGGACTGATGTGCCGAGATGTTCCAAGACAGTGCTGTGAAAACATCACTGAGACCTGGCTCAATGGAAATGGATCTAATTTCTACGAAGAAAGGTTAAGGTATTTGACTACGTTCGGAACCGTGATTTTATAAAAGCCCATAAATGGATAATTTTCATGATATTTAGTATCATTCAAATTAGAATACATACATAAGATTGTTTTAAGGACATTTTGACAAAAATATTATTTAAATATAATATTTTGGCAAAAAATGTACTTAGAATAATCTTTTTTCCAAATGCTCTCCTTTTGTGAAAAATGATTCTATTTTAATATAATATTTTGCCTGTATATAGCTCAGATCTCTCTACAGAGACTCAACTAGAGATTTTGAAAAATTCACATTATTTTCAGAGTTACCTCCAATTTAAATAATTATTCGCGTTTTTTTCTTAAAATTGTTCCCCTCTGTTGTAAAACAGATAAACTCACTTCTAAGTTATCTATTCCAAAAATTCTAGTTGAGCCTCTGTAGAGAGGTCTGAGCTATATACAGGCAAAATATTATTCTAATAGAAGCATTTTTCCCAAAAGAAGAACATTTGGAAAAGAGATTATTCTAATTTTGTGCCAAAATATTGTATTTAAATAATTTTTTTTGTCAAAATGCACTTAAAACAATTTTATGCATATATTCTAATCTAAATGGCACTAAACATCGTGAAAAGTATCCATTTATGCGCTTTTGAAAATCACGGTTACGAACGTAGTCTTATACCTTAAACAAATTGGTTCCGAGTTCTAATAAATACCTGAATAAACTTGATGATTATGTTGAAATGTGATTGGCACGTATGCATTTTAATTCCTTTTTGTATTTTCTGTCTATTGTTAATAAATATTTTTTTATTCGACTTGTAACCTTTTTTCATCAACCCTCGTATATATATATATATATATATATATATATATATATATATATATATATATATATATATATATATATATATATATATATATATTTATTATTTAACAATGAAGTGATCTATAACGCAGCATTAAAAACACAATATAAAACATTTTCATTTTTGTTTAATATGCCTAAATGTACTATTAAAGAATTGGTAATTCAGTCGATTATACAGATTAATTCAGTAAATGCAACTAATATATTAAAATATGTAATATAAGGTATAAAGAGGAGTAACATTTTAGATACTTTAGTTCTGTAGTTGCTCGCAAATATATTTGAATTTTGATTATTTCTCTTTCTATTTTATATAGAATAAGTAAGTTTTGTAAAATACAATTCCACCATATAAATATGTATAGATTTCAATCGAGCGTGAGCTTAGAAGTTCATCTTAATCAAGTAAAATTTTATTTCAATTACAGTGGAATAATTTTAACGCGAAGACTCGAGTTTAACTTGAGACGAAATATCGGTTAACACGAAATAATACAATGACCCCCTACAAACCACTATGTATTTTAATGTATTTTTCTCTTAATACCGAACAAAATATCGCTTAATACGAAAGTATTTCCCTTTAAACAAAACAAAACACCAGTATCGGCGAGATTTAAACAAAAAATATCAAAATAACTTTTATCTCACATATTTAATAGAAAGGAGGCTAACTTGGCCTTGAAATAGTCTGTGACACAAGATAATTTGCTTATCTAAGATACTTTCACCCTCCATCCCTACAAATGCCACGCAAGAAAATCTTATTTTTCATCAGTTGGCTTTTGGAATTCGGTGGTGAGTACATCGCAGTGTGAATAAAAATCAGTGAGTTTGGCTCGCGGTTCTCCTATTTTAGAAAAAAAAATTTACGAGCACAATGGCAAAGATCTCAGGGGGAAAGCAAACTTCTATTTAGTGTAAAATGAAGATGGAACTTCTTAAGGCTGTTGATTTAAAACAGATGACGAAAATGGAAATCTCTAGAGAATTTGGTATTGCTAAATTTTGTAGTAAATTTCACTGTGAATGTTTTTTTTTCATTTATTTTGCTTAAATACATGCATATATATATATTTTATGATCATAAAATGTACTCTAATAAAGTTAATTTTGTTGAATTTGTGTTTTTCTTCGCAATATCCTTTAACACGAAATTCTTTTAACACACAAAATATTTCAGTCCCCTCAATTTCGTGTTAAGCGAATTTAATTGCCTATATTACTTATGACAAAATACACCTACATTACTTATGATAAAAGGCAAACATGTAAATTTCCTCCTTTACCAATTATTACTTATCAGGTACATAGGTTTCAAACAAATATTTTGAATTAAGACGTTACTAAACATTTCATAACTTTACAACAAAAATTCTAGAATAAATTGCAATTCTTTTAGTTTTGTACTTTTCTAACTTTATTCATACTTTTTTGTTTATTTTTAAGCAAACAGAAAGCTTTTGAATGTTTTCAGAAACATTCAGCAGACAAAAATCCTTCAATAATGCAAATGAAGTAAAAACATCTGCTAAAATTAAGCGTGCTAGACATTGATTTCTTATAGCAAGGAAAATAAATGTCACATAATTCATGAATTATGAATACCATAATTTGGCTTGAGATAAACTTATTTGTCTTGGAAAATTGGCAATGGGGCAGTGAGAGATCAATGGATTTCCATTAAGGAAGTTTGTTTGGGTATTGTTTAACTGGCAAAATGTTACTGTATCTCGAAATTGCAACATTGCAAAATAAAGCATAGTAGCTTCTAGGGGAAAAAACCAATAAATAATTTTCGTTTTAGAAGCATGTAGATGTAGATGCTAAAAATGAGACAAATACAGAGCTAGAAACGAAAATTCTCTGGATATACGAATGGACGTTTATTGTTAATTGATTAATTTTCTTAAATCTGGTTATGTTTCTTTGAAAAATTTGTACGGTTGATCAAATATTGTGTAGGAAAAGTTATATTAACTGAGCCAGGAGTTGATGTCGATAAAATTTTCTGAGGAGAAAAACATAAAATTACTTTTATCGCATAATAATGGGGGAGTGAATATTGCATAATGAAGGACATTTTAAGGTCAACTCATGTTATTTACAGGTTTTTGAAATTTTTATATAATGAAGGAACTATTTGATATTATACCTAATGATTAGTAGTTGAATTTAATTTTAAACTATCTCATTTTCTGTTTATCTCTCTTACACATATTGGCCAAAAATAGTTATGGATAGTTAAAAGGGAACTTTATCTGATTTTAACTTATCAATTAATGAGTAAAAAATATGAAAATACACAATGCCTTTTTTTCTTAGGAATCTTTGCAAGATCTTTTCCATTTACTTTAAAATTTAAATAATAATATTTGAAATAACTCTTAAATTTACTATTTCACTAAACAATTTTCAAATGCATCTTCCATTTATTTTTATTTTTAGAATGTGTGTGAATTCAATTCCTTTAAATCTTTAAAAAAAACAATTAATATTTAAAAAAAAAATCTTAAAGTTTTTTATTTAATTTTTACATATAATAACAAATAAAGAAATTTTTATTACAAAGTTAATTAAAATGCCTATATTTCCCTAAACAGAGTTAACTCGGAGAAAATAATGAAAATAATGATGCCTTAATCAAAATTTACATCTGTATTGTAAATTCTGAAACAAGAGATGGAAATAACCAAGGACATTCGACCTACCAAACACCTTATATCAGGGTTAATTCACCATTAAATCTGAATAGGCTCAAAGCCCTCACGTTGACGTTGTATGAAGTTTAGAGGGGGCTTCCAGCTCAGGTCCGGTACTTTATCGCTGAACCGTAGTTAAGCATTGAGATAAACACCACCACTATTCCTTTTGTTGCATCAGAAGGCAACGCTAATAATTAAGCATTATTAACTGTGATCTGCAATAAGACATTATTGCTTTCAAGAAACTCAAAATAAAATCTTGTACTTATTGTAATATTTTATATGATACATGGGATTGGTGTATTAAATTATTTGTGTAGTTTTGTCAAAATAATTTTTTAATGATCTTTTAAACTTGCCAATAAACGTATGAATATAAATTGATGCATTTGCTATAAAATTTCTTATTTTATCATGTATACAATACTAATAATTATTTTTAACATTTAATATTTTGTATACATTTCAGAAATCTTTACTTTAGTTTGTTCTTCTTAGGAGAAAAATCCCCTCAGGGGGCTCACCTTCTTTAGGCGAGTACGGGTGTCTCCATCCCGAGGAGCCTTAGTGATCTTTTCCTTTTCCGAAGTAGTTTACTCTCTTTGGTAAACACGGGTGTCACGATCCTGGGTACCCTAGTGATCCTTTTCTATTTTCGACCCTCCTTCTTGTTATTTAATTTATCCTTTCTTTTTTTTCTCGTCTATATCACAGATTTTTCCGTCCAGACCACAGACAAATATCATAGAATGAACTTAGTTCAAACTATTGATCAGTTTTTTCCTATGAGAAAACTTACAATTTATCATTAACATATTTTGGTTTACATTTTGTATTGCGTTAATTTAATTTCTTTTTCGTTAACTTCTTTAAATTTTTTGATTTTTTAGCTTTATTTGTAATCGACTAACACCGTTGGTTTCCCAACCCGCAGGTTTTCCGTGTGCGGCGTCTCGTGAGGAAGATGGTGTTATGGGGATACCTTTGGCCCACGCTTCACTGTAGACGGTGGGACCGTGAGCCCGCTCCTTTCAATCGGCGAGTGGTACCTCTCTTCGGTGTTCCCGAAGAGACACTGCTGTAGGGTTAGTGCTGCAGAGAAGAGGTGGATGATTTACCCGTTGGATCCTCGCCCTGATGTTGCTGTAGCATTATATTCTGGGTGTACTCCAGGTAAGCGCTATGCCTGGTTTTTGCCAGATGACCGGCACACTGCTTCCCTTGTTGGACTCCGTGGTGGGTGGTGGCACGCCAGGATGAAGTTTTCTTTTCGCGCTTATGGATCCAATGCTGCTGCTGCGCTTGAGTAAAGGCCTGGTTATACCCAAATTTCAAACCATTGAACAGATAGCTAGTACTACACGTTTTCTTATTCTATCGTTACCCGATAATGAAATGCCCAAAAAATTCTCTTTTGCAATTTTCAAGGCCCTCCAAGCTATAGACGAGCCAGAATCGGTTAAAAAATACGATCCGGTGACATACTTGTGGAGACAAAATCAGTTATTCAATCAAAATCCTATTTATCTACAAAAAAATTTCTAGATTCTACACTTACAGTTACACCTCACAGATCTTTAAACTCCAGTCGTGGTGTCATATCTGACCCTAACCTGTTGACCACCCCTGAAGCAGAAATCCTTGACAGATTTTCTGATCAGGGTGTAATTCAGGTCAGAAGAATTACAATTAAAAAATATGCAACAGTTATTCCTACGAAACAGATGATTTTAACTTTCAATAGACCGAATCTTTCTGCTACAATAACAGCTGGATATCTAAACTGCAAAACACGTCAATATATTCCGAATCCTCTGTGTTGTTTTAAGTGCCAGAGCTTCGGACATTCTCAAACTTTCTGCTGCGGTCAATTGACATGCTTTAGATGTAAAACCGTTGGGCATCCTTCCACGGATTGTACTCTAGAGCCTAAATGCATTAATTTGCTCTCAGTCCCATCCGTCACACCCAAAATTATGCTCGAAATGGAAAACAGAGAAAGAAATCCAAGCTATTAAAATAAATAGAAATATAACATACCTAGAAGCACGAAAATTAATAGTTCCACAGTTATCCAATTTACGCACAAGCTGTCAAACCCAGAACTGTAGCTACAACAACTCAAACAGATGAAAATATTACAAAAATTATATGTTCTCTTTAAAAGTATTAGAACCATTGATATCCGCCCCAAAGTCAAGTATGTTTTCAAAAATTCTTACAGGTACCAAACCATCTACTTCAACTCAGGCACACCTCTCACCATCCATAACGTCTATTGAAGTTACAACGTCAGAGTCTTCACCTATTCCTTTAATGAATACCACTTCCTCCACATCTAATAGTCTATGTACCTCTGTTGCATCATCCAACAAAGCACTTTCTTCATTCACCATATCAATTTTTTCACCTTTACCTACTAAAACAAGTTCTGTTCTTGAAACTACTACCACTACATCGGATACCATACTTTCCACATCCCAGATTCCAAAACAAAAATCAAAAACTAGCAGGAAAAAGTGTCCTAATAGAACTATTAGCCCCCCCACACACACTCATTCCACCAAATATAGAGCTACATATTTCGCCTCGGAAGCCCACAAAGAGTGAACCTTTACAGAGCACGTCAGATGAGGACATGCTAGTGTACGATGTCGAAGAAGAAATAGAGAAGTGAAAAAAGATACCACACACACACAGACGTCGGTTGACCCCGTCTAAATACAGGAAATTATATTTTTCCATCCTATATATTGGACTTAGTGGGGCAAATCCCCCCAAAATTTAGATAATTTACTTTTAGAACTTACTTTTTATACAATACACAATATTATGTACTGGATTTTAAATAATCTACTTTTATACAAATACACTATTTGTATAAAATTTTAATATTTTGAATGTATTTTAAATTTTTATAGTATATAAACGCACAAATGTGTTTGACGCAGTATAGTCAAAACCGGCTCTTGCGCCAATAAACCCTAAAGTCACTCACTCACTTAGGAGAAAAATGTTATAAATATTTAACAAATGGTTTATTTATTAATTTTTTTTACATTTTTTTTGTAGAAGGACTGAAATTATTCATGATTTTATTGGAAATGGTTTTTATGTATATATAAGTATTGCTTGGGAAACTTTAAATTAGAAATAAAATTGGACTTTTTGATAGGATTATTTATTTATTTTTTTTTGTTTAATAAATTGAAGTTCCGGTAATTGAAAAGTTAATTCTTTGTACGAAAAACTAATAAAATATTTAAGATAATACGATGAAATGTTCATAAAAATAAACATTATGTGTAATCTATATTATAATTTATTATTTGAAATTGAATTGAGAGAGAGAGTATGAATTATTGTTCAAAATTCAATCTAAAATTCATAAGCAATTTCACTAAACTTAATTTTATATTCAATTAAATCGTAAAAGGAAAAAGCTTGTAACATCAAATAAAGACTTATTTTTCTTTACGTATGTTATCAGTTTTGATGGCACCCTGTATATGTTCCTGCTTTTTTTTAAAATCCATATTTTTCGTCTTCAATACAAGCATGAAGAAAATTAAAATAACTCCCATTTTTAGTTTTACTATATAAACTTCTTTTCCAAGTTGTAAAATGGGATACAGATAAATTTAACTGTAGGAGAGGGACTAATATATTTTTTTAAACCGCTGACTTTTTTTTATTACTAATAAATTGGATCTCTAGATTTAGGTTTAGATATAAATAAATGGGAATACCTTACTAGCATTTTTTTACATTTAAGATTGAGATAGATCTAATATCAAGAGACATAAACTAACTTAAGATTTGGTATAAGGCAGTGGTCTTCAACCTTTTTCAACTCAAGGAACCCCTAGAACTAGAAGGTGTTTACGGGGAACCTTATTCCACACTCACACTTAGAAGAATACATTTTAAAATAATAAAGGTACTTTTTGTACATCTTATTGGTACTTTTGTAAAGGCAATTAAAAAAACTATTGCATCTATTATTAAAAACATTTAGGATGAGATCTTACATAAGTTTAGATTTTTAGCATCGAATCTGTTGATAAGTTGTACGTGTTTTTCAACAAATATAAAAAGGTACATTTTCCATTAGAAAACTATTTAATTTTCCAAGACATTGTACTAACGCAGTGTTTCTCAAACTGTGGGGCGTGCCCCCCTTCGGGGGCTTAACAACTCTATGAGGGGGTGCGAGCCTATTGAAAAGTCGAGAACAAAAGATTATTTAAGAAAAAAAGTATTAATTTACTGAAAGTAAACAAACAAAATACATTCTAACACAATAAAACAAATAAAATACACATTTACACTAATATATTACACTTATAAATATATCAGTGCTACACAATGTATTTTATAATTAATTTAACAATTCTAAGTTAAAAACAAATTTATTAATTACTAGTGACCCCATGGGTTTGTCATATATATAATTTATAACAACGATCATAACACTTATCTTTATAATTTTTGTACAGTTTATAATTAAACCTTGATTGCCGATCATAAGTTTCGCGATTCGTTTACCAGTGCCAACCGTTTTCCACGTAGTCGCGTGTATGTGATGTATTGGGGGAAGGGGGAGGAATAAAGGAACAAAAATAATCTGGAATAAGTAAATCTTTCGCAATCATTGTCAAAGTCTTTTTTTATTGCATTCCAAAGTCTTGGAATAATTTTACGGATAGCAGTGCACAGAAAAAGTCGTACTTTGGAAAGACGTATATATACGTCTGGAGAAATAAATGCTTTGGCTTAGCGAGACGTTTATATACACGAGGGGTGCTTAAGAGGTTAAAGTCGTATCGTAGTTTTAGCGTCAAAGTATAGTATTATTGAATTCAGTACATTGTTATTGTATGGGGCGATGAAAATAATAATTGGATATTGGGTCACGAGTATTGCAACTTTAAGAAATATAAAATTAAGAGTATAAAATTATCTCGTGGAACCTCTGAATATGCCTCGGGAAATCCTATGGCTCCGTGGAACACAGTTTGAAGACCACTGGCGTAAGGTATATTGAAAAGTCTTTATTGAATCCCTGACTTGACTAAAGAAAAATCAAATTCCTGGATTTAGATTTAGGTATTAATTTATCTTCAGTTAGAACTTGCAATTCCATAACCCTTTAAGACCCAGCCAGCACGATCATGTTGGTTCGATATTCTGATACGTTTTTGCTTCTGAACTGTAAGAAAATCGCGAATCTAATGATTGAGTCGTTTTACAGAAAGTGTAAAGCATTACTTTTTATCAACAGACGATGATTGTAGTCCATGTTTTACTTTCAGCTGACAAATCTAACTTTGTTTACAAATACAACGAAAATATGTCTTCTTTTTATCTGTCGTAAAGAGATAATTATCAATATATTTCTAATTGATTGGATATATATTCTTGTCTTAATGTTTAAATAGCTATAATATAGAAAAATATTAATCATACTCTATTAAAATGTTGCGTGTAGGTCTCGGGAGTTCGTCACCCACACGATCGGGCGACTTAATCGTTATCTGAGTCACTGCAGTTGTAAAGGTAAGTGCGTGTCATATGAGTTTTCTTTTCTTTTTCAATAATTTTGATAAAAGCCTAATTAAAAACGAAGTATATGTTGTTATATATCCAATTCCCCATTTTCATGGGGGTCACGATGAGTGGGCCCCTTTTTTCATTTTTTTGCTCTTTTTTTCCCATCCATTTTCTCTTTCATACATTTCTTGAAGGGTAAGCCATTTTTATCCACTACACAGATATTTGTATCTGTATCTCTTCCTCCCTGCAAAACATATGGGGTTTCTGGTATGAGTTAAAAATATGTGGTTTAAGTTGTTCATTTTTTTAAATAATACAATTTTTTTAATAATGCATTTTTTTTATTTTCTTGGAAAACTTAGCTAATATTAACGGAATATTTTTTCAGGTGTCTAAAAGGAAAAGAAAACTTACATAAGAAGGAATTTTGCAATTAATGAATAAATCAGTTTTTTGAACTTAGTGATCTCTTGGACGATGATTATGCTGTGGATAAAACATATGAACCACGTATACTGGAATGAGAGATTCAAGTTCGGATGAGAGCGATTTAAAAAGACATGGAAATATTTGTAATGGTAAGACAATTTTTCGGAACATCCTTTACCATAAAAAGTATCTTGAACCCATTTAATTCATTGTTTTATCTATTGCAAATTCTTGGTTTCAATATAAACAAGATGCAATTTCAAATAAAATTCCTCCAAAAAATCAAAATAGATCTCTTAAAATTTAAGTTAGAGATACCTGAAGACAGAGCGTTAGCAGCATCTCTACCTGGTAACGAAAGTATTTTAACTGATGATGAAGATGACAGGATTGTAATTCCTCCCGCAAAGAGTTTGTGAAGTATTATAATCAGTCTGCTAAAAGGCCATACCAGTATAAAAGGCGTGGAAGTATAGCAATTTTCGATGTTTTCATGACATTTCAAGGTCTCACAATTCTAGATTTGAAAACTACGAAAGCAATGAAAACACATCGTGGAAAAAGAAATGTTTATTGATTCTTTTCAAAAATAAAAACATGCCTTAAAGATTTTCACCGTAAATAAATAATTAATTATATTTACATCAATAGTTGCATTGTTTGTTGCAATTTTAGTTGAATTAAGTTTGTTGATTTTGTCAACTTAAAACTAGAAAAAATATAACTTGTAAAATTTTACAACTGATGGTTTCACAGGTAAAGCCCAACTCGCACGTTCGTGTGGGTGCCGTCTACGTTCCAGAGTGGTGGTGGGGGAAGCGAAATTTTTATTATTTTTTCCAGTGTCATTGGGGTCAGTATAGTGTTAACAAGAAGAATTCTTTTTGAAGATAAAAATATTTCGGTTCTTATATGGTTAATTTTGTTTGTTTAAGTTGAAATCTAATTTTGTTATTCTGTTAACGTAGAGAGTTTTAAACATGTTTGCGCAAATAAAAATTGCCGCTTGCTCCGTGGTTTGTTCGAGCCTCTAAAATGAACTTAAAGGACTTTTTTTTATAGAAAATAATCCAGAAGAATTCTTTCACAGGATTTTTTTTACTAAAATTTGTATTTCCACACACCATAATAAATCCATATTATGTAACTGAATTTCAAGTAGTAGATAAAAATTAGCACAAAGCTTTTAAATGTGCAAATAAATGTATTCATAATCATTTTATTTCTTCAATTAATGTATAGCAGTGCTTCAAAAATTTTCTCAATATCTGTGACTCAATATTCAATCATAATTTTCATCGCCCTTTCTCCATGCAATAACAACGCAATGAATTCAATAATACTATACTTTGACTCTAAACCTACTATACGACTTTAACCTAAAAGTTCCACTCAGCCAATGGCTCAATTTTCCCGGACGGATATATACGTATTTTCGAAGTACGATCTTTTCTGTACACTTCTATCATAGGATTATTCCGAAGGCCTTGGAATGAAACAGCTTGACTGTGTTTACGAAGGATTTTCTTATTTCAGAAGATTTGCTTTTATTTTTTTTCTCCCCACTCCCATTACATCACATACCCGCGCCTACATGTTAAATGTTAGCTTTGGGGAGCAATCGTGTAATTTTTAATTGGCATTTAAGGCATTAATTATAAACCCTACAAATTATCGAGATAAGTGTTAAATTTGGTTTTTAAACTAATTATAAAATACATTGTGCAGTACTGATATATTTATAAGTATATTATAGCAGTGTAAATGTGCTTTTAATTTTTTATTATGTCCGAATGTATTTTATTTATTTACTTTCAGTAAATTAATAATTTTTTTAAAAAAATAATCTTTTGTTTTCAACTTTTCAATATGCTCACGAACTCCTTGTATTGTTATCACACCCTCGTAGGTGGCGCGCCCCAGTTTGAGAAACATATATGTATAGCATGAACTGAAGATATTTGAAACTGTGGAAAAGTAAAATTTGGATTGTGTCATAAATATCCTTCTTATATTCAATTAAAATTTATGTTTATGTGAATCCATTTTTATCAAAGACGTAAAAATGTAATTTTTTTTTAAATTAAAAAAACCCACTTAAGTTTAAGTGTATTTAATATTTCAGCTGAATTATATCCATTCTTTTTTTAACAAATGGCTCGTATTTAGAATGAATTAAATTAAGTTTAGTTTTATTTTTGATTAAAATATTATAACAACAAAGTTTCTTACTTTTAACGGATTTTTTAACTCAAATATTAGTCTTGCCTTGAGATTATTAATACAATGATACCGTTCTTCGATAACATTTTATTAGGCATTGCATCAATTGACAGAAGAATAAAAAACAAGCTTTTGTATGAGAATACATACACATTTGTCCTAAAAAACTTTTTACAAAAAAGAAAAAATGATAATAATGAAAAAAAATAACATTAGTAATCGGGATTATTTTAATTTATAGACTACTTATTCTTATATGATTTAATTTATATATAGGTCTACAGAGTTTTTTTCCTCTCCGTTTTTTAGAAATCTTTTATTCACTTTGGAGAGTTAGAAATTCAGCAACAAAATATTTACGCCAATTTTAATCTTTTAAGCATTTCCAAACCTTTATTGAAAAATTAAAAATTTCTTCGAAATTAAAAATGTTTAAAAACATCTAAATATTTAATAATATCTGAATAACTAATTTTGCAATATTTTTCTCAAGCGCTTTTCTAAAAATAAAGAAGTATAGAACGTGCTTGGTAGAAAAATAACAACATGTTATAGTTTAAAAAGCATTCAGTTTATTTCTTCTACAATCCAGATTCGAAGGAATTCCCGCTGTTGCAAGTAATGGTCGTAAAAGTAATTCACTGGAGTAGTAATAGTTCCTTAAAGTCTTTTTTAAGCTCTCCAGGGAATAAAGTCCGTAACACATTGCCAAAGAATCTATCTCTTGCATGCTCTGAAATCGATAATGGAGAAACGTTCCAGCTATTGAATTCAATCAATACAGCTTTTAGCTGATCAGTCTTCGTTGAACACGATTTTTACAGAAAAGCATTATCCAATTTTTGTCTGTTTGATTCTTGTAGTGTTCTGGAAAAGAAAAATATTCAAGTCAAAATTTTATTCCGAAGAATAATTCTCAAAATTCATATATTTTAATCCCCTTCTTTTTAGAACCCTTCAAAATTTATCAGATACAATAATTATTTTCAATGCTGTATCGCCAAATTCCAATTATAATATTAATATTTATATTTTTAAAAATATTTTCTGCTGAGATTGATATAGAGATAAACATGATTCTTAAAGTTTAAAAGTAAAAATATATTTTAAAAGTGAAAAATTACATTCAAATCTGCGATTACATAAAAAAACCCCAATTGTTGAATTTCCTCATGAACGGGTACGAATGTGTATGCATTTAGATTATTACATAAGGAAAATAGAGCATAAATCATTGTGTTGTTTATTTTTGACGTAATTATATTCATTAACATGTTTATTTTCTTTTACACTTTTACAGTACACTTATACAATTGTGTATGTTTTTCGTTTCATTAGCAATCTAATAAAAATAAAAGTTTTGTTATTATTTTTGTTTAAAAACTGAATAATGCACTTGATTTAAGTTTGCTTGGTCTGTTGAACGGAATCTTTTGCTCAGAGTCCTCTTGAAACAAACTATGTCATATGTTTGGGGAAAAATATTCATTTGATTTACCAAATAACTTAAAAGTACAACTATGGATATTATATAAAGAAACAAGCTGTTTTGATTAAAATAAAATGCTTGAAGATATTCAATGCCATGTAAAAAAGTTTTTGAAAGTTTGATTGAAGATTTTATAAAACAGGGTAGTTAAAGTAAATGATTTAAAATTTTTAACATGTGAGCAGAGTTAAAAATAAAACATTAAGTCAAAATGTATTTTACAATCAGGGGACGAACACAATGATTTTGAAATGCATTAACTTTTAATACAATGATAATAATTATAAATCAATATATATTAAGATATAAATAATTTTAAAATATAAATATACTTAATGCGATGTACAATGTGTGTGTGTAGATAGTGCATCCACATATAACTTTGAAGTCATTTCTTAAGTAAAATACGCCTTTTAGTCAACAATGTAAAGAGAGAACTAGCTCTAACATTTGTTTCATTACATTTACCGTTTTTTTCTTAGAGTGCTTTGCCACGTAGTTAACAACATTTATATTTTACCTGCAACAAAATGTGTAACTTTTTCTAACTTGTTTCCCTAAGGGTTGAAGATAGTAATTGTGTTTCTAGAACGTTTATTGATTTTCATTCCAAATCGAATGTTGTGTGTGACGTTACTTAAAGTTTTTTTTATATCTACTTGAAATCAAACTCACATTTCTCACTTTTTCTTTCAAAGTTTTCAATTCTAACGCCGTGACAGCTAGTGGCAATTTATTATTCAGTAGAGTGTTTCTGGACGGATACTATTGTTGTTCGATATTAATGATTCCAATTCTTTTTAGAATTGTTTAAAAAGAAATTTTATTCTAAGGATTGATCGATAAATTCTCTTAAAAATGTATAAATTTGAAAGAATTACTTGGGTGGAAGTGCATAGTACCATGGTCTGGATATATTTTACATTTCTTATAAAAAAGCTTTCGAATATAAAAATGAGAAATCGTTTGAATTTATTGTGTTTCTGAATGTTTTTATTCCGTGACGTAGAATGAGATCTAATGACGTATTAATTCTTTCTCTTCATAGTAAGGCTTAGAGACAAAAACTAGTTTGACAATTGTGTTTTATTTTTGTAAATGAGAATCTAAACAAAATTTAAAAAACCAGTTTTAAAGGAATGAAAAAATTCCAAAAACAAATGAAGAATGCCCAGATGCTGAACTGGGATTCAAAAGGAAATCAAATATTTAAAAATTAGATAAATATTGTTTAGGTCAGTCAGTGAAATATATATTTTTTGGTAAAAATATGGAAACATTATACTTACAAATAAAAGCAGATAATAAATCTCAAATTTTGTGTCAATAATTCCATTTTCTGCACAAGTCTTCAGTCTTTTGCGACGATAATAACTAACAAATGATATATTTGAATGAAAATACAAAAGTAAAAGAGAACATTTAGTATGTTATTAAAGCTTTTAAGTACATAATTGTAATTTAAATGAATAAGGAAAACTCAACAAAAGTTCTAAGCTAACAAATAAACTGTTGGTTGTAAAATAATTTAATTCCTTAAAAATACTCCTAATCTGCAAAAAATATACAAATAAATAAATAAAGCTATTTTCTACAAAATGTGTAGAAATTTTTTAAAACTTATTTCCACAATATTTCTTGATTTTATTTTGATATATTTTATTACTTTTGAAATTTCCCTCTAAGTGTTTGTGTGTATTTTGGATACCAAGTATGCCAATGTAAAGATTAATTAAAAATTATTCATTTCTTTTAAAAATTCCTTGAAAAATTTTATAAGAATATGTTGCTATCACAAATTATTATTTTTTAATTAATAATGTTGTAATGTGCTTAATAATACTTTATTGAATAAGTAAAGTACAATTTCGTGCTTTCCATGCAACAATTGAAACATTTCATTATTTTAAAATACATAAAACGTAAATTTTGAAACTGAATTAACTAAAATTTAAAAGACAATTACTATAATAAGAGTTTTAAATTTGTAAAGATTTTATTTGAAAGAAGGCATTTTTGAGAAATTAGAAGCTTCCTTTCATAAATATAATTTAAAAAGAGAATTACAATTTATTAATGTATAACAGTTCCTCATAAAAGAAACTTCAAAAGTTATATCTTAATTAAATATCTAAATGAATTGGAAACTTTTTCAATAATAAAATGTAAGAGAAAGGGTGGAAAAAGTACGGTTATTTAACGGTTTTTAAATAAAAAGTTTTCAAACAAAAGACGATATTTATAACATTATCAAGATATAAACACTTTTTTTATTCATTTGAAAATATCTTAGAAACTTTAAAGAAGTCATATTCAAATATAGAATAAAATACTAAACCTTTTTTTTAAAAAAAACTACCGGTAAAGAATTAAAACTCATATAGGATACTTTATAGTTTATACGCTTTGTTAATGTTAATTCGCAGGCAAAATAAAAGAAAGAGAAAAAAAAATTAGCTTATCTGATTAAAATTTATTTTACAGAATTCAAGATTTTGGAATGAAAATTTGCCTATCTAAAATTAAAATCATAATATAAAGCTACTCAGGGAAATGTGTTATAGTAAAATTTAAATAAAATAGAATTACCAACAATATCAATCATAATAATATGGGATGAGGTTTAATTTTCTGTTATCAATATAGTTTTAAAAAATTAAATCCATCTTTTCTGCAAAAAAAGATAAATGAAAATTGAAAAGAAATTTTATTATTCTTTAAGGCCATGTGATATCTTAAAGATTTTCAATCCGTCACAATGGCTGCAATATTTCACAAAATTAGCTTGGATGAAAAATGCTTTTCAAGATATCTCTTCATGATTGCTTTTATTTAAACAAAAATAACTATTTTAAATTTTATATAAATAATACAAGATATATACAAATTAGAAGGGTAACTTCGTTAGGTAAGAGCTTCCGAAATATTAAATGAAATTAACTCGTTTAAAGTCAGACTACTAGGAATATATCCTAAGTTTATTCATTGAGGTGAGTCAAAACTGACGCTATCTTTTAGTGAAAATAATCAATGGTTTTTCACCATTACGATTATAGAGACGTACAGCAGTGCTGAAAAAGTGAAATTCTGTCTTTGGTTTTATAGAAATTGTTTTTCTGCGCAAGTACGACAAAATGCCTGGACGCACGACTCATGGTAATTGCCTGGGCATACTACTGATTTTCCTTATTCCAAACAACAAAGAAATAATGCCAGGAGGTTTCATAAGACACACACACACACACACACACACACACACACACACACACACACACACACACACACACACACACACACACACACACACACACACACACACACACACACACACACACACACACACACACACACACACACACACACACACACACACACACACACACACACACACACACACACACACACACACACACACACACACACACACACACACACACACACACACACAACAAAATCATTCTTTTCCCCAAACATTTTATAGTCACCCTGAATATTCACGCATGAAAAAAAGAACGAAAACTAGAAAGATATTGAGAGAACGGCGATGCTGTGCTTTGTTAACGAAGCCTTTGTACACTTTACTATGTAACAGTACATATTATATATAGGGTACTATACCATTTAATTGGCAATGCCATGATTACCAATGTTGGGCTGGATTACAGTATTCTAATTGCATAATCATTGCTCAGGCTTACAGTTAAATGGAATAGTAAGACCTTAGATAATATTACCATCGATTACACATAAGCGTAATAGTCATATTTGAACAAAGCTTACTCTTCATTAAATGTTGTTTGTGATGTAGGTGTATAATACATAATTGCTGCAAATATAAATTTGATATTCATGATAACGACAGAGGGCGTATCTAAGCGACGAATATAATGACAAAACAATATCTTTATTTTAAAGTGAACATATTATGTAATGTTATTTTTAAAGCACGATGTGTACAATATATAGATTTAAATATAAATGTTCAATTTCGTCACCATTTAAACATTACACGTTACGTTTACTTTGTATTTTTAACGAATCAGATATTGGCAGCCAATTTATTTTATTAAACTAAGGTAAAACTATTGAAGTATATTTTTCTCTCTCGATACATATAATGAAGCTAATAAATTTTTTTGGTATATTATTCCAATTTAAGAAATACATTTTTAAAACAAATGCTTGAATTTTTGTTGCTGTGGAATATCCTTAGTTCGTAAAAGGAGTAAAGATCACTCAATAGTGATGCAGTATTGAGTAAATTGCCCGAATATATTAAGAAAAAATACATGCTATTCGTTACCTTGAAATAAAATGGTATTGTAGCGGAAAAATTTATAGAAATTCGATTGTTATAAAATTTTATTTTATTTTCCGCTACCTTAGTCAATAAATCAATAATTTGATTCATTTCTAAGATATGAATCTCAATTTCTTTGATATATTGTTTTCTATTATTACCATACCCATGTGAGTTTTATTGAAAAGCTTCAAATTCAGAAGGTGAAATTGTTTTTAATTTCAAGGAATTATTTTTTTTCTAGAAATATCTAAAAAGAAATAATTCTTGATGTCGGTAAGTTTTTTTAAAAATTAAGGATATTTAGTTAATAGATAAATTTGCTAGTTTTCTATTAATCATTTAAAATCAGTCATTAAAAATATATTTTAAAACGAAAGAAAGCTAAAATAGGTTTAGTGATTACACAGTTGTGTTTCACGAGGATGTATAAAATTATGATGTTGACTCGTACGAAGACATAGGTTCTTAATATTTAGCATTTGAATAATAAATATAGTAATGAAATAATCGAATAATTGTGCTATACGTTTTGGAAATTGATTTGTATTCTAATAAGCACCTTTATAAAATGAAAATTATTTTTAATTATCATGCTCTAAATGAAATACTCTTCTGAGAGTCAAGTTGATTCATGAAAACCTCATGAAAACAAAAGATTGTAGACAAATTTAAATAACTCCCATTCTTTTTTAACTTTAAATATGCGATTGTAGCTTAAAGATTATCCATAAATTGTTTCTATAGCTAAATCATTAGTAGTTTATTTTTAAAAGGATCGTAAAATGGCGAAAAAATAAAATCATTAGATCTGCAAGTTCAAATATTAACGCACGCACACGCACGCACACGCACGCACACGCAAACTATTTCGCACAACTTAAGAGACGTCACAAAGAGCCCTACGAGCCCAATTAGTAATAATAAAGATACTGATACGCCATTTTTCTAAAAGTGATGATTTTAATTTCTGATGGGACTTGGAGTAGATTGATAGCAAGCAATGACTTTTCAGTGACCAGTAATGACTGACTCTCATTACTGGTCACTGAAAGTAACGAACTTCTTCAATTAGCCGTCTCTCAAACGCTAATTCATTTTTAGAGCAATAACATCAGACTACACAAAGTGGTATTTATTAATGTGATTATTTGGAATATCCCATGGTGTGGCCTACGAGGTCGTTGGATTTCAATCGTATAGAGAATGTTTGGGATCCTCTAGAAAGAGACACTGCAAGATGTCAATTCCCTCTGAAATCCTTTCAGGTCTTGGAATCATCTCTTTGAAAGAATGAGAACCGCTGTCCGAAATCTTTATTAGTAGTGCGAGAGCTCGATGTGACACTTCTTAAATTGTACGAAGTCGCAAAATTCTTTATTAATCTAATTCTTTATTAATCCTGCACTTTCTTGTTACTGATGTATGCTTCATATTAGGATATGTATGTGTTCTAAATTCATTTGCATTAAACCAATCTTTTCCAGATATAATTTTGTTATGTTTGTAACTTTAATTTTGGCATCAAGCTAGAAATTATACTTTATGAACATCAGCAATAACTTGAGCAAGTTTTAGGGTATCAGAAATAAGTAAATCCTTTACACTCAGAGAAGTCAACAGCAATAACTATTGACAACGAACATAAGGAAAAAAGTAGCGAATACAGATGTATGGCTTTTTCATCTCGTAAGGCCTTATCAACTCATAAATGATACTTAGTCTCTTAATGTCCAGCGGCATTCCAAAAATCATTGCACAAAAGTTTTTTTTTTTGCTTCACTCTATGCTACGCTGTAATCTTTTATTTCTTTTACACTGTTATCAACACAGAAACAGTTACTGGAAAGCTTTAATAGCGTCTTAAGCCTATTGAAGAAAAAAAAAAGTCTCCTGAATGCCTCAGGGCAAATGCCATCGTACAGATACCGGATATTTTGAAAAAAAAATATCTCAGATGTTGTGAAAAATAACATGAAGGTAGTTAAGAAAATATTCTATACTTGTTTCTGTATTTTATTTTAAAAAGAGGGGTAATAAAGTCTTATTAGTTAGATAAATGCATTTACAGCTTAAGGTATTACGTATCAATAATATAAGTAAGCGAAATAGTATCTTTCATTGGAGTATTAAAACAAAATCAAGATGGGTATCGGTTTGTAGAAAGTAAAAATGGCTAATTATTTCATAAAATTAAGAAAAAAGGAATATTGGGAAAAAGGCATGAGATAAAAAAATGACTAGAAAATATTTACATAAAGCCTCTGCTTACATATTTGGTTTGTAATTTTAAAGAATAATGCAATATTTTAGGAAAATACATTAGAAAACGTGTTTTACTATTATGTATGTGGAGATTGTACACATAATTCATTGTTAAATCATTGTACTAAATATTTTACTGAAGATAAAATATGGTATTACCAGCCGTTACTCACCCGCTTCGCTAAATATTCCACGTTGTAGGACTATATATTGTTTTTTGGTAATTGACATCTAAGTCCTAGCATTAAACTTTTGATCGTATTTACAGAGGCGTAACGGAGAACTTTTGGACCCCCCATGTTGAATTTTACAAAGAGTAGGCATTTGCGTCAGTCAGGCTTTGGGCCCCCCCCGCGATGTGGGGGTTGCGGGGTGCACGTTACGCCACTGCGTATTTAAAAACATTCTTATAGCTGTTGTCTCTGGAATTGAAAAGGACAGAACTTTTTAATTGAAATGTCCTTTTCCCCTTTGGTAGTTTGTTTCCCTGTAAAGTGTTTTTAACGGATTGTTTTCTCAACAAGAGAGACATACTTGTCAGATTTAAAGTCTGAAAAGCAGAAATATTTTATTTATAGCACCCGTAACTTACTCTTTTTTTAGCGTTAGTTCACCCAAAATATGTTTTTAGTGGACCTAAATTCAACAAAAGAGACATACCTTCCAAATTAAAAGGCCTTAGGTCTAATAGTTCCGGAGTTCTCACGATGAGTGAGTAAATATGTGAGTCATTCTGCTCCTGTAAATTGCAAATAAAAGTGACAAATTATATTGTTTAGTCATGAATATATATATATATATATATATATTAGGTTGGGCAAAAAGAAATCCATTATTTTTGCATGAAATTCAAGACTTTATTCAAAATGTTAGATTGTTCGATTTGGACCAAATATGCACCTTTTTGTTGTATAATTTGTTGCCATTTTAAAGGTAGCTTCATAATACTTTTCTCAAGAAATCTTGGTCCTTATTGGCGAAAAACTCCAGTAGTCGATTTTCACATCTTCTCTTGATCCCAATTTCTTATCACTCAGGAAGTTTTGTAATGCGAGAAAAAGGTGGAAATCGCTTGGTGCCAGGTCTGGACTATATGGTGGATGCATTAAAACTTCCCAAACAAGTTTCTGGCGAGTCACTACAGACGTGTGTGGCCTGGCGTTGTTATGGTAGAACACAACACTTCTTCTGGTGGCCAATTCTGGCCGTTTCTGGGCAATTCCTAGCTTCAAATGGTCCAGTTGTTGACAGTAGAGATCTGAACTTAGTGTTTGGCCATGCGGAAGCAACCCCTAATAAATGATTCCTTTCCAATTCCACCAAATACACAGTAGAACCTTCCTGGCCGTTAGTCCTGGTTTTGCCACCGTTTGAGCAGATTCACTGCATTTTGACTACGGCCGTTTTCACACAATATTGTCATATATGACCCATTTCTCATCCCCAGTTGCTATCCGCTTAAGAAATGGGTCAATTTCATTCCGTTTGGCTTTCCGCAGATGGAAATTCGATCCATCATGTTTTTTGGTGTTAATTGGTGTGGCACTCAAACATCGAGCTTCTTGTTGAATCCAACTTTGCACAAATGGGTTAAAACTGTTTTATGGTCAATCTTTAGCTCTTGGGCAATTCTACGACTACAAACATGCCGATCAACTTCGATTATTTCTGTGATTTTATCGACACTTTTGACGACGGGCCTGCCTGTGCGAGGTGCATCTTTAACATCAAAAGTACCTGAACGGAATCGATGAAACCAAAATTGCACGTAAGTAGCTGTTTCTGTATTGGCACCATAAGCACCATTCACAATTCCAGCCACTTGGCTTGCATTTTCGCTTTTATCAAAGAAAAACTGTAAAATGCACCGAATTTTTCTTTGTTGACTTCCATTTTTAACACCCTGTAACTCACAACTGGATGAACCAAAATAAAGAAAAAAAAGAAGAATTTTTTTTAGTGTGAACTGTCACCTTGACAACGAGTATAAACTTGAAATTTTTGAGCGATACTTCACAAGATATCGACACTACAGCCATCTATCCAAAAAATAATGGATTTCTTTTTCCACAACCTAATATATATATATATATATATATATATATATATATATATATATATATATATATATATATATATATATATATATGTTATAAATTTAAATTTATCAATATCTATATATAGAAATATTATTTTTAACTATATTTATCGTAATAATGTTTTAGTTAGTGATAAAGCTAATTTTTATTTCAATATTAATAACTTTATTAAACAATGTATTGAACATGGTTATCCTGCTAACTCTCTTCACAATTATATTTCTAATAGTTCTCAATGATATACAATTTGTATTAATAACTTATTGACATTATGTTTTATTACTGATATTTTTAACTAATTATGCAATTATTAAATAGATGGCGCCACATGTTTAATAAATTAATAAGAGTATTTAAATATTTTGAGGATTCATTTATTTTCCGCTAATATTTATATCAATATATATTTATGATTTTTTTAAAAATACACACACACACACGCACGCACGCATATATATATATATATATATATATATATATATATATATACATATATATATATATATATATATATATATATATATATATATATATATATATATATATATATATATATATATATATATATATATATATATATATATATATATACTAGAGGACCCGACAGACGTTGTCCTGTACACACATCTTAAATATTCAAAAATTCCAAATTTTTATGAATAAGCTTTAACAATCTGGACCGTTTTGAGTAAAATTTCAAACACTAATTACATCTGAATGTAATAATTTAATTAATACATGATTTATATATTTCAACAAAATAATAACACGTAGTAACAAAATATTTTCCAGAAATGATCACAGCACCAACTGTTGGGACCAACTTGAATTATAATAAAAGATTTTTGAATATTCGATACTGCGATCGTAGCGCAGTCTGCCGGATCCAATGTAAAACTTTCCAAGATCAACAATTTACAAATAAAAAATTAATTAAATAAACATTACTAAGCCGAATTATAAATCTAAATAATTCTCGAGTCCACTAGAACAGACAAAAACTTTCATCAAAATCGGTCCAGCCATTTAGGAGGAGTTCAGTGTTACATACATACGCACAGAAGATTACATATATAAAGATTATTTTAAAAGATATTAATTAAAAACGCTAAAAAGCGTGAATCGTCTGCATTTTCGTAACACTAAAGACCGGGTTTGGCCAGTTTGGCTGAAAATCAATTTTCGACGCCAACTTACGTCTTTTTCAATTCCAACTATTAGCTCACGATCTCTATACATATTTTATTTGTTTGTTTGTTTATTTATTTATCTTGATGGAATTTTCATTCGTTAATAAAATACATTTTAAAGCACTCAACTGAGCTGAAATGTAATGCACATGATTATTTTGGATGACAATACAATAATTTATTTATAATTAATAAAAATTAATTGATTTAAACTAATTATTTAAAAAATTACAAATACAGCCACGTTGGCGACTTAGCGACCCTTTTGGCGACTGATGTCAAAATTTGAAAACGTTATTTTCTCACGTGTTAAAGCATTTAGTTGAAAGGAAATTTTATATACACGATTGTTTTGGATGACAATACGATACTTTAATGATATTTAATACAAATTAATTACCACTTAATGATGTGATTCTGTCATATGTATATACATATTTATATTAATTGCAATTATTTAATAAAAAGTACCTAAAATAAATTTTTCTTGGTTGATCTAAGTAGGAATTGATTTAAAAATGTTTTTTTATATTACTTTTTTATAACAATAGCGTTGTTACAACAATGCAGGTGAATGTTGAGTTGTATTTTTTGAATGTTTTTAATTAATATCTTTTAACTAATTACGATATCGGACCGTATTGTGAATCTAAACCATTCTCGAATTTACTTGAACCCACACAAAAAATTTCATCGAAATCTGTGCAGCCGTTTAGGAGGAGTTTAGTGACAAACACACGCACAGAAGATTTTTATATATAAAGATATATATAAACTTTATATTATTCTATCATATTTTAACTTCATGTGGAACTTTTATCCCTCTCTTGTATTTGGCGGGAAACATAACCACAGTTGTTACACTCCCGAAGAAGTCTTACTATCTACATTTTGCCTCGAATTTAAATCTATACTGTGAATATTAGTAGACTATAATTTTATAATTATATTTTATTAGTTTAGTGATTTTATTTATAATATTTAAGTTTCTCCTAATGTCTTTCTTTCCTTTCCTCTTGGTACGTAGTATGACAAACTACAGGTGAAGGCTGGCTAGCCCTAAAATTTGTTTAAACCTGCAATCATGGCTCCTAAGGCCAGGAGTTTGTTATTGTACATAGCTATCTGTGTATTTATATATTTTTGATTATATATATATATATATATATATATATATATATATATATATATATATATATATATATATATATATATATATATATATATTATATATATATATATATATTATCGTAGTATATCCTTGAAAACTTAATTTATTATTAACTTACTGAAAAGTTAATTTTGTTTTGAACTGCAACTTCCCCAGAACTATCTATTCTTTAAAATGAGTTTTATAAGATAAATTTTTATTGCAGTACATGCATATGATATACTTCATTATTTTGAAGATTTCTCTATCTCCAGTAAATCAAATAAAATTTCAAATAATTCAAAATGAAATTAATATATTCTAATACTCTTTTTTTTTTACTTTGGATATATTTGGAAAGCAACGACTTTTCTTTATTTTCTTAAGTGTTAATATATTTTATTACAAATTTAGTGAAATAACGAAAAGAATTAGCATATATGGTTGATTCTATCACTATTATTATAACTCTCACTTGTTATATTCTTCGTGACATATTTTGAAATGTTTGAATATTTCCTTTTTTCTCTCGACATTCTACAAAAGTTAAAACTCTTGCGCATTGATTTTCTACCAATATTTAATGAATTGAGATTAATGTAGCCCTACATAGTCGTGGAGACAAATATTATTATTTCTTTAAATAGCTTTAATTTCGATGCTTTCAATGTTATACTATGCAACTGACATTTAAAGAACATTTGGTTTCCGCATGCCTGCTCCCATTAAAAATCCGTAGATGCTGGGTAATAAGTTTCAATCAAGTCAGAAAGGCAGGATTTAAGTAGTGACTAAAAATTTGTATTTTGTTAAATTATTGATAATAACGGAATATTTTGGAGAACAAATTAAGTTTTCCTTTTTTTTATATTCTATTTATTGACTTTTATAAATTAAATATGATATTCACTGACAAATCTTTGTATTATGAACATATAATAGCTGAATTGATTATTCAGTGGAAACTTGGACTTCTTTAACAAACTTTTGCTGAAAATCATGGAATAACAAGGCACTTGGGAAGAAAATTGTAAATATGTAAAAAGGATACATGAAATTACATGTAATGCAGAAATAAACAAAATCTTAATACCAGTAAATTTATTTGTTAAAGCAATAATTAACTGAATTTTTCATAAATTGTTGAAAATTCTTTTAATCTAGAAGAATATTTTATTAAGAAATATCTTATCCAGGTTGGACGGTTTCCTGAAATTTTAAATGATTAGAAAACCTTTTTTTATATATCCATTCAATGGGAAAAAATGTGTAATATATTGAACAGATAATAAACTAGATATGCAGGAAAAAATGATATATATGTTAAAACAAAAAATATTACGTAATTGGTAATTAAAATTGCATTCCCAGAACACTATTTATAATGATGCCTTTATAAGCCTGATATGTGTATTGTGTATTCTTCATTATATACATTATATTGCCATGCACTTAGTTTCATAATTAAATTATATTTTTAAATTGTTTTTACGGAACAGGTGATCAATTTTTTAAACGAAAATTGTAGTATTTTTTTTGAAGGGAGGCTTCGTTCAAAAATTTCCCCGAGGTGTTCCTTTCCATTTTATTGTTTTCTAATCAACATATGACCTTGAAAATCAGTATTCATCTATCACCTCACACATATTTTTTGGATTATATAAAACTAATAATTTATTTTGCCTCTCTCACATTAACTTTAACAAAGAAAACATATCTTCATGTCTCCTCACACTTTCATTATTCAAAGCAATTTTATTCGTAAGCATTTCTTCTTGATGAAGGTATGGTATGTGACAATTGTTGAGCCAAACATTACTTAAGTGGCAAGGGTCAGAGGGGATCTTCCCTAAAATTAAAAAAAAATGAATCTAAAGGAATATTTAAAAACATTCACTTAAAAATCCCAAAAGCTTACAAATTTCCCGCCACTGATAAACTTTATGGAAGCCCAGTGGTAGTGTATCGCACTTCCACGCCACAGGTCCGAGGTTCAAATCCCGGGCTGGGTAATATCGACTCAGCCTTTCGTCTCTTCAGTGGGTCGATAAATGAGTACCAATTTTGCTTGGGAACTGAACGCTGGGAGGTTTCACGTCAGAATGATCACTTGACCAGAACATCTGCTCGTGAATGAATGATTGATTGAATATTAATGTCACACTGTTCAGCTACACGAGGGCTTTTGGCGACGGACTACGTAATTTTGCACCATGGTCAAGTGACGTGGACGACACTTGAGCTGGGACCCCCTCTCCTAACTACCACACCACACCAACGGCAGGATGTTTCAGCTCTCGACAGATTTAACGTGCATCGCTGCCCTACATGACGGGTCTTCAGGGGTACTGGACTCGAACTTGTGACAAGGCAAGCCACGATCCGATACTTATACCACTCGGCTACCGTGGCCCCTCACCTGCTCGTGCACTCCAGCATCTAAGGTCACGTAAACTGAGAATGCACAGTAGGCGTTGACTCTCATGGCCTGTTGTGCCACTGAGTTCAGATAAATTTAATATTATTTCCGTGATACCTCCTATTTATATTACTATTTCTGCCATTTTTCTTTTAAGTTTCACATTTGGACTAACAGACAACTATTTACCAAACTTTATTCCTGTTTCTAAGTTGGAGTGTAATTATCCTCTCTAGACCTTACCCCTCTTCGAGCTTTGGTCTTTTCCTTTTAGTCCGTACGAAGGCCTATCAGAGTGATTCTGAGACTGGGGTTTCGTGGTAAATAATTTCCTCAGGGGCTTCTTTAAAATCCTACCTGTTTCAGGTCATTGAGCATAAGGCTGTCTTTAAGGTAGTGATTTCTGTTTTCGATGTCTCTGTTTGATGGGCAATTCATCGCATTTATACCGACAGCCTTTTTACTGTCTTACTATGACAGCGTTTCTCAAACTGTGCTCCCCCCCCTAGAGAGGCGTGATAACTCTATCAGGGGGGCGCGAGCATATGGGAAAGTCGAAAACAAAAGATTCTTCTAAAAAATAATTAATTTACTGAAAGTAAACAAAAAAAACCCATTCTGTCATAATAAAAAATAAAGTACACATGTACACTGATATAATACGCTTATAAATGTATCAGTACTGCACAATGTATTTTAAAATTAATTAAGTTAAGAACAAATTTAGTAATTACCAGTTACCCCATGGGCTTGTCATACATATAAAATTATATACAAAAATTAACAATAATCTTAATAATTTGAACTGTTTATAATTAATCACCTAGCAGCTGATTAAAAATTATGCAGTTCACTCCTCAATGACACCTTTTTTTCACGTAGACGAAGGTGGCGCATGTGATGTATTGGAATGCTGGGGTTAGGGGAAAGAAAAGGAATAAATAACCAAATCCTCTGAAATAAGTAAATCCTTCACAAACTCTTTCAAAGTCATTTTATTGCATTCCAAAGCCTTCGGAAAAATTTTATGGATAGCCTTGCAGAGGAAAGATCGTAATTTGAAACTACGTATATATACGCTCAGGACAATTAAAGTTTTGGCTGAGCGAGACGTAAGAGGTTAAAATCGTATTGTAGCTTTAGCGTCAAAATATAGTATTATTGAATTCAAAGCATTGTTTTTTTTTAGGAAAGGGGGATGCGATGGAAATTCTGATAGAATATTGGGTCTCAAGTATTGAAAGTTTGAGAAGCACTGAACTATGATCAATATCCTTGTCAGCAAATCTAACAATAAATGGTGTCCCATCAAAATCAGATAAACTCCGCACAGAAAAATTCGCGGTTTGAAATGCATAAAAAATGACTAACCTCTACGACCCATAGTTTTCGATAAAAAATTTTAATGTAAGAAGTCCTATCCTTCGCATGAAAAAAAAAACCTTTATCGGAAGCATGGACATCGTTGATGAAAAAGTAGTATTACTAAACATTAAGGATGTTTTCACCATATGTAAGACAGTGTGAACTTAACGCGAAGCATATTTTCGGACAAAAAAAATGCCTCAATTCTTATAAAAATTGGTGACATTGTAACTCGTGCATTTGTTTATAATATAGTGTTTTTAAAATTTCGAAATATTTCATAAATTATCCGTTTTTATTTTAACATGTAAAGGGAGAGCTCATTTAGCATTACGGTATAAGAGAAAAAAATGCGAAACACATTTTATAAAAGAAAAAAAAATGTATCAACTCGGGTAAAAAAGAGTAGTATGATAAAATAAGTGATTTTTACAGTATAGTGACACCAAAATATAGTACTAATAGTTGAGTACTTTTTTATGTGAAGAAATATTCCGAATTTAGCTCCTATTCTTTAACATTAGCCGAAGACAGCCTTAAGTAACTTGAGTAAACTTTTTGCTGGTCATTTGCTAACTTTAGCAAACTTACTCTAATTCATTTGTATATATTTACATAGGAAAGTATTCGAAATGTCCACCATAAATACTGAGACATGGGAAATGGGAGGTCAAGCTGTTCATTGAATTTATTTAAAAGGCTACATCCAGTACCTACCAATGATCTTCACGACGTCATAATGTATTCAGGTCGTGAATATTATTACATGCACTTTATGTTTTGTCAGTGTAATGTTGATGGATTACGAATTGCTATGGAATATTCTCGTAGCTTTCCATCGCGTCCTCTTCATTATGCCACCGTCATCCAAAGGTTAGACGACAGTCTGCAAAATATTGGAAGCGCCTACCCAGCACATCTACGGTATTGGTATAAGAACGCATGATGGACTTAGCCGGCGCAGTAATATGTAATGCTTCGGCTTGTGAAAGAATCTGTACACGTACACTAACCAAGAAGATGAAAGTGAGTAGCAGTATTATGCATAGTCTATTCCGGGCAGAGGGACTATACCCATATCATTACACAACCGTTCAAGGTCTCCATCCAGATGATATTGATGGGAGGTCGCCGGTTCCTGGGGATTGCAACTGTAATTTTTATATCTGCCCTGTTGTTGTTTACAAGGAAAGGAATTTCTTGGGTGCGTCTCTTACCCCACCGAAAAGGGTGACGTGTTCCCACGCCTGGAAGAAGGCATTGCACACATAAATACATCATGATATGGGGTGTTTTTGGGAATTTCCCGCGCTTGGGGGATGTCATTGACCGGGAGAGGATATCCTTCCGCTGACTCTAGACCAATCAGAAAAACTGATTGAATTACTGTAAAGAATCCGCTCCAGAATACAGGAGCAAACCGCCTTGGAATAAAGCTAATGCACCCCGAATTGTGGCACTTTTTGACTCTCTCGGGGTTTTTTCTCACACACCTACTTGGTCTGACACGTCCCTTAAAATACCGCAGTTGGGGACTCTCCGGGCACCACCGTCATGACTCCTCTCTCACCGATATCATTCAGTTAAGTAATCATGTATCTCTTTAGTATATAACGTAATTTCAATCTTATTGTTCTAAAATAAATTAATGATTAATTAGAAAATGGTTTTTATTTAGCGTACAGTTTATTTGTCTTTAAAAGATCTAATGTTTCAACGTAAGCTATAGTGTGACGCCAACAGAAGAATAGAACCGAGTTTTATTTAAAATGGATCGAACGAAATAAATTAATCAATTTAACTTAAGTTAAACCGGCGTCGCATTAATATCAAGCGACACAATGACTTTCGCGAAGGTTATTGCAACAATATGAAGCGGATTGTGTACGAACCTTGTGGATGGCTGAAGTCCAATTTACACGATTTGAGAGGGGAAGGGGTCGTCATTATTTACAACAACCATATGTGGTCGGACCTCAACACTCATGCAATCCACTCATAGATAAATCATGGTAGCTGATCTGCATACGCATCAATAAGATGGACCATATCTATCGCCTGAACAGTTCATAGGACATTGGTACTAAAAAATTCTCCGTAATGTATTAAGTAATGCCTTAGATGCCCTTAGCGGCAGCTGGTTTCCTATGGCTCTAGCATAATGTAGCTTCTGCACATGGATATCGAATACACAGGGAGCTGGATTGGATGTGAGAATCATGTTTTATGACCACCATCATCTCCAGGTTAGAGGATGTGAGCTCACGTCTATTTATTTTTAAAATAATTCAAAATATTATTTTAAAAAAGAATGGATGGGACGCGATTTTCTAAATAACTGTACTACAGTAATAATATGAAACAATGCAACGATTTGTGTATAAATCATTTAACATAGCTAAATAAAATTCAATGAAAAATAAAAATAAATATATTCTATATTCTATATATCTTTCTGTAATGAAATTAATTTTAGTTTAATGATACATACATCCTTTCTAGAGATGGATAACTATACTTATTCAATATTTCACCTGAAAAGCAAAGTCTAGCTATTTTTTACTTAAACTTGTTTCAGGTCACATAAACATGAGATTGAATACATAACTTTTTTTTTATCTATTTTTGTGTGTGCGTGTACTTAAATCTTTTAATTTTAGCAAATTATGCATTATACAAACTGCATGACTGTTAAAAATAATTTTTAAATTACCAAACTCGAATTGCTTAGCTATTTTGGAAGCAATTTGACAGAAATATTCGATTCCTGGATGTGCTTGTCTTTTATTGAGGATTTCTGGATCATTTTATTGGATGATGCATCAATATTTAACTTATGCAGTTTCCTCGAAACAATCATTTCCGGTCGTAAAATCTTGACTACATTGAATCTCATTTAATACGCGATTTTTTGTATTCACTACATTTAGCAGGAGCTTACAATGTGCATTTTCGCTGTAATAAATTGCCAGACCCTATTCTCTCCTGCTTTCATAAAAAAACTGGAAGTAGAAATTTCCGTTTTCGGAAAATTTATTGACTTTACTTTTGAACCGGATTGACTTAGTACGATCACATTCCATTCTTTATTTATTAGCTGATGTGGAATATATTTTGAAGTCAAACTTTCACTTCAAGAAGTTTCAATTTGAATGCCATAGCGGTGGAGTTTAATATATTATACTTCAAAGTAAAGTGATGTGTGACATTATCATATTTTTCAATTGAATTCTTGTTTAATGCCTAAATATATCATTATTTAATGTTATAAATCACATGAATATTTGTATTGTTTTAAAAAATGCATTATGATGGCATTTCATATATACCGTAAAATCTGGCATAAAACGCTCATTTTTAACACAAAAAAAGATCGAGATTTAAGGGCGCGACTTAAACGCCGGGTACAAAAGAAATAAGTTTAAAAATAGCAAAAAAACGAGCATAACATTTTTTTTTACTTCTATCTTCTTGTCTTCATATCGAAATACTGTTTGTTTAAAAGAAATGACATGCCTTATGAGCTACAAGAGTAGTAGTGCTGTACTATAGTACTATAGTAGTATACTTATAGTACCGTTTTTTTCGAAAGTGTAGGATAATATCTCCAATTAATCACCTAAACACATGAGCAATTTTTACTAACATTTCAGATTTCTTCGTAATAAAGGGGATATTACGGTGAATAAGCCTAAAAATTAAAAAAATGCAGCTTGAAAGTATAGGGGCGCGTGTTATACACCAGATTAAACAGAACATAAAAGTCTTTAAAATGGCTGCTTAATATTAATATTCTGTGTTTATAGATTACTTATTGACTACAACGAATAATTTGAAGGATTAAAAAGAGTTCAAATAGAGATTTTAATTTCGATTTTATATATTATCTATCATTTCAGTTTTTAATAACCCATTAGTATCATTCTGGACTTCGTAACCATCTGTCGGAAACTTAGGGCTGTACAGTAGGATTAAGTGATCATTAAGCGTTTCAGATCTCCTTTCATCAAAACATTTTTGCATAATTGTACAGGAAATATATAATGAATGATATGCACGCACTCACATACACACGCATAATTTTGTATAATTATGCGTGTGCGTATAAGACAAAAATTTGGCAAAAAGATCTTTTACAGAAATTGTTTGAAAAGATTGCTCCTCTCTACTTGCTTCTGAAACTTCTTTCTTATTCTCTATGTCTGTTATGAATTTTGATTCTTCTAGCTTTATCATTTGTGTAAGCCAGCATTTCTCAAACTGTGGGGCGCTCCCCCTAGGAGGGGGTGACAATTCTACGAGGGGGCGTGATCATATTGGAAAGTTGAAGACAGAAGGATTATTTTTAAAAAATTATTAATTTACTCAAAATATAAACAAATAAAATACACATTTGCACTGATATAATACACTTATAAATGTATCAGTGCTGTCCAATGTATTTTATAATTAATTTAACAATACTACGTTAAGAACAAGTTTAATAATTACCAGTCACCAGAAGGGTTTGTCATATCTAAATTTATATACAGAAATTAACACTTATCTTGATAATTTGTAAATTTATAATTAATCCCTTAACTTCCGACTTAGAGTTACGCGCTTCACTTACCAGTGCCCACCGTTTTCGACGTAGGCGTGCATATGTTATGTATTGAAGAGGGACGGGAGGAATAAGTAAGCAAATATTCTGAAATAAGTAAATCATTCGCAAACATTGTCGAGGTCCTATCATTGCATTCTGAAGCTTTCGGTATAATTTTGTGGATAACAGTGCTTAAAAAAGATCGTTCTTTATGTAAGGCGTATATATACGTCCGAGAAAATTAACACTTTGGCTGAGCGAGACATTTTTATACGCCGGCGGCACATTAGAAGTTAAAATAGTATCGTAGTTTTAGTGTCAAAGTATAGTATTATTGATTTCAATGCGTTGTTATTGTATGGGGGGATGAAAATTATGATTGAACATTGGGTAGCGAATATTGAAACTTTTAGAAGCACTGGTATAAACAGTGTTTAATTTGATTTAAGTTTACATATTAAATGCATATATATATATAATTTTTTAAAGGAAACATTCATGCAATTTTGTATTCTAATGTTTTACAAATCTTGGAAGAGTTTAAGTTTTTTTTAAAAAACTTAGAACTTTTTATACAATTTCAAAACTAATTAATTAATTTTGTGTTATTGTTGAAAACGCATAGCATAATACCTTCAAAATATTACAACCACAAATGGAAAACAAATGCATATTATTTTTCAGGATACTCTTAATTTTTTTTTGTATAGGACTACTTTTTAATCTTTAAAGTACAATAATATCATACTATTTTTTTGTAGAATTTAATAATATAATATCATCCCAACAACTTCCGCACTTTTTGTAAAAGTTGTAACACATTGTGTGCATAATATCTTTGCAGGAAAAAATTAACAAGATTAGAGCAAACATCAACATCCGCAAACAGTTTACTTGAGGATTTATTTCCTTACTAGACTCCCAACATAGTTTCCTGTCATAACTGGATTGTGGAGATGTTTGCTCTCCCAGTGCTAATGAGTATTCGTCTGGAGGAATAAGATCAGATTAACCTGTCAGAGTTCCCTTGCATCCTGCGATTACAAAGGGAAGGAGTCATTAATCATACTGTTTCAGGTAGTCTGACGAACAGTTATCTAAATGCAACATAATTTCGAATCCGGAATGCTATGGGTTTCCGAGCATCAATCGTGCTTTAAGTTCATACCGTCGTTAGTCGCATTACTTTGGTTACCGAAATTTGTTTTATATGGTGTTTTTCAACAACTTGTGTTAATGCACCATTCTAAATGGACATATGTTTAGAATGAATAATTAAATTATCTTGCATTGAAATGTCTCAATTTTGTTATAGGAATATATAGAGTGTCCGAAAAAAATGTGACTACGCTTTAAAAAATTAATTAAAAATAAACAAACAAAGATTTTCACTTATGGTTTTTATATTCCATAAACAAAAGATAAAAAATGTTTGCTAATGAAATGCAAACTGGACGGTGCAATCACAGTTACTAAATGACTTCACAGCAAAAAAAAAAAAGGCAAGCCGTAGCATGGTTTATCGAATTTGAATCTACAACATATGCACATCATTAATGGGGGACCACCAAACTGGAGCTTGGAAATGAGAAACTCCCCAGGCGATGGATGGAAAGAAGGTCCAATAACGTGGCCACCTAGATCTCTAGACATAACAACTTTTGACCTTTCCTTTTAGGAATACTTACCAACCTTCAATTAGTGACACAAATGAAATGAAAAGTCGAATTAGAGTGGCTTTTCAGATTTTTGATCTTGCAGTGCTTCATAGAGCATGGTTGGAAATCTGGTATAGACTCAACATGTTAGGCGCAACCAATGATGCGCACATTGAAATCATGCAATAAAAAAAGTTTGATACTTCCTTTATTGAACAAACAAAAAAAATTGTAATTAATTTCCTTGTAATTAATATTTGAAAGTATTGTCATACTTCTTTTGACACCCTGTATATAACAAAAAAAGTGATCACATTAATAAAATAATTAACCATGAGTTTTTGTTAAATATTTTTATGTTTCATGGTAAAAAAAATAGTTAAAAAAATCTAAGTTTTGTATGTGTTACTCTGAAAGACCTAAATCTGGAAAATGTCGACTTTCTCAGGTGAATGTCAACATTAAAATAGTCGTTTGGTGTATTTTGTGCATTTGCTAAACATTCTTATATCGGCAAATGTCGACATTTGCCACGCATTGATAGTGAATGCTGAATAAAAATATTTTTAAGGCCTTTTTGAATTATATTATATTATTAAAACACATTATAGCATGTATAAAAAATGGAGAAAGCTTTAGCACTTGTAAATGAACTGTCGAATTTAAAACGAACATTGCATTTAACTGAGAACAGACAGAAAATAATACCAATAAAAAAAACTTAATTATGTGATTGACATTATGCAACCTTTTTTTATTGCAACGATTTAAACTGTTATGATACTTTGAATTGATCAAGGGTCCCTTGCTTTTTACAATGGGCTCAATTCATGTGATGTTATAGTCACATGATAGTGAAAGCTACGTGATTCTAATCCAATCTATTCAAAAACTCATGCGACGTTATAGTCACAGGATAAAAACTATCTAGTGTTTCCAGCTAATCAGTTCACGCGCCCCGGAGTTGCCAAATTTTGTTTGCTTTTTGATGAAACTTTCTCTTAAAAAGTACACATACATTCAAAATGCATTTTGTTTAAAAGTATAAACTAAAAAAATGATTTTTTTAATTTAAAAAATATTTTTGAAGAATTATTCTTCTAACATTTAAACATCTTTACCTAAATATGAAATTTGAAATTTTATCTGAGTTTTGAAAATAGAGCAACAAGTGCAATTGGTTTAGTGTTTCTTTTGAATTCAATGTGAAAATTTGTTTTTGTTTTTATTATCTGACTTCATGAATTGAGCCCATTGCATTTAATCGAAAAAGCACTTCTTTTTATTTCTACTTCCACTCTAGTATGTCTGTAATAGTCGACATACAACGGTGACACTCCGAATACTCGTATAATCAAATATTCTGTGTTTCATCGAGGTATTTGGTATGTGTTGACATTCACCCAGAGAAAGTTGACATTCTTCAATTTCGGACATTCACAGTAACACATGCATAATGAAAATACACTCATGTCCCTAAATTAAGGATAATTCAGAATCACACAGAAATTGAATTCTAAAATAAAAATTTCACTTGTAGAATTATCACACACATCTTGAAGAAGGATATGCAAATTATACAGGAAATCACCAGATGGCGTGGATAGTACGTCACAATGGCGGGAGTGTAAGAGAGAGGTGTATAAGGAATGGTGGCAAAGAAGTAAAATCATTCACAAGCGCTTTAAAAGCCTTTCAGTGCAATAATCGCAAAGTTATAGCACAAAGGAAGCATTTGGATGATTTTTTACGAGGTAGAATTATTGGAAAAATGGAATGGGCACGTACCCAGCTGGAAGTATCCGAGAAATTTGGAATCGCCCAGAGTGACATCTTCAGGTTTTGGCAACGATTCCAAGATGATGGTAATGTGAGTAGATGTTACAGCACAGGTCTCCCCAGAGTTACAATGCCGAATGAGGACCGGTATATTTGGCAGTTACTTCCAAAAGAAACAGTCGGAGAACATCATCAGACCTGTCTTGTCAGCTCTCTTCAGCTACCGGTAAGACAGTTTCAAGGCAGACCGTGTACAGACGCTTAGGGTACATTGGTCCATATGCTCGTAGGCCTGTCAGATGTGTTCCACTTACCGCAACTCACTGTCGCCTGCGATTAACCTGGAATAGAGAGCATGCATTGTGGACACCACAACAGTGGTCTTGTGTGATGTTTTCCTACGAGTCCAGGTTTAGTTTGCAGTCTGATTCTCTCCGGACTTTCATATGGAGAGCGCCAGGTACCCGTTATCACCAAGAGAGCACCATTGAACGACACCGTTACGGTGGTGCAGGATGTCTCGTTTGGGGAGGAATTTTTCTTGGTTCCAGAAGTGACCTGCATGTAACGGTGACAGGCCACATCTATTGTGATGTCATTATGGAACAAAGTGTACGTTTGTTTCGGGGCGCCATGGGTGCTGTATTTCTGTTTATGGATGACAACGCCCGTCCTCACCGTGCAAACATTATAGACGAATGCCTTCAATCAGAGGATTTCTCCCGTATGGATTGGTCAGCATACTCACCGGATTTGAATCGAATAGAGCATGTGTGGCATATGCTTGGCCGACGAATTTCAGCCCGTCAACCCCTCACACCTGGCTACCGGAACTTCGGAGGACATTGCTTGATGAGTGGTGTAATATTCCCCAAGGTCAGATTGATAAATTGATACTCAGCATGCCTAGGCGTTGTAAGGCTTGTATTACATAGTCCGGGAGACATACTCCATATTAACAATCATGCTAATCATGTTATAATGTTTTTTGTAAGTTGGTTCTTTTTTTGAAATTTGCTCCAGGGAGTAAAAATCGCAATTTTTATTAATTATGTCAAACATATAGCATCTTTTTTTCTCTTTACCTTTTGTTTTATAAATAGACTTTACAAATAAGTCTAATTTGTTTTGTTTCTGTCTCTTTCTTTGCCTGAACTTCATTATCCTTAATTCATGGACATGAGTGTAAATAACCAAATAACAATTGCCGCCTAACAAACTTCGAATTAATTTTTATTTGCAGTATCTTAATCCCTTAAGTTTTCAATTTTTTTGCCCAAAATAGACCGAATTTCCGGTTTTGTATTCCATATAACTAAGCATAATTCTTAACAAAATGCGAAAATGGAAGAGTTTTACTTTAATTTTCAATCTGTTTTATACTTGTGGAACAAAAAAATCCCTGAATGTTTGCTTTTTATAAGTACATTCTGCATGATAATGAGAATATTTCTTCTTAAAAAATTCTCCACTACTTATAAAAAAATTTCGTGTTCGTATCTCTTTTTCAAGTGGTTGAGAATGCTATGTGTGTGTGCATATATACTCTTATATGCACACACAGTTAGAAGTATGGTGTAATACTAAGTCTTACATTGCCATGGGAGTAGAGATAATATCGGCTTTTTTGAATTAACATACCATTTTCATTGCTTCTTAATCAACAAATTGGACATTGCCTTACCATTTCCTGTTCTTTATCGAATATTTTGAAGAATCGAAATTTTTGCCTTGTGGTCAATGGAAAATTCCCGTCTTCATCACAAAAGTTCCCAGATGTCAAGCATTTCAATACCATGAGCACACTACATCTCTTATAAACCTTAGCACGAATAATCTCATTGTAATAATTAACAATATGTATAAATCAAAGATAGAAAGAAAATATCAGTGCCAGTACTGGTCCAGTTACTGGTAAACCGGTTGTGGCCAGCTTTGGGTAGCCCGCACGGTGTAATTAATAGCAGAAAATAAAAGATTTGTTTGTTGTTTGAACGCAGATATGAACCATAAGTAACGGTTATTTTTTTCTACTTATGTTACTAAATTAATGTTATTTATAATACATTTAAAAACATGAAAAGCTATGTATTCAAAATTTTCTAATCGAAATGTTACACTTGCCTAATGTAAATTTCCTTAATTAACATTTAATGAGATTGATAAAATTAATAGGCGGATCTAATTGTTGTTCCTTTATGCCACATTTGAAACTGAAAAAGAAGTGAAAAGGTAACCTCTAGTTGCATAAAGGTGTGAAAAAATACTAAAAGAAAGAAACAGTGCAAATATATTAAAAATTTAATAATTGGGACGAACATAATTTTTATCTACTTCTATATACATTTTCCGTGTTCTCTTTTTAAAACATATTTCAAATACACAAAACTAATTAACTCTTCCCAACTTTTACAAAATTAAATTAAGCAGGCTTTATTTCTTGAGACATGAGAAATCTTTCAAAAGACAAAGTTAATCAAAAAATTTGTTCCTCCTATGTATATTTGGTAAATCTGTCTGGATTCATACTGGAAAATATTGCTTGTCGTTCAAAGATACGAAGTTAATCTTCAAATACATTTATTAGTTATTCGCATTTGTATTCAAAATTGATAAAGTACTTTATCAATGGAGATGAAAAATGTGTCGTTTTAATTCATAATTAATAAACTTCATTTATCAAAGGAATTGATCAATGTTGAATTAGGTAAGAACTGCGAAGCCATAATCAATCAAAAATGTTGGATTTAATGGAAGTGACAAATGAATGAGAATAAATAAATTACAATTTAAACTCTAGAAGAATATGTCGCTAATTTGACATTTTCTTTTAAAAAGAGATCCTGGTACATTAAAAATTTTCAAATCTGTAAAAAGACAGAGACATGGTTGGTAATTTTCGATGAAAATACAAATCAAACTTAATAATATTTTTGTTTTTCAATTTTACTATATTATTTATTATGACAGATAAAATGTATTCCAACAGAATTTAAAGAATGTGTTTTTAATTTCTTTAAAAAGTATGTTTTAGTTTTGTATTAAAATGATTCGTATTAATTTTCCTTACAAAGCTACCTTTTCAGCTAAATTAAGTAATATTTCTAATATGAAATTGTCAAATTTTTTAAAAAAGTCAATTTAAAAGATAGATTTATAATAAGTATTTTTAGACGCTAATTAAGAATATAGTTTGAACAATGTTTCGTGTAATCAATTGTGTTTTAAGAAAACTAAAAATAAAATTTTAAAAAACGCCGGAAAATAGCTGGTTTTTTAACTCACATATCCGAAATATAAACGAAGTGAATGCTCTAATTATCCAAACGAAATGTTCCTAAATGCAAACGAAGCGGATTGGGTGTGTTTCCAAGACGGGTTAATTTAACAGTCCACAATAAGTTGATGGATCCGACATTTTAGATATTGGAAAGTTTAATGACATACGAACTTGCCGCGATGCGGCTACATTCTACAATCTAGTTACACATTGACAATATTTACATTTTAGATACTAAAGGGGGGGATAGCAGCATCTTCGCATGGCCAATATTTCGGCACAACGCACTCATACACAAACATGTAAATATGTAAATTGTTGGAATGATGCAATTTGTTTGAAAACTACACCTTTTCTGTGATGAGAAAAATTAACTTGCGGTCTTTTTTGCGTAGAAAAGTAATTTTTCAAAAGCGATGAAGGCTTTGTGGCATTTAGAATGATGAATTGACTATTAGGGGCAAGGAAAACTTTTATCGTTTTTTCCGAAGAATAAAAACATTCTTTTTATTTAAAAGTTTAATGTAAAACATAATTTCTTTTATCAGTTACAACTATCTGGAACGTATCTAACCCCTGGAAAAGAAGTCTTTGGAGACAAAGTATTCTCCCAATGCCATTTGCACACTCTTATAATTTATAAATTTATTTCCATCAAGAAAGTGTTGCAGCGATCTGAACAGATAATAGTCAGATGATGCAATATGAAGAGTACGTGTTGGCTGATGTAAAAAAGTTTCCCAACCCAACTCTACAATTTTTTATGCGGTATTTCTAGCTATGTGTTGTCTAGCATTTTCGTGATGAAGAATCAAACTCTTTCTGTAGGACAAAGATTTATGTTTCTGTTGAATTTCTTTATTCAAAACATCAAGTTGCGAACAGTAACGATCATTTCATTTTCTTTCAGCAGCTTAAAGTTCACTATACCCTTGATGTATCACCTCTGATGGTTGCCAGCTTTGGATGTAGATGATAGAGTCTCCCCAATGCAAACATATGCTTTTTTTTCTAAAGACGTGTTTGTACCCGAACAATTTTGCATCTCCAGTCACCAAATGGTCCCAAAACGGTTCCCTTTGCAAGATTTGAAAAATGTATCGACATTCTGCCCATTAAATGTTTTTAACTTTTTTCACCCAAAAAAGAGTTTGGACATGGAACCAAGCCTTTTAATGTAATCCACAGCATTAGTCTGATAAATTTCGAACTTGAAGCCCACTTATGTGGAAGTTAACGAGGGATTTGTCCTTATTATACTCCGCAGCACTTCGTCACTGACATCTGATGGCTTTCTTTATCTGTGATCATCTTTCAAAGAAAAATCACCCTAAGAAAATTTCACAAGTTATCTTTGGCATATTGGAGCTGTTACTGCTTCCTCTCCAAATATGTTATACAAATTTATCTTAGCCTCCATCACGTTATTCGCTTTTTGGAGCATAATCAACATTCAATGTCTAAAGTGCACTTTTTCTTAACTTTTGTTGACTGCTTTACAAGTTTAAAAAAATGACTAAAATGCTAAAAAATGAGTAGACATTATCGATAGTATATTAATCTAACTGTGTTGAAACTGATTTCAGTCGGATCCGAATTCTTGATAAGGCTCGACAACGCATAAAAGTTCACGTGTTCAAAAACGACAGAATTTTCCCTTATATACACATTAGTATGAGTTCGGTTAAATACACTCGTGTAATTAATTATGTTTTGAGAAAACATGGAATAAAAGATCCTTTAAAAAAGAAAATAACTGGTTTTTAACATGTACATACACACACATACACAATCATGTAGATATGCAAATTGTAGGAATGAAGTAATTCTTTGAAACTACACCTTTTTCTAAGATGATGAAACTGGCTTAATGTGTTTTTTGTGTAGGAAAGTAATCACAAAATTTTCAAAAGTGATAAAGGCGTCACAACATTTAATACGATGAATTAACTACATGACCCAGCTAAATCGAGATACCTTTGACGGATCTTTTACATTTAGATAATGCCTAAACAAGATTTACTATAACCGAATCCATTAGAGTTTTTATAGCGTCATTTTTTGATTATGAAATCGATATCTAGAAACTGAAATTCTTAACTAAATTTCAGGACAAAACCATTGGCATGAAAATACACAAAAACAATGCCCTTAATTCGAAAATACTTTCACATAACTAGCCATGTAATAGTTTTAACTAAATGTGTCCGAAACTAAATCCATCACATTCTTTCATAATAATCTACCATTTATGTTTCATGAACAATGTTTCCTGTTGAAAGTGGGAAACATAACATCTCTGTTTGGAAATAGAATAATTCTTTTTAGGCATTAATGTATCTTATTTTAACTCACAGCGGGGACCATAAGCTAAAGAGAGTTTAACACTTAGAATAAACTTTTATTAGGGCATTTAATTATGATTTCAGGGCAGTGAAATGGTGATGTTCTCTGATATCTTTATCCATGGACATTTCAGCTGTATATGATCATAAATCCATCAATGTCAGCTGGATGATATCAGACCACCGACCTATAAAGGACCCTATTGTTGTTCTTGGATGAATTATTTCTCTTGAACGATAACACTAAGCTACATTATGCTTAGTTAGCTTCCTTTCGAGAGAAAAAATCTTTTCTAGGTATAAATTATAAATATGTTCTACGGACATAATACCAATCGAAGACATTCGGTATATTTTAGAGGGAAGGCTTCCAATAATTTTGTTCCGAACAATTTGGAATCTAGAGCGTTCTCTTACAGGCAGGGACGTAATATTTTAGTCCTCTTCGTTTAACGGCTCAATCCTTATGTATTTTATAGGTATATACACAAGATAAAAACTTTTATTCAGAAATAAAACATTTCTTTATTTTCATTATATGCAAACATTGTTTATTTATGCCTATATTAGTTTGTAAAATATGAAATGTCCGATTCCCCCATTGCGTTTTTGAGATTCCTTTTCAATTAAGACTTTTTTGATGTATTCGTATATTATACATCACTTTAAAGCTAAAACCTTGCTCTATCTCATTTGATACGTTATGATTAAAAAGACTGTAATTTTCCTATAATTCTATATGTTTTATCATTTGATAAATACTCGAGATTTTAAATTTTGTATGAGATGAGGAAGAATCATAATGCTGCAGCAGCTGCCCAAAACATCAATGCCGCATACGGAGACTGCTCAGCAAACGAGCTTACCATTCAACATTGGTACGCATTTAAATCTGGTGATGAGAGTCTCACAAATGATGACCGGTGCAGGCAGGAAACAGATGTCCTACGAGTGATAGTTGCACAAAATACCAGCAATACTGTTAGAGATTATGCAGAAAAGTTAGGCAAAACTTTTACAAACGTTTCTCGTCACCTAAAATGATTGATAAAACTAAAAAAATGGATAAATGGGTTCTTCATAAATTGAATGAGAATGAAAAAAAAAACATTTTGAAACCCACATCCTGTTAATTTCTTCGTAGCAAAAGTGATCCGTTTATCAATCGAATGCCGTGGGGCAAAAAGAGAACTCTGTACGAAAATTGATGGCGTTCAACGCAGTGGCTTGAGCAGGACAAGGCTGCACAATACTTTCCGAAACCAAAACTCCACCAAAAGAAAGTTATAGTGACTGTTTGGTGGTCCTGTGAGCCCGTTTTATCCACCACAGGTTTCTTCAACCAGACGAACCCCTTACAGTGGATAAATATTGTAAAGAAATCGACGTAAAGTGAAAGAAATTTGCACATAAACAACCAGCATTGGTTAATAGAAAAATACCAATTCTTCTCGACAATGCTAGACCGCATGTTTCAATGATCAGTCGTCAAAAGTTTCACGCGTTGGGCTACCAAACTCGAGACCACCCGCCGTATTCACCTGAACTCTTCCCTAAGGATTATCACTTTTTCAAATATTTGGATAACTTCCTACAGGAGAAATGCTTCAGAAATCCAAGGGATGCTGAAACGGCATTCAATCAGCTTATCACCTCCAGAACTGCTAAATTTTATAATACCAGCATAAAAAAAACTTGTTTCCCATTGGCAAAAGTGTGTTGAAGCTAATGGGTCTTTTTTTGGTTAATAAAATTTGTCCTATAAAAAGACATCATTACTTAAAGTAGACCGTAAAAATCGGACATTTCGCATGTTAGGAACGAATAGATATAAGTATTGAAAATAAAATATAATTATTCCTTAGTTCCATTTTTTCTTATATTACAGTAACAATGGGTGTGAATCACGCGTATCACTGTTAACAATTGTTTTTCTAACTGTCAGTTTCAAATCAGAATTGTAGTATTCCGTGATTAATTTTCTATATGATTGCTTCCTGAAGAGAAAGTAGCAGTTTCGAATTATTTTGAGAGAAACTCTTCTTACACTTATGCGCTAAAACTTATTTTCCCATATTAGGTTGCTTTGTACTTAAACATAAATTTATCAGAAAATTTGATGTAATTTTCGTTAACGAATAGGAATTTATTTATTAATTCGAAAGCAATATACGCATTTTATATGCTGTAGTAGTTGTAGTTGTAGTTTCGTGGGGTGGGAGCACTTAGTTCTTCTGAACCTTCATCTCCATTCAGGACATTTTGGATGACATTAAAGGGCTTTCAAGAGTTGCCCTTTTCAAAAAATAATATTTAAAATTTGAAAAAAAAATAAATGAAGCAAAAGGAAAAAAAATGATATGAATAAATTTACAAATACAAATAAAAAAAAAGATATAAATTCATGTAAAAAATTTTGATTTGTAAAATACCTTTTTTTGTGATGGGAGTGTTAGGAGCGATGCCTATCCAATCCATTTGCAGCAAAGAAGTCCGAGTTCAAGAGAGAAAATATATAGATGTAAAAAGTTAAAATGAGTTGGTATCGTGTAGAGCTCCTGTGGATGGCTTACAGAAAGGTCAGGATTTTTTGCATTTAATTTTAGATGAAACGCTCGACCAATCATTGAGTAGAAAACAGAAATAATTTAAGAATTAAAAGAAAAATAACATGGTAAAAGAGAGCATAATTAGAAATTATAAAAAAAAGCAGGATTAATTAGGATTGATCTGGGTCTGTGGAAATTAAGATCAGGAGTATTTTTTTCGCTGTTAGTGATCGAATTATTGTCAGAGTTGTCAATTTTTTAAAGAAGTTGGTAACATTTCTCTTCATCGTTTGTCTAAAAATGGGTATTTTACTCGCAGCTCTGAGGTCTACATTCCTCATAAACTAGCGAGCGCTAAGAATTTACTTGACAATTAAACTCTGAGCACTTTCTAAATACTTAATATGAGTCTTTGCTGCATGTTTCCAAACATGGGAAGCGTAGATCAGGATTCATTTTAGGACTAGTGAGTGGACAAACATTTCTTTTCTATTTCTTAATTTTGATTTTCTAAAAATTAAGAGGTACAATTTATGCGCGACTTTTTAAAATTTTTCTCTAATAAAAATTACATGCTGTTTAAAAGTGAGAGTTTTATCCAGGATAATTCCTAGGTACTTAGCTTGATTAGACCAGGGTATTCTATTTTCTCTTCTGTTTTTGATGTGTTGATGTCTATATTGCACTTGGTAAACAAGTGGTCAATATGGGATAGGTATCATGTGATAATGTACGAGATGAAGGCTGGTTCTTTGTGTTGACAAAGTATCGCCGTGTCGACAGATAAATGCAAATCTAAGTGTTGTTTGTGGTGGGAATGTGTTATTGACATAGATATTGAAGAGTAAAGGAATATGCGTTTTCATGTGGGCATCCGGACTGTAAAACAGTCCTCAATCCCATACCTGGAATTCTGAGCTGTTGGGCATGTCAAAAGTGGTGTTTTTCATTGTGCTAAGTGGCATGGAGGTGATTGGCTGAGACGAGGAGATCCGGGAGGCGTGGCTTTGATTCTTCATCAGGGTGAAAAGAGGGTTGAACTTTTAACATGGTTGAGAGCTTAGATCTTGCTCTCTGGTTGGTTATTGGTAAAGTGAACAAAGACTCCTGATGGCTGCTCTAGGGGCTGAGATTTAGGAATTTGGGAGGAGCTTGCTCAGTGGGGTAAAAGGAATTTAATCATGGGAAAAATTACAGAAAAATATGAGAAAAAATTTATTTACTAAAATGCAATATTTGAAAAATTATTGCGAAGATAAAAAAAAAAATAATTATGGAGGGTTATAAGAATCAAGAAGGATTCTTCTTGGTATTTTGGTATTAATATTGGGATTATATGGAATTAAGTTTAATCATGTTTAAATTGTTTATTTCTGGTAAAGTATTAAAAAAGTTGAATGCAATTTTCTGGATGTGAGATTTCAAATTATTTATTTTTAAAGCATTACGTATATCGTCATTGCTAGAGCATAGGAGAAAGAAGAGACCCTTTACATACTCCAGTACAGCGGAGTGTGGTTCTTAAACCCTTTATGTATCAACCGAATGTTGTGGACCCCCAAGTTTCGAACACCTTTCCTTGAACATAGCTGAGTTATTTAAAAGCAATCATTACCGTATTGACACGCCATGAACCTAGTTCTTAATTTTTGCACAAATGTTTCTGCAAGTTTTTGAAAATATTACGCTGTAGTAATGATGATGTAGTTAAAAACAGTAAAAAAAATAATAAAAACCTGATTTATAATATTCTTGATTTAAATACATGTTCCAGTAGAGTTTTTTCATTGGGGGTAATGGAGTGATGTAGTAATTTAGGATGGACATCTTTCAGTTTTTCCAAGAGGCTTCTAAATGTTTATAAAAGAGAGAAAATCTTAACATTACATAAGAGACCTTCGATGATTCCCTAGGTCCATGGGTGTTCATGGATTACAGTTGAAGAATCACTGCCCTAGTCAAAAAAATTAGACACAATTGAGTTCAAATATTTTATCGGGCATTTAAAATGTTCATTAGTGTAAGTTTTATCAGTTTTTGTTACTAGTATTGAGGATTGTATTAAATGCAAGAGAGTGGAGTCCAAATCAGAAGGCATATTCCATAAGTTAAAAAAATAACTTTGTAAAAACTAATTTTTAAGAGTTTCATGAGTTTCTATAACGAAAAGAGTCTTTAGTTCATCAATAATTTGTAAGAGTTTCAATTTGTTGCATTAAATATTTATATATATTTAGTTTTCTTCTTATTTAAAGGTTTTTGAACGAAGTTCGTGGGGAGAAATTTCTTAAGTTTAATACAGTTATGGATGCCACATAAATTATGCAATTAGTAAGAACCATAAACAACATCGAAAGACAAAAGTTATAAAAGAGTGCAGTTATTCAATGTTGTAGTTGCTGGAAAATACCTTGTACACAGTTCCACTGTTCACCCGATTTATCTTGCATTGATTTCATCTTCTGGGGCATTTAATTCCTTTTCGAATGAGATGCGTAATGTCTCTGAATCGAACCTCAGAATTGCATAATAGCTGTTGAGAATTTCGAAATTCCAAGTCGCTCACCCCCCAAATTGTTCTGTAGTAAATAATCCATCAATGTTAAGTGTACCTCATCCGGAATATTCAGAACAAGTCACTAAATGACATGATTTCATGTGCAGTTTCAGCTGAATTATTAATTGACACGTTTCTTCACGATTTATTGTTTTGTAGTGCGTCTGTATTGTGTATGTATAGTATAGTGTACATCCCGTTAAACATGCTTCTATTTATGATTAATTATGTGGTTAGTTTTTTAATAGTAGTGTTTGCCAAGACTTTTCGGCTTTTAAGAACATAAGAGAACATCGAAACGTTTTTAAATAATATGACGAATGTAAAGAATTGCATTATATATATATAAAAAACATAAGATGAAAGTATTATAAGGCATTATTAAATAACAGGTGTTATATATATATTTTGTGTGATCGAGCTTTTTCATTACTTAAATCATAGTATATTTATCCCAATGAAATGGAATGTTTATTAGAAGAATAATTGAAAGGATTTATGTAAAGTAGATGATGAAAGAATATTTTTTGAAATTCACATTGTTCTAAAGACACTGATGTTTTCTATGGAAAAACAAAAGCTTTTAAATGTTAACTCAGTCGTACCTCTTTCAGAATTGAAAAACCCGCATATTCTTCGTTTTATAAACTGTACAACAATTTCAAGAATGGACATATTTTGGTTCTTTTCCGTTTTGCCAGCGCAGGTGATACGGTCACCAAAAATAATGCAACCAATGCCAAATGCCAATACCAATTGTCAAAATGTCCTTAAAACAATTTTATACGTATATTGTAATCCAAGTGACACTAAATATCATGAAAATTATCCATTTATGCACTTTTTTAAAATCACGTTTTCGAACGTGTCCGGATACCTTAAATCAGGTGAAGGGGGAAATTAGTGGCACTCAGAGTTTTTCTGTGTCCCGTCAAGGCAGTCAAGAAATCCGCTTCAACCAAGATTTCTTTCTCTTTGTGAGAATCGACAAATGATTGTCACATGAATTGTTCGAAGTTACGGCCACGTAAGTCATAGCCCACCCGACACCAACTGACGAAGAGAGATAGTTGAAAGATTTTAAAAACAAATCCGGTAGCGTTTCTGACGTCGAGTTGTGGTGCCTTGTTCAAATTATAAACATGCTTGATGTCTAATACAGTAGAACGTCGTTCCTACAAACTTTTAGTATCAGGATCATCAAATATATGGACCAGTTTTTTTGTCAACAGCATGTACTGTTTATGAATACGTTTTCGAACAGTGCAACACTCAATTGTTGTTTCGCGTGAGGCCAAAAGTGACGGGAAGACGCAAGGACAGGAATATTTGGGTAGATTACCAACTTTGTCTGATCGATTCCGATATTTCAAGAATGCGATGAAGAAGATGTAGACACATGGATGGCATGCAATGCAGAAGAATGTGGATTTCAAATGCTAAATGATGACAATATTGTGACTTCCGTGCAAGAAGAATCCGACCCTGTCGACGATGAACCGGATGAAGATGAGATTGAATGATGGATTAATTGATTATTAACGTCGCACTGTTTAGCTACACGAGGGCTTTTAGTGGCGGATGACGTAATTTTGAACCATGGTCAAGTGACGTGAACGGCACCTGAGCTGGCACTCCCTCTCCTAACTACCACACCACACCAGCGATAGGACGTTTCAGCTCTCGACAGATTTAACGTGCATCGCTGCCCTGCACGGCGGGTCTTTAGTGGTACTGGGCTCGAATTCGTGACAAGGCAAGCCACAGTCCAATACCTATACCACTCGGCTACCGGCGCCCAAATGAAGATGAGGACAACAATGAAAGTAGCAAGGTCCATCAAATGCTGTTGTGTTTTCTGCGTTATAGACAGCTATGGAGTGGTACGAACAACCATCAGACAATAGTACAGTAAAAAAGAGTGATTATTTCCCGCAAAAAAGGTAAAATTACGACAATTTAAACTGTTTTTGCTAATTTTAAGCAAGTTTAAGCTATTAAGCAAGTTTCCCGCGTGTGATGATTTTCAATATTCGTATAGTGTCCGGTTTCATATACCGCATGGATCGCATTCATACACTGCATCGGATAAACGACGCTCTACGATAAAAATGTATTTCTTACCTTTCATAGTCCTTTTTCATTCCATTTGATATCACGCCCTTCATAACTATTTATGTGAATTACTATAACTAAATGTGGTTTGCGATCCCATGTCCTAGGTGATTTGTCGTTCTCACGCTACCTACTATCACGCTTTCGAATTTGTCGGTCGAATTGGGCAACATCCTGTATTATTCAATATAATTTTTGATATCCGATTTAAGAATTGTTTAGATCTCGTTGGATGACGTATGCTTTACATTTTGGTATCAATATTTAAGATTAATTCTGCAGGGCTGTATTAAAGTTTTGGGACAACCGCAAATTAAACCAGCTGCATCACGATAAAAGGCTCAAAATCATTTCAATGTAAATTATTTGGTTAAAAAACGAAAAGCTCATTTGTCTTGGTCCATGCTATTTCAAACCTTGTAAACCAGTTGGGCTTGTGTCTAATTCCCCATAATTATTAGTTACATGTGTCAAAAGAGTTGTATGCAACGAAAGATAATAGGAGTAGCTATTAGAACTGATTGATTATTAATATTTTTTTTATCGACATCGCATTAAACACAGCAAGAAAACTATTTGTTATGGTTGCTATCGTAGTTTTTTGAACTTCGGTTGACTGATGTGGGTGACCGTCATAAGGAATTAATTATTCACCAACAATTCAGGCCCGTGTCGCCAGCCAATATGGTGGATATGACCCTCGGTTGGAAACCGAGTGGGTTCGGGTTCGAATCCCGAGTAAGACGAGGTTGTATCTTCTTCGAGAAAGAAGTCGGTCTTTCGTCTGTAATGGATTCCCGTCTCGAAAGGAAAGCAGCGCACACCTTCTTGTTATATGCTGGGATCATCATCATCTGTAATAAATGTGTATATTCTTCTGTTGTATTGTATGCTTTCTGTTCTTTTTCACTTGTATTTCATATGTTCCCAGGATAAAAAAAAACACACGTCAACAACTACAATTCAGGTCTGTATGTTGTTGAACTATTCCAATTTGTGTTAGATATAATAATGTCTTTGTCTGAAAATATCCATTGAATATTTTTAAATTTTTGCAAGATATTGCCGAATATATTTCTAAATTTGTTAGCTATTTGATGTTTCGGAAAAAAATAAATAAAATAAGCTGATCGAATTATTTGAAGGAAAAATAATAGTTTTATATACAAAATATTTATATGAAGATTTTTAGTGTAATTTACCCTTGATTTCTGATGTCTATTTCTATATTAAACATAAATGTTTCAATATCCAAAATAGAAAAAAAAGTATTCTTTTAGCAACATTTGGGATAGTATTTGTTCGTATTACTCAAGGTCGAACTTTTGCATTCTATTTAGTAGACACGTTCTCCCTATCCTGGTATTTCAATATTTTGTCTTAACAGAAGTTTTATTCGGGTAATAAAATTCTGGTGGAAGCTGATAAGCAAGCAAACATATAACCAAGATTTATTACAATACGTAGTCGAGAGAGAAAGTCTCTTGTCTATTAGCCAATGTTTATATCTTAAAATGGCTAGTCTCCGAATTTAAATGTTAATTTTACGCTAAGGAAACAGAAAATCTTAGGTGCACATATTTTATTACATCTAAAAGGATTTAGATTTAGGTCTTTCAAACGTAGGCAAGGTCTATGTAATAAGTATGTAGATTCTTCCACACTTAGTCGTAATTTATTTTACAATTATCCAGTAATTGAAATACATTTTCACATACGCATTCACGCAAATTCCGCAAAAAATGCACATAAAATGCACAATAGAGTGAATTCAGAGATCCTACGGCAATAGATATACATAGTCATATTATCAAATAAAGTCAATGAGCTGCACGGCTCTCTGTCATGCTCTGACTTCCGTATTGTTTCCCTGCGTTGTTTTTATGTACGGCTTTTTGTACTTTTTCGAGAATCAATCCTCCTGGATCTTTCTGAATTTTTCTAGAAACATCTAGTTCTATTACTAAGTCTTTCTCTGAGTCTAAGTCCTTGGCTATTATATTACTCGCCAAGTTAATTGACATGGATTTTCTTATTTATTCTACAGTTCTCTTAAGACGGATTTTCTTTTATTCATTTTAGTCCATGACATCATGTTTTACATAATTATTTTTATTTACCCATTCAATGGGAAACCCAGTTTTAACTGTAACTTTAATGTTTGAAAGTATTCCACGTCGTGAAAGTTTTGTGGCAAGCTGCAGCAATAATGAACTGACGGAAAAAAAATCCCAACACCAAGGAAGATAAAGAGATTTGGTTAGCATGTTTTTATATCTAAAATATGACATCAAACAAAGTTTCGTCTTTCAAGCTTAAGTGGGGCGCTAGTAGTGGCACTCAAAACTTTCAAATCAATGTTACTTTAAATGCGTGCTGTTAAGTTTGTGAGCGTGATTTATCTAGGAAATTTGACGTGGAGTTGAAGTTAGCAGAGAATATCTTTAAGAAGACGAAGAAGTCATTATCAACAGCTCAGCAAGTTTGAACAAGGTTGTGTAATAAGGCTAAGCAGTGGTCAAGGGATTGTACTGTCTCAAGAAAACCAGATTCCATATGGACACTTAGCACTACTGAGAGGTAAGACCACCGTATTCGGCGTACGGCTGTGTCGTATCGTACTGCGTTTGCGGCTAAAATTCAAGCTAGGGTTTGTACCACATTGACACAACAAACGGTTATAAATCGATTACTTCCAAGCCAGGTGCCCTGTAGCGTGTATTACACTGACTCCAAGCCATTGCCGTTTGCTCCAAGCCAGGGCTCATGAGAGGGTGGTCGTGTCGCATCGTATGGCTGAGAAAGCCTCATACTGCGTCTTCAGCAGTAATTCGAGCTGCAGTTGGTACCACAGTGACATAACGAACTGTTAAAAATTGGTTACTTCAAGGACAGCTCCGAGCCAGGCTGTCCGTGTTTTCCACTTACTCCAAGCCATTACCATTATCGTCAAGCCAGAGCTCAATGTAGGAAGGAGTGGACATCTGTTGTTGTTTCTAAAGAAAGCAGGTTCTGCCTTGTGGTGCCCCTGATAATCGTCTGTTGATGAGAAGGAGGATAGGGTAATGCCTGTAACCAAGCTGTCTGTGACCTAGACACACTGGGCTTACATCAGTGCTTCTCAAACTGTGGGGCGCCCCCGGGGGCGCGATGACCTTACGAGGGGGCGCGAGCATATCGAAAATAAAAGATTTAAAAAATAATTAGTTTACTGGAATGAATTAAAACAAAATACTTTCAGACATAATAAAAAATGCACTTTTACTCTGATATAATTTATAGGCGCGATATTAAGCCATCAAAAACAAAAACTTCTTCAATACCTAATTAGCTATCTTTGATCCTATAACCAAATAAAAAAACTTTTATTTGATTTGCTGTCATTCCGTGATGAGAGATTTTCTTATTACGCTTTTTTTAACCCAACCTTTCAGAGAAAAACCAGATTCCGGACCCAGAATCGAAAAACTTTAGGAACATAAAAAATTCATCACTGTCATTATTTTTGAAATACTGCACATTACAGCTGTAATCTGTTTGACCTTCTAAATTATTGGTACAGTTAGTTATGACCCCTCTCTCACGTGTTCTCTGTTGCGCTTTTTTTCATGCAAAAGAGTTTTATGATATTTGGAAAACCACAGAGAGCACACACACACACACACACACACACACACAAGCACATGAAGGATTACTTGGCCAAGACATATTTTTATAAATATTCTCAATGTATAAAGCATAACGAAAAACGTTTCACACAATTTTTTAGTAGTAACATACATATTATCATAATGAATATACTTTTTACCCGGAAGTGGTCGCGCGGGACACACAGATTACGAAATCGTTAATTCTGGCAAAACTGTTTATTTATTACCAAAGAAAAATTGAAAAGTCCTTGAAAGTAGGTAAGTAAACTTTATCTTAGCTAAATTATTCACTGGAATCTCATGATTTGTATCGTGTACAATAAAATAATTATAAAAAAAAAAGGATTGGGGTGACTCAATAACCCCGACCGTACCCAGTGCGCGCCTGCTCCCGGGTTAAAACATGTTGAAGTCTTTTCACTTTAAATATTAAAAATAATACAATTATACTTCATCGATATTTTATATTATTGATCATTATTTAACATCAGTGGCGCACACAAGGGGGGTCCGGAGCCCCCAAAGCCCTTGATTTTTTTCCGATTGATTATAATTCTAAGTTTATAGTACGCAAAATTTAGTTAAGTATTTGTTATTAATGATTAATTTTATTAGTTAATGCTAATTATTTATTCAAGAATTAGTTTTTTACTGTGTTTTGTTCCCGAAAATCGACAAAATGAAAAAGGAACCTGATACAAGATTGGTGAACTTTCGACCCCGGACCCCCCTTGAAAAATTCCTGTGTGCGCTACTGTTTAACATCAATTATAAATGCTAATTCTGTGAGGCTTAAAATTACAATTCGCTTAAAACTAATTATAATTTGAGCAACGATTTTAAAAAAAAATCATTTTGCGTTTTTGTAAACATTGTCGAGCACTTGGCTTTGCTTCCCTTACAATTCAGCTATTATATCAATAATGTTTTATTTTCTTATAAATGTGTGAACTCGAGCAAAGAGCGGGCACTTCAGCCGGTATACTTTTAATGTATCAGTGCTGCACAGAATATTTTATAACTAATTAATTAATACTAAATTAAGAACAAGTTGAATAAGTATTAATGACGTCCATGAGCTTGTCTTGGAAAGCAAAGTTTTTGTAAGGATTGCTTATGATTAGAAATTGACACTCTGAGTTCTTTTTCTTAATTAGCAGATATCTATATTTTGTCTTCTAAGCAGCTACCGCATTTTGTAATATGTTCAATTTAAAAATTAGAGAAAGGAAAAATAACATAATAATTTTCCTATTATTTTATTTATTTATTTATTTTGCTTAAAAGTAGTATACAAAATTTTTAATACTTATGTTACTAATGTATGGCTTATAATTAAGATCGCCTATTGTAACTTTAGCGTCAAAGTGCATTATTATTGCATTCAGTACATTATTAATGTATTAAGGGGACTCGAAAAAAATTGTGATCGAAAAGGGGGGCGCCAGTATTGAAAGTTTGAGAAGCACTGGCTTACATATAGAGTCATGGTCTGGTGAAAAAATTCTTATGACAGCGGGAGTGATCTGGTAGTTATCCAAAACACATTGATGCAAATTTGTATGTCAGTCTGGTAAGTCAACCTCCAGACTTGCCATTCATGAACCGCATTCAAAGGGGAACTTTCCAACAGGCTAACACTCACCCTTCCACCGTTGTTGTAATTCAACAGTGTTGATAGCAGCTTGTCTGCGAGATCAACAAATCTGCCTCCAACTGAGAACGTATGTGATATCATTGGTCAACAACTCCAGCATCATCCACATCCAGCACTGATCATCACAGTGTTGACACAACAAGTACAACAAGCATGGAATTCCATACCACATAGTGACATTCGGCACCTGTATGACACATTGCACGCCCGCTTCCAGGCTTACATTCAAAGTTCTGGAGGTTACATATTAATGTGATAGCTTTTCACATTTGAAATGTATTTTCTCAGGTTTAAATTTACCTTTATGTTGAAAATGTAATTAATTAAACATGTAAACTAGACAATAGCATTATCCAAATTTCATTTCTCTACAATAAAATTTTCTAGATGGTGAGATTCCCCACCCCATCAGTGTACACCATCCAGTGTACGCCATTCCATACCCATCCAGGGGTCTCCAACCCCCAATCCGTGGATCAAATACTACCGGTCCACACTAGAAATATTAAATTATTTCCATTTTATTTACTGTGGTATATTTTCTTGGTTTTGGTTGCTTTTCTTATGAAAATCACTTTATATTCCTTGTTAAATCCCTTTATGTTCAATTTTTGAGTAGCTATATGTTATTCTGAAGACACGTTTAAATACTATCAAAATAAAATGATTAAATCAATGCTTTCTAAAATATAAACAATCAACGTCCTCCCCCTCAGTGGACCGCGGTAAAATTATCCAATGTTGACTGGTCCGTGGCGATAAAAAGGTTGGGGAGCACTGCATTAGTCACCACATTTAACCAATTAGCGTTTCAACATTAAAACAATGTGATTAAAGAATATTTTAGAAACTTCTTTGATAAATATACAAGTTTTGAATTTGAACTGAGAACAGGAGGTTTTTGTCAATTATGTACTGCGAAGAACGTGCATTTTCTTGTTGCCTTTATAAACATGTATTTGCTGAATATTTGGCATTGCTGAAAAAAAATCGCTATTTAGAAATTATATTGCTTATTCGTCAATACATGTGGGGATTCACTGCTGTGACTCATAGTATATAAAGTGTATCTTACGTGGACAAATATTATAGTTTAAATACGTAGAATAATTATTATGTTAGGAAAAGATTAATTTGTTAATAGAGAATAATTTAGAGTTTGAACAGTTTCTTTTTTAATTAAAAATACATATTTTATATAAGTTACTCCATCACGTTCATACTTGCTGTTTATAGCTTAAAAAATTTCTAAATCGAGAATTTTCTTAAGCTTCGATATTTTCATTGTGATACTGTTTCCGATTAAATAAGCATCATTTTATACTCTGATATTTAATTTTCCATAATACTTTTAAATATATTAGAGAAAACCAGCCTCCAACACCTTCTATTTTGACTATTGTTTTGAGCTGAATTGGTTAAAAATAAAAGGGTTATTAGAAATCATTGACCCGATTACAAAATTTAATAATTCCCAGTTGAATAAACAGAAAATGATAATTAAAATGTCATTTTAAAGATAATATATGAAATATTTTCGTACGTAACGCTTCTGGGCGTAAAGTAAAATTTGTTTTCACAAATGTTCAATGGAAATTCCTTTACCTGTATAACATCATTGCGAACCTGCTCACCCTGGACTTTGGCCCTTAGACAGGCATCCAGTTTCCTGGATTTATTTATACCATCTTCTCATACTCTTAGATGTCAGTGCATTTCTATGATGCTTGAATGAAAAAAATGACTGCTTTTTTCACAGCTTCATCCATGTAAAGGCAGTAATTCAGACGTTGCAACTTGTCACTAGAGTTCAATGCTTGTACGCTGACTGAGATTACACAAGTTCACGACTAGCACGAACCGTCGATTTCTTTGGATTGTGTATAAAGGTCTTTCGCATTCTTTCAACATTCTCTGGCGAAAAACCTGGTCGCCCTGTACTTTTGCCTCAACACAGACATACAGTTTCCTGAAAGTGTTTATACCATTTTCTTATACTCTTAGATGTAGGTGTATTGCTGTGTTATTTACTCCGAAATTCCCGCTGAACTTTGATTACTGACAGACTTTTTGCAAACGAGAGCACACAAAATGCTTACCCCATTTCGACGCCATTTCGACTTCTGTTCCCAATTAAAACATTTCTGCCACCTATTTGACAAAAACAATGTTACAAACTCAAAATTGCGTCTTTTATCTTTACAATGACATATTAAGTTATCCGACTAAGTTCGGAACCGTGATTTTAAAAAAAGCGCATAAATGGATAATTTTCATGATATTTAGTGTCACTCAGATTAGAATACACGTATAAAATTGTTTTAAGGACATTTTGACAAAAACATTTATTTAAGTACAATATTTTGGTAAAAAATTAACTTCGAATAATGTTTTTTCAAAATGTTCTCCTTTTATGAAAAATGTGTCTATTATAATAACATTTTGCCAGTATATAGCTCAGACCTCTGTATAGAGACTCAACTAGAAAGTTTGAAAAATTCACATTATTTTCAGAACTAATACCAATTGAAGTAATTATCGACGTTTTTTTTTTAAAATTGCTCCCCTCTGTTGTCGTAAAATATGGATAAACCCACTTCTAAGTTATGTATTTCAAAAATTCTAGTTGAGCCTTGAGCCTCTGTAGAGAGGTCTGAGCTATATACAGACAAAATATTATTATAGTAGAAGCATTTTTCGTAAAAGGAGATCATTTTGAAAAAAAGATTATTCTAAGTTAATTTTTTGCCAAAATATTGTATTTAAATAATTTTTTGTCAGAATGTTCTTAAAACATTTTTATAAACGTATTTTAATCTAAGTTACACTAAATATCATGAAAATTATCCATTTAAGCGCTTTCATAAAATCACCGTTCCGAACGCAGTCGGATACCTTAATGATCATTTTCAGTTTATTCATCGAGGAATTTTTAAATTTTGTAATCGGGTCTTTCATTTCTGATAACCTTGTATATCATTAAAAAGTTAAATAGTGAATCAACATGCGACGACCTTTTGAATGTTTCCCAAGAAAATTCTACTGTAATTTATATGCATTGAACAAAGTCTTAGGGATTTATTTAAATCCAATTCATAGGGAACATCATTCCTCATAAGTCCCTCTCTAACACTGAAGTTTGCCTCCATCTTACTTTCTGGGGAAGATTTACATAGTTTGAACTCTCGTACTTTGTCATTATTCATATCATCGGAAAATTTAGATGCAGCACTCTCTCCTGAAGAGTTATGATTCTGCCACTCTGTCAAAGCGAACTTTATAAAGAGAGTCAAAATATTTTCTTAAGAAGAAATATGGATGATGCAGTCGCATTGAAATACTTTCCGGTGTTATTATGATCAAGTATGCATTTTAATGGGAACCGTATTCTAAAGAAATTACTTTCCAAGTCCTTTTTAAAATAGAACTCATTGTATCGCACTACATTTATAAGAAAACAAAACTAAAGTTCATAATAAAAGTATATATTGCGGGGAAATGCAAATATCCTTACCACAAATTAAGCTACATTTTAAAATCTTTTTGTTGTTACTTTGAATAAGTTGGTTTTCATGATTTACAATGATCTGATCATAAACGTGAATAATCAAGACAAATCTGTTGATAATAAAAAAATTGTTTCATTAATGCGGCTATCCTTAAATCTGTTCAGTAATATATGAAGAGGAAATCTGGAAATATATCTATCAATCCGAAGGTTGTAGAAATGATAACTTATATTTTTTACGTCATTGCATAGTTTTCTTTTTCTCGATCAATGCTGAATTTATTCTTGGCAGTTCCTTAAAAATCCTTGTCATGATTAGAATGTAAATCTAATGGGGGGCATTAGACCATCAATTATGTAATAATAGTTTGTTTATTGTGTTTTTTAACACATATCTCTCGTTTTTATTTTGTCTGTCCAAGAATATTGTTATTCTCAAATCTTTGTCGTATTTATTTCCCATCATAAATAAATTAGGAACATGGAGAAAGCTAGATTAAAAACTTTTTTTTTCGGATGGTGCGGGATTTAAAGAATTTATAGTAAACTATTGATAACTTGAATCATAGATTTATACACCAATTTATACTTAGTTATTATAAAGAAGATTAATCAATAAGTTTATATTAAATAACTAAATATTTTGTAAAAGTTCTCTTCTATTATCCAAAGATAATTCAGGATTTTGAAATATTTTTATTTTTAAAAATCTCATTTTTTTTAAATGGAACTATATCTTTGCAATTGCGTAGTGTAATTAAATTAATAATAAAAAAATCTCTTTTATCTCTTTTATGTCTTAATGAACGATGTAATGAATAAGAATTTGATCCCTTGAGAGAGAGTTATTTCTCATTTTTAACGATTTCAACCAAAATAATACTATTGCTGTACTAGTTAAATATTAGTTAAATACAAACAAACTAGTGCAATTGGAAGGAATCGTATCTATAATTGTCCGGTACCGGACGCATGTACAATGAAAGATATGCTTTCTGCATATTCAATTGATATCTTGTCATTTTCGATAACCCTAGCTCTAATCTAAGCAAAAATATTAACAATTATCCTTAATTCATCAGCAACAGCACTGTCATATTAATTACAATATTAATCGATAGCTTCGTATCGATATATTCTGACCATTCATGGTACCTTCTCGAATTTCCGAAAGTCAGCACGAGAGAGTGAGCATGTATATCTTCAAAAGAAATTCAAACCTATAACAATATTTTCTCTTCCTTTAAGCAGCTAAATGTTATTCAAAGTCCATGTTAATTTGTTTCTTCTTTTCTCTACATAAGAAAACTACAATAATCGCTATTGTTCTATCAACCCGGGAACAGTCGCTTGGGGCACAGGGTAACCCAAGACTCGCGAAATTTTTAGTTCTGGGAAAACTGATTATTTGTTACCAGTGACCTTGTAGGGGTAACCTCTTTATGACAATCTTCCTGGGACTTAAAACGTAGTTGTCAAATATCTCCCTCTTTTTTGGAAGTGGCACGTTTTCTTACAATCTTAAGGTAATCTTGAGTTCCCCACGCGATCACTTTTGTTCAAATATTTTCCATGAACAGGCTGCATTTTCCCCCTGTGAACGATTTAGTGGCTTTGATTGCTGTGTTATACGACTTATTGTGGTTTATAAATATGAATGAACAGAATTTAACCCTTTATCTACCAACGGTACTTATAAATACCACTCACTTTAAAATAACATAGAATAACCAATCTTACGAATATTCTAACAATACTTAACAGGGATATTCTTCGAAATCCACTATTCCGAGATATATGGCAGCACGAGTTCTATGATGAGCATTTTAGCTGAGAAGGTGAATAGTTTTATAGCACAAATTGCATTTTCAGCTGACGGCGTTTTCAGCGTATTGTAAAGATTATCATTTTTGCCCCGAAAATATAGTTAATGTCAAATTTTAAGTGTCTTATTTTTTTTGTATGTTAATGAGCACCATAGAAAATAGTTTGACTCTTTCGGTAGATAAAGGGTTAAACTAATAGAGCAAGGGAAGAACCTGATAAAATAACAGATATTAATCATGATAGCGAAAGTAAATTTGAGAAAAGTGATGAACATGAAACGTTTGAATTGAAAGGAAAATTTTCAAATGTTACCTAAAAGACTCCGTCAAAAAAGATATAAGGCCACAAGTGTACCACAAGAAACACTACAATTTTTGTGGTGTACAATAAAAATATTTATAAGAAAAAAATTGGGGTGACTCAGTCACCTCGCGCGACCATCAACGTTAGTATCGAATGTGTGCCTTGTCCTGGGTTAATTCTGTCTATTGTAGGTTAGAACTCGCCGGAAAGAAGTGCAACTGCCATTCTTCCCCTATACAATCAAATTTTAATTGGAGATTTCTTTTTATGGCCTAAGCGGATTTTCTTGCATTAATTCTCTCAAAAGAAGGTGACTTTGAATCATGGCAGGTAATATTTTTTAAACCGCCAGAAAACGCGATAAAGAATGAAACATAATGTAATTACAGTTTTTTTGTACTGATAATGATGAAGAAGATCTTTGGATCTCTGAAAGGTAATTATACTTGAACAACCAGAAAAAAAAGGATACTTTTCTGATTCAAATTAAATAAGATTAATTTGGGAGAGATAAAAAAAATGCTTTAAAAATTCACTTTATAATAATCCGTAAATTTTTTAACCAATTGACTGTATTTGATATAAAAACAATACCTTAAGATAAGAGATGGAAGAAAGAGTAGTAATTTTTTGAATATCTGCAAAATTGAAAACGAGGATTCTAAGGGAAAAACAGTTTAGTCAGGGTAAAAAATATCATTGAATACGATTTCAAGTAATATAATTTAGACGATTTATTTTAATAGAAATGTACAACACATATCACCATGTATTGTTATTTTTATAATGGAGATGAAACGCTACATATTTTTGAATGTGTAAAAATATTGAGGTAATAGAAAATTTTCTTCAAAAAAAGTTAAAAATGAGTTAGAAAAATTATTTTCAGAAAATTCATTATTTTTCTAAGTTTTGTTTTATTAAATATTTTTGAAAGATTTTATCATTATTATAATAAATATAATTAGCAAAATAATATATGAGAGTGTTGTCACCACCTGTCATTAAGTATAATTACATGAGAACACAAATTTTAAAATTAAAACTTTTAAACTGTGCTCCATTAATTAAATTTTAATTGCACAAATCAGCATTTATAGTTCAGAAAAAAGTATTTTATATCAAAAATTCACCCGCATATAGTTACCTAGAACTGAAAAATTTAAAGTTTAAAAAAGGGAATCCCCAGATAATTGATGCTCCTTTTTATTTTATGATTATTGGCATGTTGTGTGGCTGCTGAGGTCAAATAAAAGCTGCTAAAAAGGAGGAGCAACGTTTGATAATATGAGCTGGTAAAAACAACTAAAATTACTTAGACGAGTCTTCAATTTAAGTTAACATCTCTCTTCTTTTTGAGCTTGTATTTTTAACTGTTAAAATTTTTAAAACAATCATTGAAAATGTTATTTTAATGAGTTAAGGTTGCGAGTGTAACAAAATCGCAATCCTTTTTTTCTTCTAATTTTAAAGAAAGTAACTTTTTATTTGATTATTCTTTAATTTGACTCAGGTTTTTTTTTCTCTCGGGGGCTTTTAGATGTATGTAAAAAATGAAGTGCATTTATAAAGGCACATTGCATCTTAGAATTTTTTAAGGGAATTGCTTCGTTTTTGGATACCTGCGAAATAAAATAAACAGAGATGCTAAGCTGATGAAGATTTATTTTCAAGGAATCGGATTAAGTATGAAAGATTTGTCACAAATGTTTGTCAATTAACATTTTAGTTGTTGTTGTGATACAATTAGTTGTGTTGCTCTGCTACACCATCGCCATGAAATCAAAAATCTCCAAGGAATTTTCCGATCCGTATGAATATTAAGTTGGTGACACCAACGATGTTTTCTCCTAAAATACCAAGGATGATCACAGGGCACTCTCCAAACTGCATTCAATTTCATCCTTTAAATAGAAGAGAGTTCAGCAAAAATTAGACATGCGTCACCTCGCAAGGTGTCAGCAGAGGCAGACTTGGCTAAACTATAGGCTATTTCGTTACCATTCAATTCACTTTGGGAGGGGATCCAACATTTTAGTAGAACTTATTGACTACTCGTCTAAAATAAAAATAACATGAGTCGAATGTTAAACTGTAACTGAAACTGCTTTAGAGAATTCCAAAATAATTTTCAATTAACTTAAATGTAAATTGAATGAAATACTTTCATTTCCTCAGGGTACAATTTAAGGAAATCATGATAATTTATATTTATTGAAAATGTGTGAAAATATATTTTCTTGTTTTATCTAGCATACTCGAAACTTAACAGTTGCATATATTGAATAATTCTTCCAAATATACTATGAAATATAACAAAAAATATGGTGCTGTTGTTTCTCAAGCCACCTGTCTGACGTAGCTAGATCGAGGCCCACGAAGTTCATCTTGGTAAGGAGTTAGAAGTACGTCTGTCGTTGGCCTTGAGCACCATACATGTGACAGTACGAATTAGCTCGGTGAAATTCCCTGAAGAGACGATAGATGGCGATACCAGCTATCTCCACCTCCATAATTTAGGTAAGGAACTGAATGGGAAGGAAATATTCTTCAGTCCCCTGCACTCGAGATTCAGCCCACAAGACTTTCGGACCCACTGATTTAACGAGCACATACTCCGTGTGTACTCGGAGGGTGTTTGGTGGCATCGGACATCGAACCCAGCCTTCCGGCCTGGAGTCCGATGCTCTAACCACTATGCAACCCACAAACTTATTTAACAGACTAATAAATCGCATTGTTGAATAGAGACATGCATAATTTTTGGGAAATTTTATACATAATGAGAATAGTTGTCCAGATGAGAATTCTATGGATGCATTTGCAGCAAGATTAACTGCATTTAAAATAAATGATTAATGGATATGAAGCAAAGGAGCATTTTATTATGATAAAAATATCATTTTCTGCACTTTTAAGAATTCAATACGTGTGGAAAACACTAATCGATTTATAATGAAATCTTTTTAGTGCTTTTATAGCCAATTTCTCCTAATAAATAGCCTTTGTAATGAAAAATATATAGTAATAAAACTCATTGTGGTAGGAGAGAATTTGCTTAGGAATAATATTGTTTATCTTTTGATACCTGTATTGACAATACATTATTTTGCATATGAAAGTTTGATGTATGATTCTGCCAATAACTAATTAAATTTATGTAAACAATGGCGATTGGATATCATTATAACGGAAAATTCTTATCTAAACCATTGTATTATTGTTAATATCAAAATTGACTTCCAGAACATATTTAATATTACAGAACGTGTTACTTACATATTATCGCAACAATCGCTAGCTGTATTAATAACTCGCCAAGTTGGCAAACCCGATTTCCTATGTGTAATATGCGCTGCATTAGCAACCATGTGCTTCTTTTCATATAGTGTCGGCAATAGGTTGCGATAATACTTAGGTACCCAGAAAGTTTTTGTGTCTACTTAAATATGTATTAATATTCTAAGCAAGAATTAAGCATTTATTGTTGTACATTAGAGCCCTTGGATGAAAACTTGATTAATTTGCAGCCATGATTTCTTTTATGATTTCTTTAAACTAAATTCATCAGTTTGTTATGTATATATAATTTATCTCATGTAAAACATCTTTTATTCTTTTCTTTTGTATAAATTCTGCTGCAATTCCCTTGTTCGTATAAAAACTAAACTACTGTTACTTGGGGCCGTGGGTAGCCTAGTGGTTAGAGCATCGGACTCCAGACCGGAAGGCCTGGGTTCGATGCCCGATGCCACCAAACACCCTCCGAGTACACACGGAGTACGTGCTCGTTAAATCAGTGGGTTCGTAGTCTTGTGGGCTTAATCACGAGCGCAGGGACTGGAGAATATTTCCCTCCCCTTCAGTCTAGATGCAGAAATTGTGGAGGTGGAGATAGAGGTCGTGTCGCCATCTATCGTCCCTTCGGGGAACTTCGCCGAGCTAAAATCGTACTGTCACCTGTATGGTGCTCAAGGCCAACGACAGGCGTACCTCTAGCCCATGTCACGATGAATTTCGTGGGCCTCGATCTGACTGCGTCAGACAGGTGGCATCAGACAACAACAACAACTACTATTACTTTATTGGAGATAATAAACAAATGGTTAAAATGAATAATTTATTTTAATACTTCTAGAAAAATCAATTAATGTTACCGTTCTTTAACAAATCGGATTTATAACACTCAGAATTAACACTTATTATTTAGGTTTGAGCACTCACACTTATATATATTCTAGCTTTTTTATATAGAATCGTAATTAGTTCTGAATCGAATAGTTTTACTTAATTTTTGGCGTTACAAGAGAACAAAAAAAATCACATTGTATCTTTAATACAAATTATGCTGTTCTCACATAAAATTAATTTATGTCTTTTATTACAAATGCATTGACACCGAAAATGAATAAAATACTTTCCAGTTGTGTAGTTTATTTATATTTGAAAAAGTTAGAGCCTCATATAATTTCGCTAAAAAGCATCAATTATATATGTTCTACGATGATTATTTTGGTTTTTAGAAATCATTATTTAGCTTATTATGAGTAACACTAAAGATATTAATATAATTCTGTTGGTTTTTTTCAAGGAAGCTTTCACAGGAAAATTCTTTTTGGCCCTAAACTACACTGGTGTGCAAAACTTAAGCAACAATGTAAAATTAAGCAGATAGCCGTGAAATTGCATTAAAGAAGGTCTGGAGATCAGTACAGTGAACACGTGAGTCAGTAGAAACGTCATGCGTATGCAAATACCAGGAGCGAAACTTCAGAAGCGACGTGAGGGTACGCAAAACGCGTGATGTCAGCGCGTGCTGTTCAACAGCAAAATAAAATGAAGGGCGCAGACGCAATTCAACATATTCGCTGCAAGTGCCAGTGAGTCAGTTCATGAAATATGGCTAGAAGAAATCACCTGGACGACTTCACACGTGGAAGAATGATCGGAAAGCTGGAGGAGGGGCGTACCGTCACCAGTGTAGCTGCAGAGTTCGGAATCAACAAAATTGTCGTTTCGCGCGCTTGGAAAGCATTCCAAACCATATGTACAGCTGTTAGAAAGGTTAGTGGTGGCCGCCCGAGGACGACAACTGCAGGGGATGACCGATATATCATCCTACAGGCGAAAAGAGGCCGACGGCAGTCAGCAAGCGTCATTGCTTAGCAATTCTCCACAGCAACGGGGCGAGAAGTAACGCGGTTTACTGTGGCCAGACGCCTTCACAAAGGGGGCCTATTCGCCCGCCGTCCTGAACGCTGTCTCCCATTGAAAGTTCACCACCGACGCCACCGTTTACAGTGGTGCAGAGAGCACAAAAACTGGACAGCTGTCAATGGAGTCGTGTCCTCTTTACGGATGAGAGTCGGTTCAGTACCAGAAGCGATTGTCAACGTGTTTTGAATTGGAGAGAGATCGGGACACGGTTTTATACTAGTAACATCAAGGAAAGACACCATTACGGCGGTCCTGGAGTTCTTGTCTGGGGAGGCATTATGCTGAACGGGCGAGCTGAGCTCCACATTTTCGATAGAGGGTCTGTAACCTATTGTGAGGAGGTACTTCTTCCCCATGTGCGTCTGTTCCGAGGTGAAATTGGGCCAGACTTCATTTTTATGGATGATAATTCACGGCCACATCGGACTCTTGCTGTTGAGGAGCTGCTGGAAAGCGAAGATATCACTCGAATGGATTGGCCAGCGTACTCCCCAGATTTAAATCCCATCGAACATGTGTGGGATGCTTTGGGAAGACGTTTTGTATCACGCTTACATCATCCGGAGAACACCCAACAACTCAAACAGATGCTGATTGAAGAATGGGCACTCCTACCGCAAGAAATGTTCTGAGTATGCGAAGACGGTGCGAAGCAACCATTGCAGTGAGGGGAGGGCATATACCATATTAAGGAACATCTGCTTGTTGTTCTTCTTGTTGGATAGACCATCATGAGTCACGATACTATGCGTTCAATAAAGCTTGTTTTTGTTTGATTCCATACCGTATGCATTATATTCCTTTTTCAGCGCCGATGCTTTCGTCATCCTTTACGTACATAATACTCTCCCTCATTTCTGAATTTTATGTCTCTCCGATGATTTTTCATGAAGTTATGGCAATAAACCCACCTGTTGCTTAAGTTTTGCACACCAGTGTAATTTAAATTTAACAGAATAAAATATTTTTTAGATTTTTCGAAGAAAAAGAAATTAAGAATGCAAAATGTTACTTCAATTTTTTAAATCGAACTAAAATCAATACACATCAGAATTATTTTCTTTTATGGTTTTTGATACTATAAGAAATTAGGATTTCTAAATTAAACTGCTTTTAAGTACATATGCTTGATTTTAAACCTTTATCTACCGCATTATGATTTACTGCAGTTTTTTTCATGAAATATTTTCTTTTGAATCCCTACATTGAAAATTGAGGGATTTACATAAAAAAAATACATAAATCTGGGAAATTTAATCCGCTAGAGCTAGTTAATTATTTAAAGATATTCAACTGTAAATTTAATTATATATACAGTTCACTTACAATAAATAGTCAAATCGTTTTTTATACATACAAAAAATAAGACACATTTTAATATGAACTATTTTTTGTAACAAAAATGATAGTCTTCACAATGCGCTGAAAACACAATTTCTGCTATAAAACTATTCGCCTTCTCCACTAAAATACTCATCATAGAACCCGTGCTGCCATACATCTTGGAAGAGTGGATTTCAAAGAATATTCCTGCTAAGTATCGTCAGAGTATTCGTAAAATCGGTTATTCTAGGTAATTGTTAAGTGAGTGGTACTTATAGTACTGTCGGTAGATAAAGGGTTAAAAACTGAAGTATAAATAAAATGACCCTTTCCCAAATACTACACCGACATAATTTTAATGTAAATAATCTGAGAGAGAGAGAGAGAGAAATAAGGGAAACTTTTCCAATAGGTAGAATAACTGTAGAAAAAGTCTTTTAAGAAGAAGGTTTATTAGCAGATTTATTTTGTGTTGTTTATATTGCAATCAGGGATAATATGTAAACATTAACTTCTGATGGATTTTCCTAGGGATGGAAATAATGTTCCTTACTTATAAACTTTTGAAATTTGTTCTGGAATTTTCAGATTAGTAGCCAAATGTTTTTATTCCCATTTTTGTACCAAGTAAAAATAAGTTACTATTAAAAATGAAAATCTTCATTTAAAAGTTTTTTCAACAGTTGCTTTCCCAAAATGAATTTTTGTCATATATTTCTTCCAATTTAAAAAAAAACAATTAAATTGCACGACATGATGAGATAAGATTGGAACTCCAGAAAAAATGAGAAAAATATTGAATGACAATTTTTGTCGCTTCAAATTATGGAGTTAGGAGTTATTAAGTTCATATATTGATCATTTAACAATGAAAAGATCAAAGCTATTTCCAAAAGCTAGCTAATGTTTACTGTCATACTTCATTTATTGAAAATGAAACAACTGCAGATGAAAACATGGACATTTAAGTTCAAGTAATCTTTCTCAATTCAATAATTCTAATTTCATATATTTAGTTAATGGTAACAGGTAATTACGAAATAATGAATGATTGATTTTTATTCATAAACATAAGAGTGTATGTCATTAATGATTCAATGCCTTTGGAAGCTAATATTAATTTTTTTAAAAAATACTCAATGACAAACACATTATTACGTATTTATAAGACTCACTAATGTGTTTTTAGCTTACAATTTTTCAAATATTTCATTCTGTTCAGTCAATCTTTTTATATACTTTAGGAATTTCCCGAATGTATTAACGTAAGAAAAAATGAAATGTACTTTATTTTCTAATTTAATATATTACGATTTTCTTGTACGCAGTCGGAAGGAAGGATAAGTATTGAAACAAGAATTAACTTCAAACACACATTTCCTGATAAAAAAATAGTTTAAAGATAACACCTATTTTTTTTTGTTTTTCTATTCATATTGGAAGTATAGGAAATCAGTCAATTAAATAAAATTAGTTGCTCAAGTACTTACTTGGACTTATGAGTGTGACATTTTACAAATTCAGAATGAGTGCTTACGTACTATCGCAACAATTCCAACGTTCAAGATAACTCGCTAAAGATAGTAACCCAGCATTCAAATGTGTCGTTCGCGCTGGCAGCCATGAGTTTCGTTTCATGTAATGTCGCCAATACGGTTGCCATCACGCTTAAGTACCTCAGGATGTATCATAAATTCACATTTTAAAACCGTCACCTTATTACATGGTGGATTTCATCGACTAAAAATTGCAAAATATTTTCTTCATTCAAAATAATTAAAACAATAAAATATAAGTTTCCACTATATAACATTAACAATTCTACTTGTTTGATATTGTCTCCAATTAACTCATGACTGAATCAGAACGTGATTTCAATTAGTACTTTTGAAACAATTTGTAGGTTAAATATTTAATTAAATTTACGCCTATAGATTTTGTTAACGAACAATAAATTTTTACGGAATCATGTACCAAATCTTTGTCATATCTCTAAGCTCTATGTGTAAGATGTTCCTTAAAATCTTTTGCTCCTCTAACTCCTTGAAGAGGAAGTAATAGTTAAATCTCTCTCACACATTTAATTCTATTCCTTATTTATTTACTACTTTTCACTCGGATTTAATGTTACAATTTCTCTGAAACAAATTGAAAAATCTTGTTCACCCGTATATCCTAAGGGATTGAAAAGAGAAATGTCCGATTTGGAAAATTTTATTTCTAAAATCTGATTTTCGATCGTGATGATATCGAGTCAACTTCCTAAATTTAAAACTCTCTATTTATTTCCTGATTCCGAATATTTATTCCGTCTGAAGAACATTTCTCACTATTTCCTTTTAAAAGTTCTTATTCTAACGCTACGCTAGCGACTAATAATTTATTGTTTGCTTAAAGTGCTTTTAGACTGAGAGTGTTAACATTCGATATTAATGGTGTCTTCTTTTTGAATGTGTGCGACTGTAAATTTTATATTTTATATTTCAAACTTTTAATGGCATCTTGATATGTATCCTTTTAATAGAACTTTGAAATTACAGTTTAAGAGTAATACTGCTGCATAGTTTGTAAAGTTTTGCAAGTTTCTTGTTTTTTTTCCCGTCAAAAGTAGTTAGGAATAACGTTCGAAGTAAAATTCCATGTATCGGCCATTTTGGATTCGTGAATGTAATGTTAATCCTATGAAAACATGCGGATGTAATAAATTGAAACCAGATCTCAAAAGTAAATAAATAAACAATTTAAAATAAAGTAAAAAGAAATGAAATGAAAAAAAAATTCTCTGGAATTACTCCCCTTGTCTATTTGAATGAAAAACATGTAATTCGAGAAAATATTTCATTATTTTTTGTTCCTTCGGATGCATTTCTTTTATTCAAATAGATATATTTATCTAGATTTTGAGGAGAAAAGTAGAATTTCCTCAGAAATTAGTAACCATTGTGTTTACGAATTCAGAATGGTCAGTCGACGTGGAACCTTACGGCACCTAAATTCCCATCGCTGTTAAAACTTCTTATATGCAGAAAAAGAATTTCTGTTGAAATACACATATACTTTTTATAAGTAAAAAAACTTAATATAATATTTATTTATTTTTCAAATTTAAAAATCATGGGCTCGATTTTCCACGCATCAATCGGATGTCAATATGGTTTAGGGGAAACTAAAATCACGTACCCTGTGCAACGATGTCTTCATACTTGATTTTATGCAAAAGTCCCACTGCGTCTCTTTTATTATATTTGGTGTGCATACCTGCAGTGAAGTTCAACACAAGAAAAATCATAATAAAAGAGTTTTTTTTATAAATTTCATTTCCTACAATTTTTGAACTAACAAAATTCAAATGACATTTTAAATTCGCAGTCTCACCACTGTTGCCAGTCGGCATACAATGAAAACTTTTCAGTTTTTCGGAATATATGTTTGGGAAAAAGTTTGATGCTTAAAATGGTTTAGATCATGATCTTATTATGGCCAAGTTGAAAACGAAACGAGAACCTGGACTCTGGCCGAAACAGACCATGCCTTAAAAAGTTCCAAAACCTGTCGTTTATAGGTTTGGGGCTAAATATTGTGAACTATTTTCGACCGGAAAATAAAAGTTATTACCTATAAAACTCAATTGAGTTTCAAAGAATTACAGGTAACTGTAAAAAGATTTCCTGCGTGATATACCATCACAGATGTTGTCTTTATTGTGCCCTTATCTTAATTTATGCTCATTACCGATATTTGTTTATTTATTTATTTATATCAAACGCCCGTGCTTGGTTTCTTGACCATTTGACGACAAGCTTCCCAGCACTGATTAACAACGTCATCAGTCGGATCTTCATTGAGTCCAATTGAGTATTCATTGAGTCGGATATTCATTGAGTTCAATTGAGTATTCATGGAGTAGGATGATCATTAAGTCCAATTGAGTATTCATTGAGTCCAATTGAGTATTCATCGAATCCAATTGAGTATTCATTGAGTCCAATTGAGTATTCATTGAGTCCAATTGAGTATTCATTGAGTGGGATATTCATTGAGTCCAATTGAGTATTCATTGAGTCGGATATTCATTGAGTCCAATAGAGTATTCATTGAGTCCATGAGGAGCAGGTATTCGCCATCTATTCTTTCATGGCCGCAGAGCGGGCAAGCCTCATCAGCAGCCAGGTCAAGCCAGTGGAGATATACTCACAAAAAATCATGTCCGGTGGTTAGGCGCAAGCGGGCAACTTCCTCGGCTCTCTCCAGGTGCTTCGGAAATTGGAACCCAGTGGCCAGAGTTTCCCGTGGCCTTGTAAGGCTCTTGGGCTTTTGGGTGAATGCATGTGGAAATAAAGCTCTTTGCTCTTCTGAGAGTCATGATACTTCCGGATGAGGCGACTCAGCTCGCTACTTGGCTTTCTCATTGCCGGGGATCCATCCCAATATGACTTGGGACCCACTTAAAGGCCATAGTCTAGCCATATGAGATTAGCTCCACCATTTTTACCGTTATTTGAACAATTAATGTATCTGACTACCACAAAATCATGATTTGTTTTTAAAAAAAGTGACACATTTTTTTATGATTTTGTTTTATAGGTAATCTTATTGGCTCTACTAAAGTTTTAAATTTTTTTAAAAAAAGTTTTTTATTTTTCATTCACTAGAGAACAAAAACTACAAGTGTTTTAGTAAAACCAGATGCCATAACTTTACATAAGATGTCAAATTTTAAAATGTGTTTTACTCGCAATGTGTTTTTTTTTTTTTTTTCGAAAAGTTCAAACTGGGACAGTGACTGCTCAAAAATTTTTTATATATAACAATTTGCTGAAATTTTGTGTGTGTTTTCTGTATAACAGTAGATGTATTTTAACCTTCAGATTTATCAATCACTGCTTTTTTACAAAATTTACAGCTCTTTATGTGAATATAATCACTGTTTTTTTTTAATCAATTTCATATAATAGCTAATATAAAGTGCTCTAGTTTATGTAAAAATTAAAATATCTCTTATCCTGAAGGTTATTTCAAAAATGAATAGCAAAGTAATACATCAAAATTGAAAAATTGCGAATTTTTTCATTTATTATTTGTACAGAGCGGGCCACGTTTATGTAATTTTTGTCAATTTTCCCCCATTTTTGTGGTAATAATTTATTTTTCTCTTCTTAATTTTAAACTTTTCTTCTTAAAATGTACTTCATAAATATAAAAATCACAAAAAAATCATCATATCTCCATTTTTTTAAAAAAAATGTTGTCGCAAGTAGTGGGGTACTTTAAGGCATTTGCACTGACTCATTGTGAAGATAAGACGGTGTTCAAAAGACAAGAATAGTGAAATCAAATTTATTTTGATGTCCTTTTTATACAGCTGTAGTTGCTACGAATAATTGCACATGTTTTGCAAAATAAATGAATTGGGAGATTCCAACTGTGTGTGAGCAAAGTTCCCATATTATAACAAGAGCACGATACATAGAACTTCTGTAGTTATCTTAAGAAAAAATATGTCCCAAGACATTAACTTTAGAAATTATGAAACAAATCATTGTATTACTATTAAACCAGAATTACAAAGCATTCTATAATTGAAAAAGTCAGTTTTATAATTAAAAGATGCTAATTGTTCGTATGATGGAAAAGGTAAAAAATTAATAAATTACAGGTAATTTAAGATTTATTAACACTAAATATCAGATAGTTGATTAAGAGGATATGCAAATAAATCTCTCTCATTTAAATATTAACATCGTAACTGTTGTAGTAGTAATTATCTAAAAACGTTTTTTATAGGAAAGAACATTGTGTTCATGTACCGAATTTAACAAAACAAACCAACGATGATTTTATTTTTTTAACTTCGATTTTTCTTTTTGTTTGAAAGATAGAAGAAGTGTGAAATGAATGAGGAGGAAGGAAACTAGAGGAAAAGAAGACTAGATTTGGTAAGCGAATTTGAAGTTTAACAAAGTTTGGGAGAAGAGCAGAGTGAAATAAAAATATAGATACTACATTATCTCCAACACGATAGTTTTTCTCGCTCAATTAAAGTTACAGTCATATTAAGAATTTAATAAATTTCAGCGGTTTTCGAAATAAAGCTCAGCCTTTCAATTTAGCAAAGCAGATGCAAAAGATTTGTGATAACCCCCAACCTGGGGAAACCATCTCTTCCTCTACTTGATCTAGATTTGTGGGAGGTTATGATTGATGACCCAAGCTAGCCATAATAAATCCAATTTATTATATCAATTTCAATAATCAAAGGCAGTCTTACTCTAGGATGGAAATCAGGAGTGATATATCGTAACCCTAAATACTATGTTAATAAGCATCTGGAATCCTAACCACTTGACTTTAAGTAAAGTTATCCTATGAATCTCAATCTTCCTTAATTCCTTTGACTTGCTGAAGCCCGTTCTACATACAATTACGCTTCAAAGTTCAGATCCTTACCATAAGCTCACTGCGTTCAGCAACTCAACTTCATTTCCTCCTTAATATTTCTTCTTTTACACGATTACTAAACCTCCACTATATATCTACTAACTAATCTGAATATCAAGGTTTCTTCTTAAGAGGGTTGCCTGGGAAATAACTCAATTGATGGCACCTAAGATTCCCCAAGAGGATTAGTTGAAATACTCGATAAAGCACCTTCACAAATTAACAAATGGTATTTTAATTTAAAGGGTTTTTTTTGTAAAATTTATAACATATTTTCTGCTCAAAAACCTTATTAACTAACAAAAATGTTTATGAAGAAAATTTCACTGTTACAATTTTTTTAAAAAAGATTAATTATTAATTCAAGTAGTTAATTAAATAAAAATAATTTGGTTAATTGAAAGTAACTTATGAACATTTATATTAATTATTATACTAAACAATATCATTTGTAGTATTTTTAGTATGCTTACAAAAATTGAAAAACAATACATTTCCTTTGAAATAATTTTGTATCTAAAGTTTATTTCTAAAAATAGAAAAGGAAATAGATTTACAGTATTGTCTACTTCATTTAGATAGAAAATTATAAGGGAAGTAAGAAAATAATACTTTTTTATTTTAAAATTTAAGAAATTAGCTATTACGCGAAGCTATTTTAAATATTTTCCACGTGAAAAAAGATAAAATACAAAATTTTCGCTTATATATAAAATTTAACTATTTTTCTGCAATACAACTTAAAGTTCTAGCAATATAGGTTATTTTAAATTTATATATATAAATGAGTCGTTCAAAAACTATTGCATTTATCTTTTGAATGAAGACAAAGAAATCAATAAAGTTCCTTCTGAGTTGCTGGGAGAAGTAATAAATTGGCATGCATTTCTTTCGAATATATCTATTTTGCAGAAATACACTGGGCTCATGATAGCATGGAATCTCTTCTATTCTGTGATACAGTATCTCAAATTGGAAACATAAGGAAAAGAGTAATATTATTTTAAACATGAAACAAAAGCAATTCTGTTGCGGAAAAGTTTATAGAAATTCGATTCATCTGTAGTTGCTTAAAATTCCATTTTTTCTTAATCCAATCAATAATCCGATAATTTGATTCATCCCTGGTATATGCAACCATTTCTTTCCTATTTTATCCTTTGGCTCGGTAATAAAATGAGAACTATTTCAAAGCTATTATTTTGCAATTATCTGAATAGAAAAATGTAATCTTTATGAAGGGATGCATAGTGAAAATGTATACAAAAGAGGTGTGAAATAACTACTTATATTCAAATGAAATGTGGATTTTACTTGTGAAAGACACATAATATTCATTATAAAATTTCGCTTGAATTTCAAATTTTTTTTGCTAAGAGGCACTTCTCTAGGAATAAAATATTGCAGAACGAAAATAATTGTAATTTTTCTAAGAGATTATTCTTGTTACTCACATGTACTGAGTTCTTAAGTATGTTTTTATTCGTAAATCTTCTAATTTTTCTTAAAATATATTAAAAACTAGCTGATATACCCGTTATTCACTCGGGTGAATCAAAATAGGCCAGTAGGCCTTGTCCAGACACAGTAGGCCTTGTCCCTCATGGGACAAGGCCTACTGTGTCCATATCAGTATACGCGACCTTGGGCCCTGAGGTGCATGAGCAGATGTGCTATCAGGTGGTCAGTATGACGTGAAACCCTCAGTGTTAAGTTCCCAAGCAAGCTTGGAGCATTTAAAGTTGATTATTAAATAATGTTAATACTTTGTCTAAAAGAAAAATTAGATTAGTCTAACATATGTAAATTAAGGATATAAAAAAAAGAGAAGAATTTTCCAGAGTCTCGGTGTTTTGTGTATAGAGGCAGCAGGAAGTCTTGGAATCCACTGGACTTCTGTAGACGAAGACTATGATTGGTGGAAAAATATCGTTCGATGGATTCTAATGTAAGCTTACTTTAAAAACGCAAGCAGTTAATTTTCAAGAGATGCGGTTACAATTATCCCGTTATGGGGGTAAGCTAGTTAATTATTTACGCTCAAGTCCTGAAGGTCAGGGCCATTAAAAATTAAAAAGTTGTTTATAGAAATTAAAGAGACTTATTACATATTTATATATATATATATATATAAGCATGCATGTTTGGGTGTAGTAAATCATTCATTCATAATTCGAAGCCTTTTAAAGTACTTATTTAGCTTTATGATTCTGAATTGTCTATTTACAAATTCTAGAAAAGAAATAAAAACCCTCATCAACTTACAGTTAAAAAAATATTTTTTCTTCCTGTTTTCTTAATATTATAAAAATATTCACTCGTATATAAAAATAATTACATTTAGTTCTATATATATATATGATAAATAACTGCAAATTTGCAAAGCAGATATTTTAGAAAACATTCTACCACTGGATTTTGTAAAAATGTTTTCCTTCTACTATTTTGATCAACGGAAGGGGAAAAAAAGAGATAGTTTAGATGAAAGAAAATGGATTTCTTATAGTCATAAAGAATAAAAAATGCTACAAAGTATCAAAAGTACACATTTTTTCATTTATCATTATTATTTTGAGAACAGGCGTATTTAAAAAGGCATACTTTGTCTCGAAACATTTCATTCTATTGTAGATTGATCAACTAAAAATGTTTTTTACAAAGGAAAAAAAAATAAATCATGAAACAGGAAGAATTAGTTATGTTCCTGTTATGCTATTTAAATTAATCATAACTCTATTGTTTCAAAAAATATAAGAAGAGAATTATATGGAATAAAGTATGACCATTTTTTAAAATTCGTTTTTGACATTTTCGTTTTTGAATGAATGAACAAAATATTTTCGATAACTAGAAGAAAAACCTAATAATTCTATCAGAAATAAGTAATTTACATATGTATGTATATATATATATAAAGAAATATGTATTATAAATCAAAAATAAGAAATAATAGTTAAAGAACATAACAAGAAATAGCATAATAAAAATATAAAACCTGAACATGAAGAACAAAATTATAGAGAAATAAAAAAAGAAACTACAAAAAGAAGAACCTAGCGAGTCAGAAAGCAATTTCGGACTTAGGACCGAATAAGTGGGGTTAAACTAGTTTGAAGGCGCCAACCTTCCTTCTTTGCAACTCGGTAGGAAAACCAAATAAAATAAAATAAACAAAACTTCAGAGTTTGGATAACTCAGAGAGTATGAAAAAAACCACTCATTACTATTACGTAACAAACTCTCCCAAACTCTTAATGCAGAAAAATCACAAAATAATTACGTAAGAAAAGTAGAAAAATGCTAAAACAATTACATAAGAAAAGTATCTTTCATTTTCCCTAGCCCCCATAGCCGAATAGGATATACGTATATATATATATATATATATTAACTAAAATAATTATGTGACATTTGCAGATTTATTTGAATAAATGCTAATTTGTTATGTATTGTCATATTAGATTGTTTTAAGTGGATCAAAAATATAATAAAAACTTTAAACTTAAACACTTTAAGTAACATTTTATTTTTAAAAATATTTTTAAAACCCTTTTAGATACCAGCAGAGAACAGCTGCTTTTAGATAACATATGGTTATTATGTATGAAGGAATGCAGAAATTTGTTACGAAGGAATATGAAGAAAGATATGATCTAAGGTACAGCTCTGGAATATGTGAATAAGACGAAAATGAATTAAAGTAACAACAAGCATGCAATACACACAAGTATATATATATATATATTGCTGAAGGACTTCACGTAAATATATTAGTTGTTAGTTACCCACCTAACGGGAAATAACCCGTTTTCAACTTTTAACACTTAAAGTATCCGACTAGGTTGAAAAAGTGCTTTTTAGGTGTTTTATATTTGGTGTTATTTGGGTCATTAGGGATAAAAGAAATTAATTATTGAGGAAGAAAGACCAATATATAAAACTAGAGAGTTTTTTAAGTTTTTTTTATAGCATTTACTTTATCTATATATATATATATATAAAATATATATAAAATATATATATATATATATATATATATATATATATATATATATATATATATATATATATATATATATATATATATATATAACTAATAAAAATATTTCTTTTAATTCGTTTTTTGAAGAATGAACTTTTCATGATAATTTGTATACGGAAAACGGGATATCTTCTAAATAATCTAATAAAATGCAATGAAATTCATAACATATATGCTAAGAGCTCTTCAGAGTGTAACAAACCTCAGGTTTTAAGACAGCTACATTTAATCACATTTTACAGCCCTTTTTAGCTAGAACATGCAGTAATTTTGACGAAAAATCATGACCATCAAATTTAAAAATGCGAATAAAATATTTATTTCTTAAACTATATTTTTTCCTGTGGTTTGTGACTCTTCGGAGGGATCAAGAAGTATATCAATGTCGTTAAAATTACGTACTGTGCAATTTGTTTTATTTATCACGTTTTTCTTAACTTAAATTTTCCAAAAAATATTTTTTTTTTCAAAACAACGGACCATATATGTTAGTTATTTAATAGTTATGACTTTTTAACCATATTTATGTTCTTAAAAGCAATAAAGTAATTCAGAAAATCAATTTTTGAAAACTTTATCTCTGAACATAGTCGGATACCTTAAAACTTATGTGGTCAACAATTTTAAAATGTGGTTATGTGACCCAGATCAGACGATATCTGTCAACTAAGAAGCGAAACCTTTCCCAGAATTCATGCGAGTTTGAGAACCCTCAAGAATTTTCTCCCAAAAATTCAGCCACCGCTTCTTGTTATTGAAATCAAGATACTTAAATTCTTGTTCCCTTCTTGCATACCTGCCTATCTGTATTGAACCATCTCTACAAGTAATAAAAAAATGGATTTTCCATTTACAAAAATGATGCCTCATCAACCCAACAACATTTACATTCACAGCATACAAAAGGACGTCATAAATTAGTAAGCCACTGTAGTAAGCACAGGCACGCGCATGCACGTACACGCACGCACGCACATATGCACACATACAATGTATGTATGTATAATGTACAGTTATTCATTTGTAATTGTTGTTGTGCTTGAATATTCTGGATAAAAATGAAATGATCGTTTATTTAGGTAATTTCAGGATCGGAACAGAAAATTATCCTCATCCTCTCTGCTCAATGCACAAGTACTAAACAATAATAAAAAAAAGAATTATTCGCTTCTTAAATTTAAATAGATGTAATAGAATGTAGACCTTGATGGATGTAATAAACAAAATGTAATCCCCTGCTCAAGAGAAGGGAAATATCAGTTATTTTTCAGAAGTTTCGTAAGTGTTAAGGAATAATTTTAACAGCTCAGTAAAACATGCTTAAGTTATTAAGCTGTTCTTTTACTAGGAATTGCCAGCAAAATATAAAAAATTCAAAATCTAAACCATTTATCGAGGAATAACAAATACGTATTTTAAATATAAGTTTTAAATTTTTAATGAAAGATGAAATGGGATGCCTTCCGAAGTAGGGTGTTTGGAATTATGATTTAGAGTAAAATACATGAATTAGAATTTTATATGTAAAGATATTACGTTATTACATAAATAAATAAATAAATATATACATACAAGCATGTTCAAAATGATATTTGTCACTAGATCAATTTCACATTTGTTCTCGTGTTTGTAGCTCAAACTTTGTTTCCAGGTTTGTTTGTAGCGTTGTTTACAATTACTAAACAAGGTGGTATGTTACTAATGCTGAGGAAGGTTGAGAATTTAGATTAATGCATCAGAACTCTGTTACAGCTTTAACGCCTTACCATTACAATAAGCACGAACTATCAATCAGAGCACTACGCATAGTTCTGAAACATGATTTCGAATTTTGGAAGGTATGGATTAATCCGGGAGAAGGTGCTCACTCGATACTAATGTTAGTGGTCGAACGGGGTGACGGAGTCACACCAATCTTTTTTTTCAATTCCTACTATTATAGCTCACACTCTCTATATATTTATTTATTTATCTTGGTGGAATTTTCAATCGTTAATAAAATACATTTAAAACACTCAAATGAGCTGAATCTTTTATACATGATTTTTTGAATGACAATACAGTAATTTAATTATAGTTAACAAAAATTAATTGATTAAAACTAATTATTCAAAAAATTACAAATACAGCCACGTTGGCATCATTTTTGGTGACTTAGCGACCCTTTTGGCGACGTGTCTAAACTTGAAAATGTTTTTTTCTCTGTTTTTAAAGCATTCAGTTGAACTGAAATTTTATAGACATGATTGTTGTAGGTGACAATACGATACTTAATAAAAATTAATAAAAATGAATTACCACTTAATGTTGTGATTCAGTCATATGTATATACATATTTATATTAATTGTAACTGTTTAATAAAAAGTAGCTAAAATAAAATGTTTCTTTGTTGATCTAAGTATGAATTGACTTAATTTTTTTATATTAATTGTTTTATAATCTGTTCATTTACATTTATAAACCATAACGAGCCGAATAACACAACAATCATTTACAATCGTTTACAGGGGGAAATGTATCCTGTTCATAGAAAATATTTTGTAACATAAGTGGTCAAGCGGGAACTCAATCACCCCAAATACCTTAAGATTGTATTAAAAAAAGCGTTTGACACTCCCCCAAAAAAGAGTATGATTTGTCACAAATACATTTTAGTTCCCATGAAGACTGTCATATTAAAGTATACTGACAAGGTCATTTGTAACAAATAAACATTTTTCCTGATTTAAAGATTTCTTGAGCCTGCTGCGACCACTCCGGTTAACAAGTTTCGTATGGTATCACTTATCCATCTATTACGATTAGTAAAGTTGGTTCCTTATTTTACCTACAGAATAACATTTTACCTACAGAATGTAATATGAATTTTAATGCACACAGATAATGAAATTTGTAAGAAAAAATCAAGAAGGAAAATTTAAATTAATGATTGAATTATTGAAACACTGAAAAACATTAATTTATAACATAATTAATTACTCCACAACTTAAAAACGTAAATACATATTAACAATTGCAAATATCTGAAAATTTATTAGATTTACTATAATATGCTTTAATAATCTTATTTTTTAAGATTTTCATTATTGTTAAATGTGTTTGTTTTGAAAGTATTAAACTAATTATTGTATGGCAATAATAGGTTTTGTTTACATTACTTGTAAATGTCACACATTTTATTTTAAAGCTATATGCAAGAAAATAATATAAATTTGAAAAGTTTTCTAATCAAAATTATCAACCTCTCTCATGTAAACTGTCATTTTGAGAAAAATAGTGATTAATAATATGTTATATATCCCACTAAAAATTGTAAATATGCATCAAAACTTTATTTTTCTTTTCTTAAAACAAGAGAAGAGAGATGAGTTATATTCTACTTGTAAGCATTAAGTATAAGAAAGCTGATAGATTGGTCAATTACTAAAATGGAGTTGCTAGCATGCTTCAAAATAATTTGCATATTTCATGTTAAGCTTTGCTTGAATTTTATCATTACGGTGTGTGTGTTTTGTTTTTCAAAATAAAGATTAAATTAGTTTTATGTAACGCAATGAATGCAAATGAAACTTTTCATTCTCCTCAGAAAGAAAAATTGTTTCATTAAGGAGAATTTATCTAAATTAGGTATCTATGTTAAATAGATTGAATGATTTATTTTGATGCAAATATGAATTGAATAAAATGAGTTACAAATAAGAAATATATTTAAATTTGTGTTTGTATCAGTATTTTCTGAAAAGTTTTAAATATATAATGATTTTATGGAACCATAATATTTGATTTTTAATACATTAAAAGTGATCCCCAAAGTTTTTTCTTGCGTAATATTTAATAAAATTTGTAAGAATTACGTTTAGAATTAGTTTAAATGGATACAAATTCACCCTTTTCAGTCCTTGAAAAATATAACTTGCTACAAGCTATAATTTATGAGTACTGCCCATCGATATCATTGCTAGTGAGCTGACTGCTCTGCTGCAGGGTCTGGGTTCGAATCCCAGAGAAGGCATGGTTGTGTTTATAAATGTATAGTGCCTTTGCGGCATGGAGGTACTCTAAAATAGCCATTGAGCCGCAAGTCCTCTCGTGAGGTTGGTGGAAAGGAAAGAGAGGGGGGAGGTCCTTGACTATCTCCCGGGTGTTCTACCTCTAAATTGGGGTGGAACTGAGCTAAATCGTACTGTCACCTGTATGGAGCTGAAAGCTATGGCTAACAAAAGGCGTACAACTATCCCCTTGCCCGATGAATTTCGTAAATCTGGATCAGATATACGTGGATAAGGTGAAACAACAGAATTTATAAGAATACGATAATTTTTTTTATCCCACATATATTTTAATACACACACAATAATTATGACACAATATTTTAGGCCCACCTTTCATTGAAACGGTTAGCACTTTTGCTCGAAATAACAAAGTTCACTTTGAAGTATTATGAACAAACGCGAATGACTCGTTTGTTATTGTCTTACAATTCTAACGTAAGCTATTATTCATCTTATCTACAACAACAGAAGTCACATTAATTACTTTAATTTGAATTGCACGTATAACTAAAACATTTACAACAACACAGTGCAAAATGTATTTTTCCTTAGTAAATAAAGAGTTTTGAGTTGTTAGAATTTAATTTTATAATTTTCCCATTAATCCCAAGTGAAGATTATTTGACGGCAACTCTTTACCTCATCAAACATTTCTTCAGAAAAAAAATGGCACATTGATTCATAAAGGTTCACCATCCCTGGTAAATTTAATCCTAATTCTGAATGATATTTTTTGTTGAGTCTTCTCATTTTTGTCCCAGTTATTAAATAATAGTATAAGTTTATAAAGTGTAAATTAATAGAATTGCTTTTATGTTCGAAGGATACAAGCATTTTTATGTGTTTTAGAAAGTAAATATAACGATAATCTTTTTATGAAGTACATTTTTGAAAAGCTAATAATGGGTAAATTAAGAAATATAAGGAACACACTAAATGAAAAAGCACATTTAAAAACGTTTCCATGTTAAAGAAAATTATTAAACAACATCTGAGTTAATATACCTTCGTGCAAATAGTTTTAAAAGATAAAAAGCTAATTCGTTGCCGAACAAAAGTCAAACGTGTTTATTTAGTGTGATAATGAATATGTTGCTTCCCTTTTATGGTGCATAAATGTCGCTAAGTTTAGGCATAGAAAAAAAAATCAGCAGCCTCTTTCGTGTGAAGACTTTTTTATCCACCTTGCAACTGCTTTTTATTAAGAAGACGGTGAGTCATCTTCTTAAGAATACTCCAAATTTTATCTGTAAGAGGTTTCTGTTGCTAGCCATTGAAAAAAAAATACACATTTACTGCTTAATTTAAGCTGCTGTTAGTCTCCCTGAATGCTGTCTTCTTTTATATTCTTGAAAAAGCTAACGTTTCCTGTAAAATACTTGCGAAAATGGGGTAACTAAGAATATGCATATAGTACACAATCTTTATCACAAAAAAGTGCTGTAAAAATTCCTCCATTTTCTGGGATGCATTTCCTCATAATCTCAGAGTGTACTTAATGAAACACGTACTTGCAGCATTAGTTTAATTTTCCTCTCTTCTTATATATATATAACTTTTTCTAACCTTAGATTTTCCTCATAAAATTTCTTTGCAGTGGGTACCGGCTAATTGCGGCATTGCTAGGAATGAACATGCTGACTTTCTTGCTAAGAAAGGAGCCCTTGTGATCCAAAGACCCACGAGAAATTAAACCTTTAATTCCTTAGGCCTTTTTCTAATATGGCCTTTAAGTATAGTTTTAAAATATAAGTTGCGGAGATATTGATGCGAAAGAACTGAGCAATCTTGTACGCAAGCCCGTTCTGGGTTCCTGGATATCCTAGAAAAGCTGCTGCAGCTCATTTTAGACTTTTGACAGGGCATGACTGCCTAAGACAGCGTTACTCAACCTGAGGCCTACCGAGCATTTTTAAGTGGCCCGGTTGGGGCACATTTCTATGAAAAATTAACTTATTTAACAACATTGTATTGAAAATTTGGTGGGAAATTCTTTCTCAAGAAATCAAAAATATCAAATTTGAATTTTGCGTTCGGTGTCGTACGGGTACGAATTGATATTCTATTTCTATTTGGAACGGTTACAGTTAGCGATAACGTACAACAGTGCAATAGCGACAATTTTATCGATGGAACTAACTTTTAACTATTTTTCATATCTTGTAAGTGGCAAACATTCGAAGAAAATATATCATTCTAAGGCAATTGGGAAGATCATTATTTTGTAGTGAAAAAAAAAAACAAAACAAGGACTAGTAGTTGTTTTATTTGTCACGAAAGTATGCTGTATTTAAATAATACCAATAAACAGGAATCATTCAATGACACTTTGCCTCGAAAATCTCTTTCAAGAGGTGATAAAAATGGTTTCTTAAGTAATCTTTGCAACAGCAACAAAGTGTTTTGCCAGTGGTGATATCACAGCGTGTAACAAAGACGGATCCTATGAAGTTTGTTATGTTATTGGTGATCATATGAAACCGTTTACTGATGAAGAAATTGTAAAGGAGTGTTTCTTAAATGCTTCTAAACAAAAATAAAAAAATATAAAAAGAATAATTTAAAAAAAAGCAAAACAGGAGTTGTAATGTTTTGGTCAATTTTCCACATTTTAAATTTCAAATGTTATCTTGGTTTTAAAGCATTTCTCCACCCCCTCCACATTTATCCTCATGTTTCAACCCACGTGAAATAACTAACATATGTATGCGGCCCGCTTGAAATGGCTGGCATGCGTATACGGCCCAGTAGAAAAAAAGGTTGAGTACCCCTGGTCTAAGATCTCATCTCTACAGAATTGGTATCGCCAACTCGCCGGATTATACGCTGAGTGACTCTGGTCAGCCTATGACCACTGAACATTCAGTCGTGTGTCTGCACTAATAAGTCTTAATTTAGTGCGTAGCATTTGTAAAGGGTGTTTTTTTAGAGGTATAGAACTTTAAATGGTAATGAAACAACGATGTATTATTCGATTGACATGAATTTTTTTTATTCGAAAGATAATCTTGTGGCATTGCATTTTAAATATAATTTCTGGCATATGACTGCCACGGCTGGCTCGGATGTAGTCCAATTTTCGATGACTTTTTCCAACATTTGTGGCCGTATATCGGCAATAACACGGCGAATGTTGTCTTCTAAATAGTCAAGCGTTTGTGGCTTATCCGCATAGACCAATAACTTTACATAGCCCCACAGAAAATAGTCTAGCGGTGTTAAATCACAAGATCTTGGAGGCCAATTCACAGGCCCAAAACGTGAAATGAGGCGGTCATCAAACGTGTCTTTCAATAAATCGATTGTGGCACGAGCTGTGTGACATGTTGCGCCGTCTTGTTGGAACCACAGCTCCTGGATATCATGATTGTTCAATTCAGGAATGAAAAAGTTAGTAATCATGGCTCTATACCGATCACCATTGACTGTAACGTTGTGGCCTTCATCGTTTTTGAAGAAGGATTCTACCAGTCTATAAAGTGCACCAAACAGTCAGTTTTTCTGGATATAACGGTATTTCGACATACACTTTTGGATTAGCTTCACTCCAAATGTGGCAGTTTTGTTTGTTGACGTAGCCATTCAACCAGAAGTGCGCTTCATCGCTAAACAAAATTCGTTTATGAAAATCGGGAACAACGGCAATCTCGGTTTGGGCCCATTCGACGAATCTACGCCTTGCTTGATGATCGTTTTGATGAATTGCCAAACCAAACTGAGAATAAATCACTTGACAGCTATTAAATCGTTCGCCATCTAGGAAAGTAATGCCAACTTAAACTTCTATACCTGAAAAAAAAACACTCTTTAAAATAAAAATAAATCTTCTAGATAAAATGGCCATATGGAGCTTCATATGGGGATTTACCTTCAGATAGGAATTTATATATTCCGGATTATATTTTCCTTTTACTGAGAAAGAATTCAACTGAGATGGGGTTTGGCTCTCGCAACATCGGATCTTTGTTCGATACTGTGAGAAATAGTTTTCATTTGCTTCTCTAGAATGAATCTATGAATATATCGATGCATAGTTACTTTTAAAATGTTCCTTCTAACGCTTTTTCTAATGCCCAATTGTTCAATATCTAATCAAAACGCGCCTACTTTAACAGATATGTCAATGATATTAGGGCACTCTCCTTCTGACCAAATGAGATTTCTGTGTTTATTCTTATAGGAACTATTCTGCTGAAGTTTAATGAAACTTTTTGTAATTATGGAAAAGTGGAATGTTTTAATCCTTTCGTTGACCATTTGTTTCTCTTTTGAATTTCTCCCAGTTTTTTAAGTTTTATGAACAATTAAACAATAGCATTTAAGAAATACAATTTATTTTCGCGAATTTATGTTTACATTTAAATTTTATGGTGGGAAGAATACTTCTTAAGGAGCCATCCACCATCATAAGGAAAATTAAATTTAAGAGGAGTTGGAAACCTCTCTCTCCCTCTATACTGACAATGTTAAATTGGCTGTTTTCGATGTATTTTTTTTCTCAAAATCTGTTCTATGTACATGCTTGAAATTTTTCATACTATTAAAGTACACCTCTCTCATTATACTAAAATGAGTTTTTAGCTAATTTTGAATTTTTTAATAAATTATGAAATATTTTATCAAACATTGCGAAATTTGACCCATTGTTTACTTAAAAAATTTGTAAAAATTAAATTTTTGAGTTATTTACAAAAATCTCATTTTAGTGTATATTAGACATCATCATAAATAATTCATAAAAAATTTACATACCTGTGAACAGTAGTTTCTCAGAAAAGGTACATCGCACATTAAAATTTACATTTTGAGATAAATTGATTTTAATGTATACAGTGAGACTTTTAATCGTCTTGGAAATAAAAAAATAAAAGGCTCAATTTAAAATAAAAGATACATGTTTTGGATTATATCGGTCGTTACACATTTAAGCAAAAACGAAGTAATTTGTATACAATTTTCGCCATTAAAATGGGCGTGGTCCGAATTCAACGATTATTTAAAAATACGTTTTAAGGGCTTCCAATACCCTAGAGGTTAAAGCAAGGTACTTTTAGAAAGGTTAAAATTTATACAATTTGAAAATGTAAAAATCTCATATTGTCAAAAAAATAAGATTTTAACTTTCCAGCACCCCTTAATGATGATATTTGACATGAAAAGACGAGAAGTATGTTGCAATGCCCAAGGGGTCAACACATTCTGCAAATACGCAGTGGGCTGTCTTTTATTGCCTCTTTCTGCTACATTTCCTACATCGTCCATAGTTGTAAGGCTTTTTGACATATAATTTCAAACACTCTCTAGTTAAGTGCGCAATGTCCGGAACTACATATTTCTCTACTTGGAAGCTATCACGACGTCTTTTCCATTTTCTTGAAAAATATCCGTCTATTACCTGACAAGCGAATGCTATACAGAATGTTACCTGCTCTAAACTCTTTTTTTTTGTTCACTTGCACACCTTAAAACAATTTATAAGGGCCAGGTCAATAAGAAAATAAAAGGTACCCTTCCACCATTTTAAAGATCTTTTTATTTGGTATCTTTCTTTTCTTTGATCGAAACGATCAACCCCTCCCATGATATTTTATACATAGCGAAAGCTTTTGTACAAGGTACTTCATCTTTAGTACCATCTTTTTTTGTCCGATTTACAGACGTCATATTCGCTGGATTATGTATAATAGTACAGTACTGAAGTGGGAATTAGTTTTGCCATCGTCATAATAGCAAAGCCAATGTATTATACTGAAATGTGCGCTTCCCACAAGTGTATTTTGTAAGATCATGTGGATGGGAAGTAATCTTCTCAAGACCCATCGAAGGGTTATGCTTAAATTTCGGCAGTTTTTAGTTTTAGTTTAGAAATCTCATGGTGTGGTTTCATAATTAAAAGTCATACAAGACGACATGTTTCTACTTTGAACTGATAATAATCACGTATTCTTTAACTTACGTACGGATTATAATCTTTAACCTAGTAGCTCCAGAGTTGTGGAAAAAATTGTGCGGTTTTTCCCACTTTTTTACCGTAAATCTAAACTTTTCTTCGTGTTTTGAATAGTCGCATTTGTGCTCACTCATAATTATGAATTTCATAAAGGAACAAAAATTCTACATTAATTATTTTTCAAGAAACGAACTTCTAAAATTCAAACTCGAAATATATATATATATATATATAAAAGAAATATGTATTATATATCAAAAATAAGAAATAATAGATAAAGAACATAACAAGAAATAGCATAATAAAAATATAAAACCTGAACATGAAGAACAAAATTATAGAGAAATAAAAAAAGAAACTGCAAAAAAGAAGAACCTAGCGAGTCAGAAAGCAATTTCGGACTTAGGACCGAATAAATGGGGTTAAATATATATATATATATATATATATATATATATATATATATATATTACATACATATATATATATATTACATATATATACAAATTTTTTAATGATTTATAAAAAAAATATGTAATTTGCACTATCAATGATAACCTCTAGAACAGTCAAGCTTACAAGCTTAGGAGCGTAATAGAATAAAGTCTCACTAGTATTTTTAAATTATCTTCTGAGTCTAAAGTTTTTCAATGTGCATATTCAATAGCTTTGAATTCGATAATTAAATTAATTAATTAGGTTTGATTCTGTTCTTCCTCCAATACTCGTAGAGGATCGCATTTTCTACAACAGAATTAAAAACAAAAGTACTACTTGATGTATACATTGAAAGAACTAAGTCCGGTAGTTATACATAGAATTTCTTTGGATAAGCATTACTTAACCTAAAAAGAAAAATTAATTTTTTAACATTTGTTACTTTAGAGACGTTTTATCTATAATGCAGAAATATATAATCCTGGTTAAGATAACTCTTTCAAAAACTATTGAGGAGCTCGTAAGCAGCTTTTCTAAAGATTGACATGTTAAAAAAAACTATTTAAAATTCGTATTTCATCACATGAAATAGTATCCACTTTAACGCAAGTTCCTACAAAAGATAATTTATTTGAAAACTTAGCGATGAATTAAAAAAAACCCATTTAGACGTTTATTGGAATTAAATCAAGAAAAACAAGCCTAAAATAGCTTTAATTTCTTTTGGAATAAGATTAATTAACGATTTGTAAAAATTATACGGGGTAACTTTAGGGAAACATTTAAATGAATAGGGATTCCTGTATTAAAAGTACTTATGTATTTTTAAATTTACAGAATATCCTACGTTTTATGCTAAGGATGGTCACGAAATTCTAAAGGTTGTTTATTTCTTAAGTCACCCACTGAATATTAGACTCTATAGAGTTCGATAACTCACAGAGAAAAAGTTCTTGTGCAGTGCTCTATGTTTTCTTTCAGAGATTTCTTATTTTTCTCTAATGTCTCTTTTCCATACACTTAATTATTTCACTTAATTAAAGAATTTAATAGTAGATAAGAAGCAACACGTCATAAATACTGATGGAAAAACACTTTTTCTGTTCCTTTCCACTGGTCCAAGAAAGCAGCATGCGTGAACTTCCATGATCGATGCGCTTTCTTTGAACTTTCATCAATTTTGATCAAAATTACTATTACATTTATTACGAAAAATTCATTTAAAATCTAAATGTAAAATAAATCTTATTATATTTATGTAAAAATTAAAATTAGTAGTAAGAAATATATAATTTTGAAATATACTTGACAAGAAGAACAATGATATTCTTATGAATAAGAATTATATATATATTCTACTGTAACCATTAAATAACAGGACTAGTCTTAAAAATTAGCTTTATTGAAAACAGTGTACCAATACCTATTTCAATCACTTTCAAAATACATTCCTTCCCTATCAATTCATAGCTCTTATTTGAGTTTCCCACCGTTAAAAGCTGTACTGCGGCTCATTAGGTATCACCACCATCTTCAATAAGCGAGCCATTTTTATCCGCACCTATCGTACGGACTGAAAATATGTTTCCATCAATGCATTTTTCACTTTAAGGAACACTTTGATGGTCCAAGATCTGGTGAGTATTGAGTATACTACAGCGTAGTAATACGTTTGTCCACCAATAACTGTTTTACAGAGAGCGTAATTGCACGGAGGCGTTGTTTTGGTGCAAACTCTACGCGTTGTTGTTCTACAGATCTTGCCTTTTCTTCCACACTCTTTGTCTAAACTTTCTCAGGATCTTAAAGTAGTAGTGCTGTTTTACCATTTGGCCTTAAGTTACCCATTCAATCATGATGGAGCCATTAATATCGAATAAAACTATGAGCATATACTGTTCTTGATGTCACAAATCGACAGAAACGTTTATCATCTTTAGCATTCTCCCGATCTTTGAAAATCATTTGTTTCATTCAAAAACTAGACTGTGGAACGTAGGATGATCTCCAAATGCTCTTTTAGCAATTTAAAACATTCAATTAGAATATTTGTAATTTCACGAAGAGTTTCAAATCTATGCACAGCGCGATTCTAACGTTTATCGTGATCACGGCACTTCGACACCACAACGTCATTCTCATACACGGACGAAAAATAAAATGAACTAGATTGAGGGATGGAATAACGTGCCACCAACTCCGGAAAAAGATCAAAGTCAACTATATTCCATTCCCACTTTATCAAACCAAGCCTGACGGCTAGATCATGCTCAGTCAGGGAATTCACGTGTCAATATTATACGGAAATATTTAAAAATAGAAAGATATTTCTTTAATCACAAAAATACGTTTATACGAAAATATATATATCAATGAAATAAATCATTTTATTCCAACATTATCTGCTCAGAATTGTACTGATCCAAAAATAAACGAAAATTGATAATTAATGTCTTGGCCAAACCAAGGAACTTGTAATTTTTTTAGGACTTGAATTATTTCATATATTTAATCTTCAAATCTAGAATAAAAACTGATGTTTGTTAGTTTATTTTACTACCGGTTTATAATCAAAACCTAAAAAGTGATTTATAATACTATTTCTTCTGTCGTACTTTGACTAGTATTTCAAATAACATGCTCTGTAGTTAATTCGTAAAACATTTCTAAATATTTTTTATTATTTCAGCTTCCTGTAATAATAGCATAAAGTTGGTTATTATTCCTTTGTTATTAGTTTTATTTAAATTGTTGAATTCCATTAAAAATGAAATTTCATGAATTTTTAGGAATTTGCAAAAATTTCTTTTTATCATTTTTTTATTTTCTTACAAGAATAAAAATAAAATGCACCAAATAATTAATAAGAAAGACATACACTTCAATATGAAGAAATCATATTTATATTGCATAATTACAAAGGCAAGATATGTTTATATAGGAAGAAATTATCCTCTTTTTTATTTAAATTAACCCAATAGTAGTAATAGATAACAACAACAAAATAACGATGATTTTAATGCGAAGTCACTGTTATTTCAATTTCTAAAAGTACTTGTAAAAAAATGTTCCATTTTTAGATTACCATAAAAGAAAGGAAAATAAACTATTTTGTTAATAAAATCATGATTAAAGTTCTCTCTTTCTACTATAACTTATTTTTTAAAAATATTTTTATTTTTCTACATTTATGCTTTTTTGAACACACGTCAATAAATTATGCTTAGTATCTCGTGCCTACAAATTCCAACAATTTACTTTTAGCTACATTAAGAAACATAATGATATAACAAAAAATAAAGACGTTCGTTATCAAAAAAAGTATATAACTACCACATTTTATAAAATTTACTTTCTTCTTATCTCCGACTTAACGTTAATTTAGCATGAAATTAAGAAAAAAAACTTATTATCTCTTATAATTGGAGAATCCATTCAGAAGAACGCTGAGATAATCTCACTTTGAAATTCAGAAATGCGATTTGTAATTAGACTAATTTATTGAGATTTTTTATGTGTCCTTTGAGGAATTCACCGACTTTTCGTTAATCGAAATTGTAAAGACTTGAGAAAAAAAGGATAAGAAATATAACTTAGTAATGATGATTATTTTTAGTCTTTCAAACATTTAATTTTTTTAAAAAAAACAGAAACGCTATATAACACACTTATACACTTTCCCTTTTTTTAAAAACAAAATTCAGAATTTTTGAAATCAAGTGTGTTTTATGAAATATATAAGATATCATATATTTTAAGAAAGGAAAATGGTTTTGATAAATACCTGAACTTTTTTTAGCTTTTCTATAACTATAGTTCTTTAAGGGACTGGGAAATATGAGTAACAAACACAACAAACACACACATAAGTATAGGATATAATTAAACAGTACTATATTAATTATTTTCATGAATTTCATTTATTCATTAAAATAAAAAATAAAAATCATGTGCACTCATTGAATGATATTCATTCAGAAATAGTTTTATATGCATTCGAGAATACTGGCTTAAATTAATGAAAACACATATTCATGAGTATTCTCTAAAATAAAGTTAGCAGAAGCTGTAATTGAATTGACCTTGAACAAAACGAGGCATAGTTCTTTGAAATAATAACACATTTTTGATACCACGACTGTACTTTAACCCCAAAACTGCTGCTGACGTGTATATATGTCTCGCTCAACCGATGCGTTAAATGCCCGGACATAAGAACGCGTCTTTCCAAAATGCGATCTATTTCTTTGCGCTGCTATCAGTAAAACTACTTGGGTGTGCAAAAATTAAGGACGAGACGGTTTTTTCAATATAACTTTGTACAAAAGCTTTCCAAATCAACACATTTAATACCATAAGATCCCTAATACGTAAGGACATGTGTAATGTAAGCAACACTTACTAAAAGAGAAATCAGAGGGATAAAAAGAAGCTTGATTGAAAAAGTAGCATGGAGCGCAATGCGACTGAAGGCCGAAACATCCCTGTGATGGGTGACCAGCAAGAAACATCCGGTCTTTAGTAGGGGATATGATCTCCCCTGACTGCTAGGCAGGTTTCACAGCGTCTGCCCATGCTGAGAATGAGGGTGTCAATGAGTTGTGAGGCATTGCTGCCCATTCGTCTTGCAGCGCCAATCGAAGCTCCCGAATCGTTACTGGTGGTAAGGTACGAGCTGCCAAGCGTCTGCCTAGAAAATCCCATACATGCTCGATGGGATTGAGATCCGGAGATCGTGCCAGCCAATCCATACGTTCAATATCCTCACTCTCTAAGAGCTGTTCGGCAGCTACTGTGCGATGACATGGTGCATTGTCGTCCATGAAAAGGAACTGCAGACCCATAGCGCCTCTAAAAAGACGCACATATGGAAGAAGAATCTCGTTACAATAACGGGTCCCGTTGACTGAACCTGCGTCGAAGATGTGAAGGTCTGTACGACTACCAAGCATGATGCCTCCCCAAACAAGAACACCGCGACCTCCATACCTGTCCCTTTCAATGATGTTCGAGGGATGATTGCGGCTTCCCCGCTCTCTCCAGATGAGTATGCGATGAGAATCGCTACTCAAACTGAATCTGCTCTCATCTGTAATCAGTCCCCATTCATTGTCTCTCTAATTCCGGTGTTCCCGGCACCACAGAGAACGCCTTCTCCGATAGGCAGGCGTTAAAGGGAGTCGCGCAAACAGACCACCACCGTGCAGTCTTCTGGCCACGGTAAAACGCGATATCGGTCGTCCAGTCGCCTGTGTCGTGTGTCTAGCGATTTCTCCCGCTGTCTGCCGCCTGTTTCTTCTGGCCTGTAAGACAATGTACCGGTCATCTGCGGGTGTGGTTCCTCGTGGACGACCACTACTGAACCCCCGGATAGCTGTTCCTGTAGTTTGAAATTGTCTCCAAAGTCGTGAAACGATGCTGTGGGCAATTACGAACTCTGCAGCCACACTTGTCACACTGCGGCCTTCCTCCAACTTCCCAATGATTCGACCTCGGGTAAAAGCATCCAGATGTCGTCTAACAGATTGATTATTCGCCATTTCTCGCTGAGGCAGCAACTCGGTGGGATTTTAAATGCTATACGGCGTGCAATCTCTTTGCCAGAAATACTGATCTTACACCGACAACATGCTTTATACTACTCAGACACTCCCCCATTACGTCTACCTGCATATCTGCGTATGTGCTACCGTACATCACCTTACTTAATCTCCTGATTGGTCTTTCTGTCCGCTCTGCCTCTTCGTTCAGCTGATATGCTAATTTTTCGACTTCGTCCTTAAGTTTTGCACACCAGTGTATTTCAAAGACTTTGAAATACTATAAAATGACATTGACAGTGTTTGGCAAGGATTTACTTATCTAAGATAAACATTTTCTTACTTATATCTTTTAATTTCCCTCCAATACACCGCATTCGCATTCGTATGTGAACAACAGTACTACTGGGGAGCGAATCACGTAACTTTTAGTCGGCAGTTAAAGGTTTAAATGTTGAAAAAAAGTCTGATTTTTATTAACTTTTTAAGAAATTTTCTTAATAAGATTTGCATTAATTTTTCTTCATGAAAGAAAAAAAAATTTATTGTGAGAATTAAATTTTGGGTAATTATTTTCACAATTTTTTTACCTCGCAAATTTCGATTGAAAAACTTGATGAACATTTTTTAATGCATATTCATAAAACGAAATTTAATTTTTTTTTAAGTAACGTAAAGAAAGTTAAGTAATTTGTAAGTGACAGTGGGTTAAACAAATTAAGATAACTTTTGAATAGTGGGCTCAGAGAATCATCATACATGTCTGGGAAGGGGAACAAATAATCCGAAGGTTGTGGAGCTATTTATCGAACACGGAAGACATCGGGCCTTTTTTTTCTTTTATAGAAAAAGCAATTTACATTGTGAGTTATTTGAACCTATTACCTTCGTGCGGTTTCCCAGTTGTATTGAAGTTGCAGCCAAGTGGTACAGTTTCCCACTAGGCATAAATGTACGTCAGTAAATGGACATCATTTACCAGCAAATTGGAAGGGCAAGATACAACAATTTCCTAGTCTCCGAGATCATCAGATATCAGACCACTTTACCGTTTCTCGCAGGACCCAGCTAAGGACAATGCCTGCAAAATATCTGTGCCCTTCACTGCACTAACTCAAGTATCGAATACATGGGAAAATTTAGCGAAGATTTTTGAATTTCGTTTCCTATGTAAAAATAGAAAGAATTTCTTTACTGCTATGAAATATAATACTATATATATAATAAGTTTTATGATTTATTTTTCTTTCTATGTTTTTGCATTGTCTTTGTAAAAATACGGGGAATAATTAATATCAAAATGTAATTTTGAACAGTAGAAAGCAAAATTGGAACATGGAAACATCAATTTTTATACTTGTAACAAAACAATTTACCCTATATTTGTTGTAATGACACGTGTACTGTTCAGATAAACATAGCATTTGCTATATATACTCTAAAACAACTACCTACATAGTTCGTAAAGACGCATTCACAATGTAATAAAATTTGCATGCATTTTTTAAATGGAATAATTTTCCATAACGTGTTCTGTTTTTAGTCATTAATATTATGAAAACTTTTTAAGCAGCATTGGGTGACTTCTAAGAAACTTAAGTTTTATTTCCCGTAATAATAAGAACATATTCGTTTATTTGTAGTTTTTGTTTTCTCTAAAACACTCCTTCCAGATCGGTTTTTTGAAGGATTTTATGCAATTATTCTTTAGGAAAGATGGAAATTTATTGTCGAAAAACAATTCTTAAAACACAGCAGCAAAATTTGCAAAATAAATCCCAGAAAGACTTTACACCTTCTAAAGCGCTCAGATGCAGCTACCAGAGTCTAAAAACTCAAATACGCAAAGTTTATTTGCAAGAAATTAATAGCTGTAGACTCTTTAACGATTAAAACAAAACTGACTCAGTTTCAGCGAGAGATTCCTATTTGTAGGCTGCATCGAAATTTCTCGAAAGATCTGCTTGTGTCATAGATTATAATATTAAGAGATTTCTCTAGTAATTTCCAAAAGCATTCATATGATAGCCCAGTCTCCAAAAATAATCACCAACCAACCAAAGTAGTCACTAACTGGCCAAATTTGATCAGCAAAAATTTTCCCAACTTGGTTGTATCACTAATTTTTCGCTAAATTTCGATTGAAACGCCATTATAATGTTAAGGGGACCCATTTCTTGCAACTGTTTCAATTTTTATCATAAAATAAATACACCAGAAAGCAATATTTATGTATTAAACACAGTGATATAAATTATTTACAGTATTTTAAGCATTCATTACACAGCATTCGTAACAATACTTTTACTCACATTTTAAACATTTGTTACATGCATTTTAATATATATGTTTACATAATTATAAGAAAATATTTTACACTAGTGATTTACATGTATATGCAGTGTGTTTCGACATTTGAATTAACAAAATATAATGAAACACTATCCTCATTTTGAAACAAAGATAGATACGAAATAGAACACTCCACGAGAGGATACTCTTTCATGTAAATACTTGCACTGCCTTGGGTTTTCAATATCTCGTCTTTACTGGAGTTTTATTCGGGTAATAAAATTCTGGAGGGTGTTGATAAGCAAGTAAACACCGTGGAAGACATGAGAAATTACTGAGTCATGAAATGCTTTCCAGTCTCCATTAGCTAATGTTACCGCATTTTCTCCTTTAAAACGATGAGGTTAGAAACTCAAATGTTAAACTTAACACTTACGAAAGAAGTAGAAACTTTTACGTACAAATATTTTATAACAATTAAAAGTGTTCAGAGTTTCGTAAATAATATTGAGTATGCATATTTTTACACATTCGAGTATTTTCGCTTCTACTTCAGCATTATCATCAAAGTGGGAAATTTGTTAAGACAAATAATTACTAATTAGAACTTTCTTCTTATTTTAAATGGAAAAGTTTTCATAAAGATTTGTGATCAACATTTTCAAAGAATATTCTAGGGCTATCTTAAATTGTTTATTAATTAATTGTTTTTATTACAGTTTCTGTGCAAGAGCGAACGTGTGTATATATATAATATATATATATAGTAAATTGCTATAAATCTAAAGAAGTAAAGCATAAATAGAAGTTTAACAAGACAGTATAGCCCCAAAAAGTAAGTTAGAGACAGTAATATAAAAGCAAACTCTTAACCTTAAGAACCACGATTGTAGGTTTAAACATTGCTTTCAGCCCAGCCAACCGTCACCTGTAATTTGCCTGTACACTGGGCTGTAGGTAAAAGAAATAAGAGTAAGAATGAACCACCATTGTGCATTAGAAGCTTAATTTTTAAATGTACTAAAACTGAATTACAATGTTAATATCACGTAAAATTACGACGTTAAATAAAGCTAACTCTACCTGCATGATGTAGTAAATACCAAATAGATATGATTATACATATATATTCTTCTGCAATAGGGCTGCGTATTGGTATTTCTTCCTTCGCAGAAACTGGTACATTATCCAGGAGCTGGTATCAGTCATTAGTGCGGCACTATTGAGGCGATACCAATCACCGCAATTAATTTTGACGTCCAGTTTCTTCCCCAGAGGGAGGCACTTGAGCTCTGAAGATGCAAAATTTATTTATTAGGAATTTAATTTTGCCAAGAGTATTCAAGTCAAATGGACCCTCAAGGGATCTTTTTCATGCCGTATAATCACACGACACGGTCGCTGTCAATTTTCTGCATCAGGTAAATCCAACGACTTGGGCCGGTTTCGAACCCACAATATTGGGTATAGAAGGGCAGTGACAAATCAACTACGCCACCCACACGGCAGATATGATTATATAGTACATGGTTATCCGGAATGAATGACCCGATTACAAAATTTATTAATTCCCAGATGAATAAACGGAAAATAATAATTAAGATGTCATTGTAAAGATACAATGTGAAATATTTTTCGTATGCAAAATTTCTTGACGTAAAGTAAGTACGAGTTGAAGGAAAAAAAGACCATTTTGTACAGCTTCATCCATGTAAAAACAGTAATTCAGACGTTGCAACTCGCCACTAGAGTCTAATGCTTGCTCGCTTTTCAATTTGTCTGGCTTAAAATGCAAGTTTTCCTAACACAGTTCATACGGTAGACTAAGGTTACTCAAGTTCACGACGAGCATAAACCATCGATTTCTTTGGTTGATTGATTGAATATTAACGTCGCACTGTTCAGCTACACGAGAGCTTTTGGCGACGGACGACGTAATTTTGAACCATGGTCAAGTGACGTGGACGACACCTGGGCTGGCACCCCCTCTCCTAACAACTACCACACCACACCAATGGGAGGACGTTTCAGCTCCCGACAGATTTAACGTGCATTCGATTTCTTTGTGGATTGCGTATTAAAATCTCTCGCACTCTTTCAACATTCTCTGACGTACAACCTGGTCGCCCTGGACTTTTGCTTAATCATAGGCATAGTTTCCTGGAACTGTTTATACTATCTTATGTTCTTAGATGTCGATGCATTTCTGTGGTACTTTCTCCGAAATTCCTACTGAAACGTGATTACTGACAGACTCTTTGCGAACGAGAGCACATAAAATGCCTTCTCTCGCTGCGATGCCCTTTCCACTTCTGTTCAAAATTTCAAAAACACCTTAAATTCAACATTGCTGCCTCCTATTGGACAAAAACAATGTTACAAACTCAAAATTTTATATTGTATCTTTACAATGACATCTTAACTATCACTTTTGTTTATTCCTCTGGGAATCTTTATATTTTATAATCGGGACATTCATTCTTGCTAACCCTGTATTTTTAAAACATTTAATATTAACACAGAACATATTGTTATTTTAGCTTACCATCACCAGGAGCTGATAATTCTAGCTTCGGATTCTTGAAAACCAAATATTTTGGATGAAAAAGGCTAAGCAAGCATTCAGAACAGGACGAAAAGATATTAAAGTATATTTAAACTTATTTAACCTTTGGCGCCATCTTGCGACTGATTGCAGTAAAATAAAAAAAAATCTGTATGGTCGAAAGAAAATATACAGGCAAAAATAAAAACGTGAAATAAAAGATGAAAATTAAAAAGAAGAATGTAGTTAATTAAAATAATTTTTTTAAAATCTGTCTTGAATCTTAAACTTATTAAGTATATTGTAATTATAAAGAAATTTTTTTATGTAACTGTAAAGTCATGTTATGAACAATAATTAATAAACCTATAAGGGTATCAAACTTATACATATACATAAGTACTCTTGCTGTTACTTATGCCGCCTGATCTGTAATCTAATCAAGATCCACGAAATTCATCATGGCAGGGAACTTTGATCACCATACAGGTGACAATACGATTATGCTCGGCTCCACCACAATTTTTAGGGGGAACGCTCTGGGGGTGATCAGAGGATTCCCACCTCTCTTCTTCTTCCACCAACCTCACGAGAGGACATGCGACTCGACAGCTATTTTGCAGCAAAGGCGGGAAACATTTACAGACATCCGTGTCTTCTCCCAGGCCCTAAGGTATCGCAGTCAGCGTCACTATACTGGATTTGCGGATATACATTGGTGTGCAAAACTTAAGCAACAGGGGGGTGTATTGCCATAACTTCACGAAAAATCATCTGAGAGACATGAAATTCAGAAATGAGAGAGAGTATTATGTACGTAAAGGATGACGAAAGCATCGGCGCTGAAAAAGGCATACAATGCACACGGTATGGAATCAAACAAAAACAAGCTTTATTGAACGCATAGTATCGTGACTCATGATGGTCTACCCAACACGAAAAACAACAAGCAGATGTTCCTTAATATTGTATATGTCCTCCCCTCACTGCAATGGTTGCTTCGCACCGTCTCCACATACTCAGAACATTTCTTACGGTAGGAGTGCCCATTCTTCAATCAGCATCTGTTTGAGTTGTTGCGTGTTCTCCGGATGATGTAAGCATGCTGCAATACGTCTCCCCAAAGCATCTCACACATGTTCGATGGGATTTAAATCTGAGGAGTACGCTGGCCAATCCATCCGAGTGATATCTTCACTTTCCAGCAGCTCCTCAACAGCAAGAGTCCGATGTGGCCGTGCATTGTCATCCATAAAAATGAAGTCTGGGCCAATGGCCTCTCGGAACAGATGCAAATGGGAAAGAAGTACCTTCTCACAATAGCGATCCCCGATTACAGACCCTCTATCGAAAATGTGGAGCTCAGTTCGCCCTTTCAGCATAATGCCTCCCCAAACAAGAACTCCAGGACCGCCGTAATGGTGTATTTCCTTGATGTTACTAGTATAAAACCGTGCCCCGATCTCTCTCCAATTCAAAACACGTTGAGAATCGCTTCTGGTACTGAACCGACTCTCATCCGTAAAGAGGACACGACTCCATTGACAGTTGTCCAGTTTTTGGGCTTTCTGCATCACTGTAAACGGTAGCGTCGGTGGTCAACTTTCAACGGGAGGCATCGTTCAGGACAGTGGGCGAATAGGCCCCCTTTGTGAAGGCGTCTGGCCACAGTAAACCGCGACACTTGTCGCACCGTTGCTGTGGAAAGTTGCTGAGCAATGACGCTTGCTGACTGCTGTCGGCCTCTTTTCGCCTGTAGGATGATATATCGGTCATCCCCTGCAGTTGTCGTCCTCGGGCGGCCACCACCAACCTTTCTAACAGCTGTACCTATGGTTTGGAACGCTTTCCAAGCGCGCGAAACGACACTTTTGTTGATTCCGAACTCTGCAGCTACACTGGTGACGGTACGCCCCTCCTCCAGTTTTCCGATCATTCTTCCACGTGTGAAGTCACCCAGGTGATTTATTCTAGCCATATTTCACGAACTGACTCACTGGAACTTGCAGCGAATATGTTGAATTGCATCTGCGTCCTTCATTTTATTTTACTGTTGAACAGCACGCGTCGACATCACGCGTTTTGCGTACGCTCACGTCGCTTCTGACGTTTCGTTCCTGATATTTGCATACACATGACGTTTTTACTGACTTACGTGTTCACTGTACTGATCTCCAGACCTCTCTTTTTCTGCAATTTCATGGTTATCTCTGCTTAATTTTTACATTGTTGCTTAAGTTTTGCACACCAGTGTACATAAGTATAATGCATCCACTTACTTTTAATAAATTGATATTTATTGAGTAGTTGAACAGTCAATATATATAAACTTAGAGTTAAAATAATTTTTTTAATATAAGTATTTTTTATAAAAAAATTTGTTCTCTCCTAACTAATAAGTCCTTTGAAGTATGTAATTTTAACATACTTCTTTATACTCCATAAATGTATTTTTTAAAGATTTCTTACAGAAACAGAAGAAATTTAAAGTTTTGCAAATTACTCTTTCTTCAGACGTGATTGAGTTATAAACAAGATTAAATTACTTGCAAGTAATTCATTAATACACCGTATTTCAAAAAGCTTTGAAATATTCTATTTGTTCTCCTGCAACAAGTTTTAATAAATTATTATATATTCTCTTGTCTCATAACAGGATTTGTATAATTTTATTCAAAGAAAAGGAGGGTGGCAAGATCCTTTTCGTGTTAGATTGATGAGCTGAAACTTCTGAAGCATCACAGAGTTTTCACATACCCACAAGTTCAAATTTTTTCCATGATTTTGAAACATAAGAGAATAAAACTGTTTTTAAGTTCTGAAAATTTTTCGAATATTAAATTAATGAAGATTGGTTAAAGTTTTGCGTAAAGTGTTTCAAAGATGTAGTACTTCTAAAGATTTTACGGTAGTACGATTTTTGGTATCATAGAGTTAATATTGCTAAAGAAACTATGATTTCCTATATATTCGAAGAATAAATTTAACAATGATGCATAAGAATAAAAAAACAAAACAACAGTTTAAGTAAAAATGTAAACAATTTTATTTCTAAACTGTGTAGGAATTACGAAAGAAGCCACTGAGCGTATTACACTTCATCCGCCACAGTTCCAATTTTCAAACCCCGGGCTCGTCAAGGCTGACTCAACCTTTCATTCCCTCAGTGGGTCTATAAATGAGTACCAAGCAAGTTTGGAAATTAAACACCAGAAGGTTTGCATCAGATTGACATTTGACCGGAACATGCTCTTGACAAATGCACCTCAGTGTCCAAGGTCAAGATAATTGAGTTGGGCACAGAAGGCCTTGGCTCTCTGTGAGGTGTTGCGCCACTGAGAAAAAAAGAAACCTACTTAGCCTCTAATCAATACACCTTTTATATTTTCAAAAATAAATGGCAAAGATGTTACTCAAAAGTGGTATCATAACAATTTGTTTAATTTTCATAGAACGATAAAATCATTTCAAAAAGTTATCAATCTGCTTATTTAAAAGAAGTTATAGCATATTACTTAAACATCAGGCTATTTTTCCAGTAGAAATTTTATTTAGATGCATTTTCCACGTCACTTTACTTTTTTTTTTTAGAAAAATATTAAAACAAAAGTATTTTTCTTTCAATTTGCTTAGGTAAAATAAATAAAAAAATATCTAACAAGAAACTGGGATCTGGTATAAAAATTATTTAACTATAAGTTTAATTTTATCGATAACTATTCTTATAAAAATGTATAAGAAATTAATAAAGAAACCAATTTTTTGTATACCTTTGAGTCAAAAATAATGTGGTTAAATTTGATGCCTTGTAATTAAGAAACCACAATACTCCTACTAGTGACTGCAATATTATTTCTAAAGAATAGCGATAGAATGAGAAATACTAATAATATATTAGTAAAAGTTCCATTAAATATTCTAAAAAATAAACCTTATTGATCTAAATGTACTACTTGTGATATCATTAAGGAATTTCGCAACGTGTGTTAATTAATTTATAAATAACATTCTTTGTACATTTTGATACGATTGTATCTTTACTGTGTATGTAAATCCATAAATATCTAAGAAGGTAAACAATAATTGCCTTCCATTCAATATTCTGGTTCATAAAATACTTATAAATTCCATGGTAGAATATAATTATAGAAAAACAGATTTTCTAATTTTGCAGATCCAAAACAGAGATGTTATTATTGAAGAAAAGTATATTTAACTATCTATGCAATTATTTACACTTCATATAAGATTTATTTTCTTCATTAACCAATCATATTAATCAACATTTAATAATTGAAAATATATTTTATTTTCATGCAAATAAGCTCCATGCTAAGTCATATTTACCTTAACTAAGTAATTACACAGATTTCGTATAGAAGGTTAGATATCTTATTACATTAGTTTAGGATTTTTTTTTTCCTCCTACTGAGGGTGAAGGGTCTTGCTCTGATTACATCTTATTGAAATGTTACTCGCAAACAACCATACATATTTTTTTTTTTATTTTCTGGACGTATATATACGTTGCTCTAAAGCTTTCCGAGTAAAAATTGCTCGATCTTTTTCGTGTGATACGGCCTTTAGCTTATATTGAATTATTTTCTGCTATATATACGTCTTTCCGATACGATTTTTTCTAAGCACTTATTTCGAAGGTTTTTGAATGCAATAAAAGATTATTGACTGTGTTTGCAAAGTATTTACTTATTTCAGAGGATTTGATTATATGTTCCTCTTCTTCCCCCCCAAGCATCAAATAACGCGCGTTTACGTGGTAAACGGTGGAATTGGGGAGCGAAACACATAACTTTTAATTGGCAGTTAAGGAATTAATTATAAACCGTACAAATTAACAAGATAAGTGTTAATGCAAGTACATGGGGTCACTGGTAATTATCACACTTGTTATTAACTTAGTATTGTTAAATTAATAATAAAATACATTTTATAGTACTGATACATTTATAAGCGTATTATATCCGTGTAAATGTGTATTTTATAATTTATTTTATCAGAAAGCATTTTTTTTTGTTTACTTTCAGAAAATTACTTTTTTTGCGTAATCTTTTGTTTTCAACTTTTCAATAGGCTAGCACCCCCCTCGTACAATTATCACGCTTCCTAAGGGGGGGCGCAGTTTGAGAAACACTGCATTAGATACCAGTACATTGTGACATTGCTGGGAATAATCATGCAGACATTCTTGCAAGAATGATCCATTGTCCCACAAGAATTTCAATTTTTTTTCATTCATTAAAGCTTTTTACTACTATAACCTTCAGATATAGTTTTAAACTGGAGGCTACAATACACCTATAAGGCAATAAACGTATTGCAATTGAAATAAGATCAGATAAAGAAAAATCGCACCTGATATGAAGAAAATGACACCTTTTGACTAATTTTGTGTGATGACGTTATAAGTTGATAGCAAAAAAAGTTTCAAAAGAAAAGTTTATTGTATTCCTTTAAGAGAATTTAAATAAAAGCTTGTTTTTTTAAAATTACTTTTAATTTATTTTATACTTTTTAGTTATCGCTGGAGAGGTTTCTCAGTCTGTTCATCTCATTCAACGCATCATTGTTGCAAGGTCATTTGCCTGTTAATTTTGAACAAGCTAGCCCAGGGGCACTCAGTCTTTTTTCCCGCCAGACCACATTCATGTGATAGATATTTCACTCGAGCCGCAACAAGAGGACAATGGGGGGGGACACTTTATGGCCAAACAACATTGGACTAAGCCAAATTAAACAAAATATTAAAGCTTCTTTTTTTTGGTTTTACGATAAAACTATATTAAAAATGAAAAACGCAAAATGTTTTTTTTTAACATTCGTTATTTTAAACCATTTTTTTTCAATCTTTGGGCATAATTTGGATAATACTATTCAACAAACGAAAAAAAAATATTTCGTGCAATTATCTTTAAAAATGACAAGTTTTTAATTGTTTCATTAAAAAATTGAGTATTTTTTGAAAAATCGTAAAAAAAGAAATAGGTTTTCGGCATTTTATTTTTTAAATGACTGATTCTCAAAGAGAAAAGACTGAACTTTCTTAGTGCAGAATATCGATTAATTAACACACACAGAAAAAATTCATACGAGCGATTTAGAAATCATTATCATGAAAACGCGTCGGTTTTAATTCGTTTTAGAAAAAAAATAGTAAAAAATAGAAATTATTATTATTATTTTTTGAAAAAAAATCGTACCGTATCGTGGCGAAATAAATGATCTTTCCGAATATGTAATTATTTTTTGTCTCATTTGATAGATAGAATAAGATGGTTTTTTATAAAAGGTCGAAAAATCGGAACTTATTTAAGCTCAATCCGATAAGCTGCTCGGCACAATAAAAAGATAACAGGGGTAAAAGGTTTTTAATTAATTGTGATATCGGAATATATAAATGATCAAAAATGTATTGTCATCCAAACTAAATGTGTATAGAAATTTTCAGCTCAATTGGTTGAAGACATCACCTTTAAAATTGAATTGCAAGATTCCACCCGAACATTTTACATTGCAAGTTAAATAAAAGCTTGTAAAAATATAAGACACCTTTTGACATTAACTATTTTTTTCGGAACAAAAATGACAATCTTCCCAATCTTTGAAAACGCAAATTTTGCTATAAAACTACTCGCCTTCCTCGCTAAAATACTTATCATAGAACCCCTGCTGCCATATATCTTGGAAGAGTGGATTTCAAAGAATATTCCTACAAAGTATCGTCAGTGTATTCGTACAAAGAGTTATTCATTGTAATTTTGAAGTGAGTAGTACTTATAAGTACCTTCGGTAGATAAAAGGTTACCTACTTTGGAAACCCTACAATAAACTTCATAAAAAATAAGGTATTCAAACTATTTATTACAAAATAATATGATTGAACTCCTTTTCCCTCTAAATTACAACATCATTTCAAAGAAATCAAATATACTAAAACAAAACACTTATTTTGTTTAGAATTGTTCTTTGTGTGGGGATGTTATTCTTATATACATTATCTAAATCCAAAAAGAATTCCGAGAAATCCTGATAAGTTGAAGACTCTAGAGAAGCCTGAGGGAAATAGAATTCTTTTCCTAGAAAAAGAGAGAAATGAGAATTTTCGGATAGATTTTTAATTTTTTTCCCAATGGGGCTGAGCCTTTGCAGACATGACAAGTCCCCAAATGTGTGAACCATTTAATAGTGGCACTATCTAGCGGTGGCCTCGTTTGTTTCTAATTCAAGCTCTCGCGGATTCTAAATATTGCCGAGAGTACCAGAGCCAAATTGATACTCAAGGGTTCTTTTACATGCTACATAATCATAGGACGTGTGTGCCTACGATTTTCACACTCCAGAAAAATCTATTGCTTCCAATCGGGGTCAAATATGCAAACTTAGATTCATGAAGCGGGCACGCTACATCTAAGCCACCTGGAGCCGTTTTTATAAAATAAAGGTTTAGTTTTTTTTGTATATGAAGTGAACAAATCTTAGTACTTTATTACCATAGAAATTGATGGTAAAATCCTAGAAGTGTAAGGATTGGACTTCAGAACAGAAAGTCTTAAAGATTGAATAAAATACTAATACTTTTTCGTAGTTAATTTAAAAGACTTTAATTATCAAGCTGAATTCTATCATTATATATAATTTGGTTATAATACAAGGTGAATCTTGAAATGGGAAGGAAGACATATTATACAATCTCAAAAAGTAAAAGAGCTAACAAAAAATTGCCTAATGAAGTGTATTCCATAGGAAACTATAGAAGTACTAAATTCTTAACTAAAGATGATGCACAAAAAATGCATCAAAGCATAATAAGTACCGTAAAATCCGGCGTATAACGAGCACTTTTAACAACAAAAATAAGATCGAAACCTTTGAGGGTTGCTCTATACTGACAATGTTAAAAAAGGCTGTTTTCGATTAAAGAAAATTCTCAAAATCTGTTTTATGTACATTCTTGAAATTTTTCATACTATTAAAGTACACCTCTCTCATTATACTATAATGAGCTTTTAGTTCTAATTTTGAATTTTTTAAAAATTAGGAAATATTTTATCAAACATTGCAAAATTTGGGGTGATTTTTTACTTAAAATTTGTAAAAATTAAATTTATGAGTGTTTTAAATTTAAAAAGCTCATTTTAGTATATATTAGACATCATTTAAAAATAATTCATAAAAATTTACAAACCTGTGAACAGTAGTTTCTAAAAATCATCGCATTAAAATTTACATTTTGAGATAAATTGATTTTAATGTATTTTTTGAGACTTTGCTAATTGACCAGGAAATAAAAAAATAAAAGCTCAATTTAAAATTTAAAAGATACATGTTTTGGTTTATATCCTAGTCGTTACACTTTTAGCAAAAACAAAGTAATTTGTTTTCAAAATTTTCGCCATTAAAATGGGCAATGGCCCAAATTCAAATATTATTTAAAAATACATGTTTTTAGGGCTTCTAAAATACCCTAGAGGTTAAAATAAGGTTTTTTAGAAAGGTTAAAATCTTATACAGTTTGAAAATGTAAAAATCTCAAATTGTCAAAAAATAAGAATTTTAGCTTTTTAAAAATAACAACAAAAAACGAAAACCATAAATTTGAGGGTGCGCGTTACACGCCGGGTATAAAAATGAGATCGCTTTAAAAATTAAAGAAAATATGAGCATAAAATAAATTAGACTTCTACATAGATCGAAATATTGTTCATTTAAAAGAAATTTACCCCATGAACTTTAAGAATTGTAGTTCTATAAGTATGCCATTTTATTAAAAAGCCTAAAAGGTAATACAACGAATAAATGACTTCAACATATAAGAGAATTGCGTAATTACATTACAGATTTCTACGTAAAAAAGGGGGTGCGCGTTATACGGCGAATATGCCTTAAAGTTCAAAAATGCAGCTTGAAAGTAGAGGTGCGCCTTATTCGCCGGATTTTACGGTACTTTAAAGACGCAAAACTTCTAGCGGAGAGAATTTAAGAAAGAGAAGAACATTGTATAAAATATTTTATTAAATCAAAGCTTCTTAAAATTTCAACGTTTTCGACCCAATTTTCAATCATAATTTTCATCGCCCCCTCCCTTCATACAATAACAATTTATTGAATACAATAATAATGTAATCTGAAGCGGAAGCTACACACACAATGCTACTTTAAATATAAACCTTACAAATTATCAAGATAAGTATTGAATTTTGTATATGACATGCCCATGAGAGTCGCTGGTAATTACTAAACTTATTTTTAACCTAGTATTGATTATTTAATTATCAGATACATTGAGAACAACTGATACATTTATAAGTATATTATATAAGTGTAAATGTGTATTTTATTTTATAGGTAAGAATGTATTTTGTTTTGCTTCTTTTCAGTAAATTAATAATTTTTTAAATAACATTTTATTTTCGATTTTTCAATATTCTCTCGCGCCCCATAGTTTGAGAAACGCTGAATTAAGCAGAGGATTTGAAGACATGAAGTATTAAATTATGAAAAAAATAAACAATAATTAACTTTTTTTATTTATTAATGTATCACAAATATACATGAATATTACTTTAAAATCTTTCAGTAATAATTTTTTAAATTTTCATATTGATTTAAAAAGAATTAAAAATATATATTGATAGTATTTCCTTTGTATATATCTATTTATATATGTATACTCATTGCCATAAAAATTTACGCACCAAGTAAAAGTCGTCGAAATGAAAAGAAAGTTAACATGCAAGTATTACTTTGATATAAGTAAGTGATTAGAAAATCAAAGAAAAATGATCATTTATTGGAGGAACAAAGAACAGATGAACGGAAGTTTTAATACTCTGTTGAACCCCCTCTAGCTCGAATGCACGACTTGCGGGCATCGAGGCGTACAAGCTTCGTATGATGTGTTGAGACATCTCGTTCCACAGTTTCTGTAAACTATCCTCTAGTTCGAACAAACTCGCAGGATGTCCAGTTTGCCCTTCCAAATGATTCCAAAAATGTTTGATTGGTAACAAATCTAGACATCGAGTAGGCCAGGGAAGGGTTGTAATTGGGCGGAGGCAGTCTTGTGACAGTCTTGCTTTGTGTGGACGAGTATTGTCTTGTTGAAATGATGGACGTACCCTTGGACTGTCATTGTGTCATGGATCAATGTTAAGGTTGATCGTGTATCGTAAGCATTCCACGCCATCACACCATCTGTAGAAGTGGTAAACAGCTGTAAAGCGAAGGCAGGATTAAGGCGTTAACCGTGGGGCCTCCGCACACGAACACGGTTGCCATCACTGCTCAAATTGAATATATATTCGTCGCTGAAGTCGACCTGGTTTCCTTCCGTTGCCATTAAATCCTGTCGTAAGCGACACCACTCAAAATGGAGGCATTGGTAGGTGGGTGTCATTGGCAGCACACGTAATGCGTTCCGCAATACTATATGTCTTTCAGCCAGGTGCCTTTCGATGGTTCGGGAAGACTCAGAGGCCCGTAGTGAAGGTGCGGTCTGTGTCTGGACAGCGACCAATGAAGTAGTTGGATCTACGCGTGCATTCCGTATGATGCGACGGTCTTCTCGATGACTGATCTACCGAGAGCATCCTGAGACTAGTAGCCGTGTAAATACCTTTCTCTTCTGTCCATTGGTCCCAAAATTTTTTTACAGTAAAGTCAGAACGGCTTAGATGGCGAGCTACTCACCGAGATGACCACCCGGCTTCCTTCATCCCGATGATTCTTTCTCTCTAGAATTCTGACAGCTTCTCACATCTACCTCATCATTTCCTTTTCAAAATATTAAGTACACTCAAACAAGTTATGCTTACCTGTTTTATACTCCAAGGAGAACAAAATTGAACAGAGCCTCTAGTGGCACTACGCAATGCACAATAACGCTGCAATTCTAATCATTTGCATATCTGCCCGACATGTACCTTCATGCCAAGTTTCGTTATGATACCTCAATTATTTCTAGGTGCGGAATTTTTTATGGCAATGAGTGTATAATAAAACAAGGAAATGTTGGAGAGATTATATATATCCTACAAATCAGAGAGGAAACTTAAATTCAGGAATAGAGAAATATATTAACACAAAACCAATATTTAAAGAAAAAGATAATTGACCAAAATGGAAAACTATTATGTTTTCTAAAACTAACTTTAACTTACGGCAGAGAAGTAAGATTAAGTTTGATTTGTAGGATCCTCACCTACTCCCTAGCAAAATATTTACACATAATACCTCAACAAAAAAAAAGTGAAGAATGTAAGCCACCAAGATTGAAAATCACTTAGCCCCCTAAAATTTGTGCACGTATATATTTATATATATACATCGAATATGTATTATATTTTTCATAAAATCAGTATATAGAAAATTTCCTAGCGTTACTTCAAAGATTAAAGTAGAAATGCGTTATCATAGCTTATGTTAGAAAGCAAATAATCTAGTAATTTATCTTGTAGCTTGCATCAGGACCATGTACCGATAAATAAGCTAAATCAGCGAAGAAAGCTCGACATGAAAATATATGGCAGTTGTGTATTTTTTTTTCATGTAGCATGGAATAGTTCCAAAAATTCTCAGTCACATTTAACTTCTTCATATATTACAGGGTTTAGAAACCTGAGCAAAGAAAAATGAAGATGGAGGGCCTATTTCTCTTTCGAATGCTCCAGAGAACTTCACGGTTGCCAACATCGTTTCTCAAGATAAGATTAGGTAAAGATTAAATAATTCCAGAGTAAAGAGCAGAAAATCCTTAGAGAATCCTTAAAAAGAAAGTAATTCCTTGCTTGGGTAGGAATTAAGAACATAGTTTTGTAATTGTTAGCAAAATTTCTTAAGTAGAGGTTCATTTCTTATTAGTACAAGTTTTGTAACTCACTTTCTACTACGATTCAAGTTCTGATTTTAGCGGAAAAATGTCATGTGTTCGAATAATTAGGGACTCCTCACGATAAGAAGAATTTGATTGCAAAGTGATCACAAAATTTAATTGGCATTAGAAGAGCTTCACCCCTCACTGATATTACTACTTTACTGAAGGTGAAAACCACACAGTAAGTGACTAACAGCGCTTCGTCAACTGTGGAAGAATGTTATAGCTCAATTAAAAAGTTAATGGAAATTTCAATTTGTTTTATTCTATTATAACCAACAGAACATTTAAGTTTAGAATCATAACGTTTTATTATTCTTCTGTAACCCTTTGGAATAAATATACCAAGGGTACGTAGACAACCAAACCAAGCTTATTTAAGGTTTACGACTACGTTCGGAACAGTGATTTTTAAAAAGTACATAAAAAGATAATTTTCATAATATTTAGTGTCACTTAGATTATAATACATGTATAAAATTGTTTTAAGGACATTTTGACAAAAAAATATTTAAACACAATATTTTGGCAAAAAATTAACTTCGAATAACCTTTTTTCAAAATGTTCTCCTTTTGCAAAAAAGGCTTCTAAAATATTAATATTCTACTTATATGAAGTAAAGATTTCTCCTGAGAGTCTCAACTATTTTTTTTAAATTCACATTATTTTCAGAGTTACAACCAATTGAAATAGTTATCGGCGTTTTTTTCTTAAAATTTCTCCCCTCTGTTGTCGTAAAACATGGATAAACCCACTTCTAAGTTATATATTTCAAAAATTATAGTTGAGCCTCTGTACAGAGGTCTGAGCTATATACAAGCAAAATGTTATAATAATAGAGGCATTTTTTACAAAAGGAGAATATTTTGAAAATGGGTCATTCTATGTTCATATTTTGTCAAAATATTGTACTTAAATAATTTTTTATTGTAATACTATTCTTAAAACAATTTTATAACTAATCTAAGTGACACTAAATATCATAAATATTATCCATTTATATGCTCTTGCAAAATCGTGGTTCCGATTGTAGAGTCGGATACTTTAATTATTACGGAAACGAATTTTTCTCTCCAGTCTGAATATTTCACTATAATTAGAGATCTTGCGGGTTGGAAACTAATTTTTGTAGACTTTCACATGCCGTTACTTCTGAAATTGTAATAATTCAAGCAGAACTTAAGGACAAAGCCGATTCATTTACACCTCAGTTGGTGCTACTTTCAACTGATGCTACTTTCGGAAGGATTAAGTTCTACGAATACTACGCTCGTGCTAGTACTCTGTTAGTAATCGATAGTATCCTCAAATTTCGTTTTCAACAACATATTGCCACCTAGATCTCGGTTTCTATTACTTTCCCTTACCAATTTTGAGCTGTATGGTTAATCTCAGAACTGCCCCCTCCTCGCATCCTTAATTTCTATAACCGACTCTTTCACTCATGTAATGACCTAATTTTTAAGCATTTTTAGTGAATTTTTTTGACGACCAGTAAAAAGAAAGGACTTTAAGTTTTTTTTATTTATTTACATGTGTTTGAAGAGTATATATATATAGAAAGGTTTAGCCAAATATATACACTGCTTAGAAAAAATAAAAGGATATTGTAGGTTTTATATAAAATAAAGATATAAGCGAAATTTTTTTTGCTGAAAATGGAAGAAGAGAATCACAAATGCAAATTTTTCTGATTTTCAAACTGTGGAGTATGCTAATTTTGAGTTCGACGTCAAAAACGTCGCTTCAGCGGCACCGAATGAAATTTGACTTTCAACTGAAATGAAGACAAGGATGATCGGCATTCAGTGACTGCTTTGTTTCGATCAGTACGATGTCTCAGAGAAGTCATTTAAACGATTCAGAAGCTTAAAGAGTTGTTGGTAGGTTAGAAGGGGGCCAAACTCAAGCCGAAGTAGCGCAAGTCATTAGAGTATCACAAAGTGTGATTTCCAGGATCTGGAATCGTTTTTTGGAGACTGAAAGTGTAGGCCAAAGACCAGGACATGGTCGTAGACGGGCAACAACGCCCAATGAAGATCGTTTTTTAGTGTTAACGGCTCGGAGACACCGAAATATGAACGCTACTCTTCTCCAACAACACCTTCGCTCGGCTACTGGCACCACGGTTTCAACTCAGACTGTCCGAAACCGGCTCCATGGTGTAGGTTTGTATGCTCGCCAACCGCTGGTATGTGTTAGACTAATATCGAACCATCGTCGCGACCGCAGGGAGTGAGCAACAGGGCATGTGAACTGGAGGAGAAATGAATGGAGCAATGTTCTTTTTTTTTGACGAGTCCCATTTTTCTGTTCATCCGGGTAATAGGCGTATTTTCATCTGGAGGGACCGTGGCAGTAGGAATAATCCTGCGTTCGTGCACGAAAGTGTCAGATTTTGCGGTGGAGGAGTGTTGGTGTATGGTGGCATCTCCATTGACGGGCGCACAGACCTCTACATCATTCGAGATGGACCTCTGACTGCTGGCCGATATAGAGATTGGACCCTCAGACCTATTGTAGTCCCTTACGCTGCAGCAATCGGAGATGACTTCATTTTAATGGACGATAACAGCAGGCCACATCGTGCTAACCTCGTGGAGGATTCCCTTTCGTGGAAGGAATCGTACGAATGGAATGACCAGCGTGTTCTCCAGACATGAATCCAATAGAGTACGTTTGGGACGCTCTAGGAAGACGAGTTGCTGGCCGCCAACCACCCCCACAAACTCTCCAAGAGCTGGAAAGAGCTCCTTTGGAAGAGTGGGACAGAATACCCCTACTCGTGATTAATAGCCTCATAGACTCCATGCCTCAAAGGTGTTCAACGTTGCTGGCCGTCCGTAGAAACCATACCCCCTACTGAAAATGATTTCGTTTGAAGAAAAAACCTTTTCTTATCCTTTTTTCTCATATGCACAAATTGTGTTTTTTTCCTTTTGTACACAAATGCTCAATAAAATGCATTTTTTTTCTGCCAAACATGTGTAATTTATTCTCATATAACCTACTACGTCTGTCGACCATGTATCAATCAGCTAAACAGTTTCCCAGCCACAAGATCCACTAAAACAGCAATATCCTTTAATTATTTTGAGCAGTGTATATCCAATAGAACGTGTGAAAGAGTTACAGCGCTCTGAACACACCCGCCTGAAAAAATGGACGTTCATTTTCTCCACAATTCCGGCTGATTGGCTTATCTGAAATAAAAAAAAATAACGGTGTGTCAATTTATAAGCTTAAATGCACCAAATGAACTAACTACACACAATTGTGAATATCAAAAATTGGACTTTTGGTAGACTTCAAAAGAAAAAGTTTCGATTTTTTTTTGTTATGTTTTAGTTGTAAGAAAAAAAAAACATTGCGAATTTGGCAATGATTGTAGTTCATTTTGTGCATATTTATGTGTTGAGTCTACCCCCAAAATTTTGAAGTTATCCGGTCAAACCGTTCTTGAGATATGGTGAAGGAAAGTTTGAAAAGCACAGTTTTGAGAAAAACGTGTTTAATATTTTAAGTCCGATAAAACAATGAAAATTTTAACTTAGTGCTATGAACAGCTGCTCTTCTAATACCTAATACTTTATAACGACTTCGAATTAAAAAATCCATTTACCACCGTATTCTAGACAGGTTAAGGAAGTAACTTATGAAGAAAAAAAATGATTTTTGAAACCATGACATATATATATATATATATATATATATATATATATATATGCTAATTCAGTTTCCACTTGTTCTAACAACTGTACACATGCGTGAAATAATTGCTTTTGATAATGATTACCAAGGTCATACTCTTCTTTACCAAACTAGGCTTTCGACGCAGGAACTTCATTGTCCCAGTGTTACCTACCTGTCTTCCAGTTAAGGGCGAAACGATTTTCTGACTCATTTGGATTTAGGAATTTTTTTAATATGACATTTTATTTGGAAATTTTCTCACCTTTTTCTTTTATCTCGTATAAATAATCTCATTATCCACATATTCACTATTTAAAAAATGCTAACTTTAGGAACCTTTTTGTTTTATTGGAGAATGAACGTTAGTTTATTTGATAGTTTAAACAAGGAGAATGAAGATAAGATGCATTCAGCCTAATAAAACATTTAGGTTTTTCTGGAATAGACTGCACAGAAGAATAATGGTGCTGCTGTAAATCTAGGTCTTAAATCTTTTAATGTCGTGGAACAAAATTGGACATATGAAGTACCTTCAAGTCTTATAACCAAACTAAGACTGTTTATCACCTCACAGTTTTAAAGACGTAAAATTAAAAAATATACATGTATGGGGTTCACTTTAAAAGAAAAAGCAAAAACCGCTTTTTGTAGTGTAAAAGTTTTGATCCTTTTCAATTATATACCTATACACACAAAAAAACATTACAAAATAAAAATAATTTAAATAAAATTTTACATTTAAAAATTTAAATGTCCATAATAATATGTTTAGAAATTAAATAAAAATTTAAAATAGACATAATGTTTTGATGATACGTTTATGCGCAGTATTTTCTTTACTATTTTCCAATCAGATTGCTTAGCATCCATTTATACATGTGAACAGCCAAAAAATAAATAAATAAAATAGAGAGAGAGACAGAGAAAGGGAATCCTTCACTTTTTCAAAAAATATAAGGTACTTGTTCACAGCTGCCCCCTCACGGAAGTAAGAAAAGTAATAAAAGAAATCCCCATTTACTTCTGCTTTTCTACAAGGAAATGGTGTACCTTCATAGCAAAAAGTAAAAATCCAACGGAAGAAACAGGAAAAGCTTTTCGTTGACTGTGAGCTGTGCTCCGAGTTTAATATTACCGTAAATGTAAGTGCATGCTAACGTTACTTACAAGAAAAATTGACTCGACTTGTAAATGAACATAGAACAACGAAAGAAGAACTACGATACATTTATATGCATTGCGGAATTGTAGCATTGTAGGATATTTACACATGATCATTGATCTAAAATATATGTTGAATTCTAATTTGTAGTGCCGCAAGAATTAGTATTTGAGATCTGCTTCTTATACTGTTAGATTGTCTCATTCTGTTTTCTATTTTTTTCGCATGTTAGAGTATTCAACATAGTTTATTGATTTCTTTGAGGTAATTTATTTAACGACATATTTCATAAGCAAATCATAGCATTAGTGCAAAAGAAATCTAACTTATCCAAGTTTTTACATTTTAATTTTATTTTATCATTCTTCTATAATATTTTAAGAATTTTTAGAAAAAATAAAAGATATATATTTTTCTTTTCAACTTTACTTGAAACACTAAAAGATGAATACAATTATTATTTAAAAATCTTTAGTAGAAATATTATAGCTAAAATTCATAACTTCATAATTTCTTTGATGTATTTTTATAATTCATTATTAAATATATTGGTATCTTGTTTTCTGGATTCAGAGATATATTCTTTACATACTAAGAACTACACACAAATAATTTATGACATGATAAAATTAAGGAAATTTATAGGTAAAGTTATATTTTATACAAATCATTTTGTCAAATTCAAACTATGCAAAGAATAGGTTAAGTGGCAATAGTAATGAAATGTAATTAATAGAGAGAAAAACATTACATAATTTTTGTCATATTAAATATTTTAAGTAATGGGATTAATATAAAATATAACGTAATTATAATAACATATATAAATATAGTAGAACTAGCAGCAGCATAAAAATTTGAATAATTTATAATAAGTAGAAATATTGGTGTTATAATAATGAGTAATTTTCATTATTTTGGGGACAACATCACAAGCTCTTACAATTACAAACCTTGTGTGCCTGTTTCTAAATTTCACGTAAGAGATTTTTGCGTAATACAGAAGTGTTTACGATGTACAATTATATATTTTCAAATATTTCCTGTAGCGTAATAAGAAATTTTAAAATTCTTTTATGAAATGAAATGTGTAGGGCTTTGTCCATTATCTATCATCCAAAAATATTAGAATCTTGAATCAAAACTTAACACCAAATTAGTTAAATCTAATCAGATATGTTCTAGAGTTTTATCAAATGTACAATACAATTCCTTTTTCGTGTAAAGTAATTTCAGTTTGAAGAGTAATTATAACTTTCTCAAATAATATAGTAAATTTTGAGAAATATTTAAAACTAAACTTACTTCTTCTATGCAAGAGTTATATAATCTTGTATACATGGCTGTATATTAGAGAACATAAAGGAAAATATTCGTATCTAATACATTATCCTTAGAGTCAGTTTAACAAATTATCATTCATAATTGTAATGGATTAGAATTACAATACGCATGTAATTACAATTTAAGCGTCTAAAGTAAGTTTGTGACCTATTTCAAATTCAAATTTCCTATCATTAAAATTATATTTCAACAGTACTAAATTCCAACAAAAATCTCTCAATAATAACTTTTATTTTAACCAATTAAAAATACACTCAAGTATTATATTTGAATTAGATGTTATGATTGCGAAGGTATATATATATATATATATATATATATATATATATATATATATATATATATATATATATATATATACATATATGTATATATATATATATATATAAGTTGTAAAGTATTTTTCTTTAGATTTCACATTATCTAACCGCACATTATGGGTGATTTGACTAAACTTAGTTGCATAAGCTTTGAGAATACTATTCAAATATCAGAATATATTCTTGAAAATGTGAATATTAAGAGCAAAAAGAAAACGAATTATAACCTGAAATTATGAATGCAAAAACAAGAATAACAACTACTTATAAATGTTTTGAAATTTATTCATTTTCTTTACAAAAAAATTCCCCATTAATAAATTAGGTTATTCACTATTATTTTTTTCTGGGACAAAATCATGAAAAAGAAATAATTCGAAACTTTTTTTTCATTTATGTTAAGACTTAAATATTTTTATTGGCATTAAAAAAACACAGAGATTTATTTTCTGTAGCAAAAAGCGATTCAAATGTGTCAAAATGTAAATTTCAAATTCTCAAAGGAAATAAATATGGATATATTTAACTCACAAAAAGTAACAATAATTTTAAAAATTCAAATATCAAACTAAAACCCTTTATTTTCTGAAAAGGAATACAGTTATGAAGACTGCTGCTCAAATTAGATTTTAGATACGAATTTTCACTCAACCATTATGGGGAACCCACAATGGGGAATAATGCGAACTTCTGCTGATTAAATATGTTTCAACCACGTATCGTTCACCATTATTAGGTTAGGCTCAATTTTGTTCAGTGAGGTTTCAGTACAAGTGTAACTGCTGCATTTTTTAAAAATGTCATGTTTAGCTTGCAGAGGATGTTGCCCTAAAGGCTGTATCTAGAGCAGTATTTTTAGTTAAAAAAACATTGTAACCCTTGTACCGGATTTTATTCGGGTCTTCTACTAACCCTCTTGGGGAAAATATTCCTTAACTGTAACTTAAGTTTAAAAACCGCTTTCCGTAGAGATTACTTAATTTATGCAAATGCAACTATTACTTAGGGGCCAGACATTGAGTGTGCGGGATAATGGTTAAAAGTTGATCGTAAGATCAAATCCAAGTGTTAGTACGAAGCTGCTGGTGGTCGAGTATTGAAGGGCCCCTGTATATGGCCCCTATATTTGGTAATTTTTACAGTTACCCTTGTTTACAGGAAATTCCTAAGAAAGGGAAAACTTGAGAATATCAGGGGGGGGGAGTCAATAGGTGCTCTTAAAGATTTGGTTTGTATTACTGTGTGTGGGTGCTTTCACCCAATTAGAACGTTAATGCACCGTAGAAAAAAAGAAAAAAAAAAGAGTCTCGTGGAGACATTTCCGCTTGACATGCTTCAGTTTAAAAGTCGGTACGCGAAGAAATCAGGGTCATCGTCGGGCGAAGAAATTCCTTGTGTAATTGTGAAATAAATCCCTACCAGTCTCCCTCGCTCCACTTCTCTCAAAGGCGTCAAGGTATGTTTTTTTAGTCTTGATCAAATGAAGTAGCAATGATTTCAATAAACTTTAATGTTATATAATTGTGAATCTATCTTTACTTAATTAAGAATGTGGGTATTTAAGAAACAATTCTGACTCCGTATCAGTATCTTAAGATTAATAGTATAAGGAGAATCCACCAGAATAGTGGAAAGCATCAACCTTGCAGCTGAACGGGGCATCAAGTTGCTAGCAGGATTATTCAAGGAGCTCTAACTAAGATAAGTAGTTTAGATCATTTAGTTATCTGATTTCGGGTTAAGAATTCTTGTTGCTTTCAAAGTTAAGTTATAAAAGTGCATTTCGTTAAGTGTTAAAAGTTGAATGAAATTAGTTATTCTATGATCATGTCTGCTTCTTTCTTTCCATTCCCGCAACCTCCGGGTCGCGACCCATTGTGTGCATGTGCATATCACCCTCAATAAAGTAAACTAAGTGATAAACACTTGAAATTTATACTGCAACCGTAGCTTAGAAGACGCATTTATATTAGATTATGGATATATATTTTGAATGGACCAGAAGAAAATATCGGAATGCCGTATGCAACCTTTGGTATCGAATAGCTGAGTCCTTCTCTGTTAACTTTAAAGATTGTGTTTGGACCATTGCTGGTGGCTATGAGTTAGAGGCTTAACTTACTTGTATTAGTGCTCAGAGTAATGGGACGCCATGTTATCTCAACGAAGCCTTTCAATTGTTCAGATCACTGCTGAGCATTAGAATAAATGCAGATGATAAATTAATGTTTAAAGTGAGGTACTTCTAATATTTGAAGCCCAGATGTGTTTTCTTTTTGGTAGATATAAAATATTAATGAACATATATATATATATATATATATATATATATATATAAGAAATATGTATTATTTATCAAAAACAAGAAATAATAGATAAAGAACATAACAAGGAATAGCGCAATAAAAATATGAAAGCTGAACATGAAGAACAAAATTATAGAGAAATAAAAGAACTACAAAAAAGAAGAACCTAGCGAGTCAGAAAGCAATTTCGGACTTAGGACCGAATAAGTGGGGTTAAACTAGTTTGAAGGCGCCAACCTTCCCCTTTGCAACTCGGTAGGAAAACCAAATAAAATAAACAAAACTTCAGAGAAAGTATAACTCAGAGAGCATGATAAAACCAATCACTACTATTATGTAGCAAACTCTCCCAAACTCTTAATGCAGAAAAATCACAAAATCACAAAATAATTATGTAAGAAAAGTAGAAAAATACAAGAACAATTACATAAGAAAAGTATCTTTCAAAAAATAATTTAACAAAATTTCTTTACTCACAAAGCTTCTACGAAGAGAAACAAGCATCTTGCCATTAATGAAAGTCAATTATTCACCAAGTTAAAAAATTTCGAAAAAAACATAAACACATCTTTTGAGCTGTCTTTTAAACCAGCCAGCAAAGACAAGTATAAAATGACGACAATCAAATATGGTAAGATTTGAATTGGTTGATTGTCAAAAATGTAAATTTGTTAGGCTCTAATTTGGTTGGTTGTCAACAATGTGTAAGATGTTTAAGATGTGTGGAAAAAATGTAAACTGTGATATGAGTGTTATGATATAATCTTCACAGCAAGACCACTAACATGCTGACTTTGAAAACCTATTGTTGTGTGGTGGATTTGGAATTCGAAGTAGCAAGACAATGTATTTGTGATGAATATAAGATCTCAAGAAATTAAAAGGGTATTCATGATCTAAACAACATTGAAAATTTTTTTTTATATTATTGTATTTATCTATTTTGTGGGTAGTTAAGTTATCATTTCTAAATAAAAAATTCAAAATGATATTTCTGTAAATTGATATATGAAAATTACTGTTCCATACGGGATTTTTAATTATATGGAACTTAAAGGAATATCTTTTGTCAAAAATGTTACTGACTACATTATTGTTAATAAGATGCAAGTCTAAATCCAAGAATTCCACCCTATTAAAGTTGAAGTTAGTTTTAAGAAGCTTGAGATAATCAGGGTAGAATGTAATATTTGGTTTGTATTCACTATTTTTACCAAAAATTATTATATCATCTATATAACGATAAATTAAGTAAGAATCATTTATAACATGATCTATTTCAAAAAAATGTAAATATAGGTTCGCTAAACAATTACTAGCTGGACCACTCTGAGGTAATCCTTTGATCTGTTTATAAAGATTATGATCAAATGTAATGAAATTTTCTTTTAAAACGAGGTTAACAAGAATATCAAATTTTTCTTTTTTCATTGAAGTATATAATTCATATTTATCATAAATTAACTGAAGAACCTTAATCATATCGTCAATATCTATAGAATTAAAAAGGTCCTCGAAATCAAAACCATGCATAGAAAAAATCAACATATCCTTAGTAACTATAGCGATCTCTAAGCTATTTTTAATAATTGCCGTGTTTTGTAAATTATCAATTAGATTTTGAAGAAGAGATTGCAAGATCTTCCCAGACTTAGTGATATATGTATTGTATCCATTAGTGATACTACGGAATTTTATAGGGCTTTTATGAAATTTTGGTGTTAAAAAAATACTTGGATATTTAATATTATTTAGATGAATATTCAGTCTTTTGTTCAAAGCTAAAAGACGATTATCAGCTTCTCTATTATTGTGAATTGATTTTTGAAATGAATTATTAATTAAAATGTGGTTACTTAATATTTTACTGTAAAAATATTTACAAATTATGGCATAATTAGCAGAGACCTTATCAACATATGTAATAACGAAGTCATTTTGGATATTTACTATTGATGATTTAAGATCTTTATACATAATTTCATTTTCAACAGTAAAATCTAATTCCCGAATTTCTGTTGCTACATAAGATCTAAATTGATTGAATGCTTCAATCGGCATTCCGTATTTAATTGCCATTTTAAGGTAGAATTTATCTAAATCTTTTATGATTTGTTTCATAACGTTAGATTTATTTTTTGTGATCATCAGTCTAAAACCGGTACCTTTTTCCATAAAATTTCTTAACAAATCATCTTTCACGATGCTAAGGTCTCCTGTGACAACGTGCTGATGATAATCATCAATATAGTCTCGATATATATATATATATATATATATATATATATATATATATATATATATGCCAATCTCCAGGCCTGCTGGTAAAACGAGGAGGAAATCATCTCTATAATAACATTTTTATTTTGCTTCAATCACATAAAATCCAACATGGTGGCCCTTTGGCGCGCAACCGAGTAGAACAATAATCTGCACTTCGGCGAGGAGTCACCAGCTAAGCCTTTTCGAGTATGCGTTCTCCTTCGTCAGCGATCGCTCCATCTTTAAATAGGCTTATTTACCCACAAATCCTTACGCGATGGTAAAGAGTCCGCTCTATTTTCATTTATTACTGATTTAAATATGGCAGACAAAGATATTTTAGTGTTTTTTCAAAGAAACATTTTTGATGCAGATTCGGACGATAGAAATTAAATGAATTATGCAGCCCCTGTTCCCACGTCATTCGAAATAAGGAAAATCATGAAGAGTATGCGTAGTTATTTAGAAGCCTATTCCAATAATGAAATGATTAACAAAATGGACGACATCGAACAATTTATTGACAATTATGCTAAAATAGACAATGCAAAGAAAAATATCAGATTATTTTTCAAAAACACAACAAGTGTTTTTTTTTTTCAAAACACTTTAACACTTTGTATTAAATTAATTTTAAGTTCTTGGGAATGTTCTTTTTTCATTGATTTGTTATTAATTATATAGAAAATATAGAAACACACACATTCGAATATTCTCTGAATACATAAACATTTGAAATAAAATTTTGAAAAAAAAATTTTTTTTCCAAGTAAGATGTAGTAAAAAGAAATATGGAATTCTACATAAGTTGAAATGCGAATATTTATGCCTTTGATGATATTGCCTATTTTAGATGTGCTAGTAAAAATGGTAATTCTACTTTTTCATAGCTTTCAAGTTAAGAGTCGCAACAAAGAATAAGCTCACTCTACCTAAACTGGAGAGTCACACTAGGTTCAATAATAAAAACAACCAGATTATATTATTACAGTGAAATACATTTAACGCGAAAACTCTTAAGACGAAATATCAGTTAACACGAAATAATACACGGTGCCGACAAACTACTATGTATTTTCCTGCATTTTTTTTTCTCTTAACACGAAACGAAAATTGCTTCACAGGAAAAGATTTTCCTTCTGAGAATGAACAAAATACGGAAAACACCAGTCGGATAGGACTGTCCTACCCGATGGAATGTGGAATCCGGAAGAATCCACTGCAATAGATGATGGTAATGTGTGTAGGGAAGAAATCATGACAGACAAAAACATTTTGGGATATGTTCAAAGCTCAAGAAATATTTTTGATGCAAATTCCGACGACGAAAATGGAACGAATAATGCAGCTCTTGTTCCCAAGTCATCTGAAATGAGGAACATTATGGAAAGTATGCTCAGTTATTTAGACGCGTATGTCAATGGTAAATGAAGTATCAAAAAGTACGGAATTGAGCAATTTGGTGCTGAAAAAGAAAATGTAAAGAAAATATCGGATTATTTTCCAAAAACTCTATAAATATTTTGTTCTTCAAAAAGCTTTCAGGTTTCGTATTAAATATCTTTCAGTTCTTGTGAAGTTTTTTGTCTCAGTGATTTTATAAATACTTACATGCATACATATCTACGTAAATAAAATAAGCTCTAATAAACCTAATTTTGTTGATTTTTTTTTCTGGTAATATCCTTTAAGACACAAAATAAATATTTCAGTCCTCCTGTTTCGTGCAATCTTCGCTATATATTAAAAAATAGTTTTTGAATTTTCTCAGAGAGTTATAGTGTTAGATTAGAGGCACGGAGAATACTTAAGGAAAATGTTATGCGTATAAAATTAAATATATAATTATTAATATGCATTCATGAACAAATCTATTGTATTGGAATTAATACAGCGGAAATTTCTCTTAGGCCTTTCGTCTTAAGTAGCGGAAGTTAATTTACTAATTGTCAAAGATTTTTGGTGGTATAGACCACAAAATTTCTCATATCTGAATTGTAAAAACGTAGGCAAAGTTATTATTTGAACATATAAGAGTCAAAATTGTGTATGTGTGTGTGTGTGAAATTAATATTAAAAAGGGGAAACAAAAGCTGAGCTAATGACATTTTACAACTTTAGTTGACTTTTGAAGGAAACGGATTAAACTGAATTTCTATATTGATAAGTGTTAAGCAGCCTGTCACAAAAAGAGAAACAGGAATGGGTAAAAATATTTAATACAAACTTAAAGCACTCTAAAAATAATACAATTAGCTATGTAGAGAATTGAAAATGTTAAAGTTTAAACTGAATATAATAAATTCTGGGTTTAATAAAGTCTTAGTTTATAGACTGCTGGACAATTGCTAAGGACGGATCACAAATTGCTATGTAGCATAACATTAAGCGAGACATGAGGCCTAGTAGGATAAAATATAGTTGCCACACTCTTCAGACATTAGAATAAAGAATATTTATTGTTCTGGAAAGTACATAAGCTGTGAAACATCTGAAAGAAAAAAAATGATCATTTGATCTGCGTACGGAGAAATGGAACAATGCATCTAAAAGTCAGCAGGCACCTTAAAGAAAGGTATCAGTACGGGATATGTCCACCGTGGAGTGTGATGCAACATTCCACACGTCGTACCATACTTTGCACAACATTATCCAGCAGCTGTTGAGCAATTTATCCCATTTCTCTGTGAGTGCACGGATGAGGGTGTTCTTGTTTGTCGGAGGATAGTTTCTACCAGCAATTAATCCCCAAAGCATCCCACACATTTTCAATGGGGTTTAGATCTAGAGAACGCGCTGGCCATACGAGACGTTGAATACCCTCGCTGTCTAGACAATCCGTAACAGCGAGTGTTTGATGACATGTTGCGTTGTCGTCCATAAAAACAAATTTATCACCGACAGCACCACGGAAAAGACGAACATGAGGAAGTAGAACTTCATCAATGTATCGTTGGCCCGTCATAGTTCCATTCGCAACACACATGTAGGCACGTGCGGCCATTGATCATGATGCCGGTCCACACCATGATACTGCATGTTAAAGATATCGTTCCTTTTCCTGGATATTTTCTGGACGATAAGCAGTACCACTCTCGCACCAGATCAGTTGGCGTCTACAATCCGATGACAGACTGAACCTACTCTCATCTGAGAATAGTACGCATGCCCAGTCCTGTTCAGTCAATTGTGATGCTCATTCACACCATTGCAAACGGGCAAAACGGCGCTGTCTGGTCAATGGGACACACACAACAGGTCTGCGTGCGTATAGTCCTCCTCCCCTCAAACGTCTTTAACAGTTTTTGGGAGATCTGCTTTCCTGAGGCAAAGAAACTGATTTGCCACCTGCTGAGCTGTTTGAATAAGCGCCTGCTCATTTTATCTTTTGATCAAATTTTAGAAAATCTGTCTTCTGCAGGCATCGTATTCAACTTTCTTAAACGATACTCCCCGTGCCGTCTACTATTAATTCCAAATAGTTTTTTTTTATTATTTTACAGCCGTGAAACAACGCTGTGAGCGATGTTGAACTCCTGGCATACATCTGTTATTTTCGCCCTTCTTCGATCTTTTAAAATAATTCGGCCACGCATAAAATCATCTATGTGATGTCGGGAAGACATGCCAAAAATTTTAAGTTCGTTTATTAAATCTTTCCTAAGATAAAACTTTTACTTGAAACAACAACTGTCCAAATTTTGTTTAAAACCTTTAAATGCTCTTTCGAACGCTAGTACAACGTGATGAACAGACGTGGAAAAAATTTGCATACTCAATGAAACGTATTTTTTCTGATATCCCGCACTTATTCTAATTTTTTTTACATTTTGCTTACCTTTCATTTTGTGGTTAAATTTGGATGATAGTGTTATCCGTTTAAAAATCAAATTGTATATAGTGTAAGAGTTATTTATTAATTTAAATGAAGTGACACAAAGACAAAACATACCATTAACAAATGACACTGACGGCTTTTTATAGTTTGCTCCTTCTTTCCTTACCCGGCCTGTACTGAAGATGCGTGGTTGTTAGAGGGCGCTTCTGTATTTTAGGAAAGTCAGTTATAAGGACTATAACTAGGATGATTACAATCGGAGAAATAAAAAAAGAAACAGTTATAATAAAGTAAAACTAACTATTCAAAAAATGTAATCTGTTTGTGTATTTTTTTTTGGTAATTTTTACTAATTTCTTAACATCTTTATTTTCCTTTGAAGAAGTAAGTTTAAGCACAAATACAATAGGCTTTAATTTTTAAAATAATATTTAATTGCTTTTCATTGTAATTAATAGAGAACTCATTTCATTAATCAACACAGTACATATAGAATCTGATGAATATTGCTTTGTAAGGCATAGTCAGTCAACTGTAAACTTGAGAGGAAATTTCTAAAAATAACTGGAGGCAAAAATAACGCTATGGATTTTTCATGTAGAATAAGTAATTTCGTTAGCAACACAAAATTCTCTTTTGGGTCCGAGTTGGTTAATTCATTTTTGGAACACGTCCACGAGTGTAATTTCTGTGATATACATTTTTATATCAACAACAAATTTATGTTAAAGAAAGTTTTTTATTTGGAACAGTTTAATGTATACTAGATTTATCGCTGTATAAATAATATATGCATGCAATGGACTTATTTGGGAACGTAATCTTTGCGAATCCTATTTGAAAAATTTATGTCATTCAATTCTAAGGAAAAATGATGTAATAATTCTTTGATATTGTTAAACCTTGTTGTTAATTCTCTGTCATTCTTTTTTTTAAAAAAAATATTGTGAATGATCGTCCATTTCATCTTTTTTTTGTTTCAAAGGATTTTTCATGGGATTTGAATAAGTATTATTATTATCTTTTCTTCAAATTTTAGCAAAGGTCCTGCATAAAAAAGCCACAATTATTCGACTTTCTTGTTTGATACTTTTGCGTTTTAAATTAATTAAAAAATGTTTTTTTAATTATTTTATCAACCCTTTCATGTACTGTTAATTTGAAATTTATACAGATAAACTTAAATTCAATATAACACTTAACTGAAATTTTAAAATAAAATGAATATTGCATTGATTATTAAACTGTAAATTTGCAAAATATACCAGCAATTTCAAAACTATTTATTTTTTTTAATTTAATAAGATAAAGCGGTAGAAATATTTGAAAATGAGAGTTCAATATCATATACAAATTTTGTTTATTCTATAACTTTAAATGTGTAATAAATAAATAATAGTACAACCATTTTACTAAGAAGTTCATTATATTTTTAAAAAATTTGCTATTCTTAATGAAACGTTTCATGTATTTTTTATGACATAGAAAAGCTATTTACTTCATTTTTTAAAAAAAATTGGTACTTTGTGTTTATATGATAAATTTGATAATTTTTTACCTTTTAAAAAATCAAATTTATTTCAAGTATGTGGCATTTGTAAATGGTATAGACTGAAACACATCTAAAGTTACAATTTTATAGTACAATTTGGTAATACAATCCTTAAAAAAATAGAAAGGTTATTCCTGAGTTTCTTGTTAGTTAAGTGATGTTTAGTCAAGTTTAAATGATGTAAATCATCATTGGTTTATTAAGTACGACATTAACAGTTTAACTCATATTCCTTAAATTATTTTACTCGTCTTGTCTATATTTCTTATTTAACTACGTTACATAATATTTTCCATTTAGAGGAACAAATAACCTGTTACAGGGGGGGGGATGTTAGAAAGCACTTTATGAAAGATGGTATGGGATTTTTTTTGTTAAAAAGAGTATTACATGGATATGAAATATGTATTTCAGTTCTTTTCTTATATTTATCGAAATTGATGTGAAAAAATATTTAACAAAATTTTCAACCATACTTAAAAAGTATTTGAGTAAAAAATGTATGAAAATTTTTTCTTGGAATCCCACAAAACAGAAACATTTAAAAAGTTCTGAAGTACAATAGTATGTTCTCTTTTAAAATGAGAGTTAATAATGGGGACTTCAAAATATTCACTTAAATGAAAAAACATATTTAAAGAAAAATTTAAGTTTATAAAAGAAGATAAAATAAAAATGCAAAGAGTAGGGAAGTATAAGATACTCTCAACTTTAGCCTTTTCAAGATGGATGGTAAATTGCATATAGGGTCTTTTTTCTCATAAATCACATCAGTAAAGAAATATAAACATGTGATTCTCAATTTTTTTCAATTTTAATACTAGTATGTAAAGTTAGATATGAAGCATCAAAAGTAAAGTATTTATTTGTATACTAAAAGTTTTTAAAGAGTTATGTAAAGAAACAATGTTTCTTAAATAAGAGTACTGCGTTTTTCACGTATTAAGATGTTTAAAAGGATTTAATATAATTGCAAAAATGGTTCAAATAGACCCTATCATTGCATTGCTTTCTTTATTTAATTAGAATAATAAAAATAATTCATCTTTAAGTTTGTACATTTATTATTAATACATATTTAAATACATACTTAGTAGATAGTACTTTCAGATTAAGCATACATACAGTATAGCTAAATATATATATATTTAAATATATATACAAATATTAATTCTTGATTTTTGAACACAAATATATCAATTACTATGAACCTGAACCATGAACACTCAATATTTATAAATTCCTCTATTTAAAATTGGTATTTTTTTAAATTAAAAAGTATGTAATTTTACTAGTTTTTAATAGATCGATAAATAGTTATTTCCCGTATATCAATACTCTTATCGAAGTATACGTTATTTCACAAATACATTAATATTCTTGTATTTTATTTATGTGGTTGATAGCTCTAATAATAAAAAAAGAATAATATCAAATTTTTATATGCTTTAAGGTATCCGACTATCCTAAAACCATGATTTTTTTTCAAAAATTGGCAAATTTGTTTATGACTTTATTTTATAGACCATTTTATTAACTAATAACAGTACCTAGTACTTTATTTTCCCTCCACTAGAACAAAAACTACAAGTGTTTTAGTAAAAGCAAATGCCATAACTTTACACAAGATGTCAAACTTTAAGATGCGTTTTACTCGAAATGTGCTTTTTTTCGAAAAACTCAAACGGGGTCCGCGATTGCTCAAAAAGTTTTGAAAATAATTAGCTGAAATTTTTTGCTTATGTTCTGCATAACAGTGGAAGCGTTTTGATCTTCAGATTTATCAATAACTGTTTTATTTCAAAATTTACAGTTCTTTATGTGAATATAGTCAATGTTTTTTTAAGCAATTTCGTATAACGACATAGATAAAGTGCTCTAGGTTTTGTAAAAATTAAAATATCTCTTATCGTGAAGGTCACTTCAAACAGGAATAACAAAGTAACACATCAAAATTGAAAAATTGAGTTTGTTCATAAAATCTTTGTACAGAGCGGGCCCCGTTTATGTAATTTTTCGTACATTTTTACTAGTTTTTTCCCATTTTAATAACAATAATTTTTTTTTCTTTTACCAATTTTAGGACTTTTTCCTTAAAATATGCTAAATAAATATAAAAATCACAAAAAGATCTCCATACCTTCTTTTTTTCAAAAAAAAAAGTTGTCGCAAGTAGTCGGATACCTTAAAGTTTTAAATTACAGATTAAAACATTTTAAAATACGTGCTATATATTTGTTAATCTCTATAATTTTGTCATAAAGTTTCACACATGCTACATAAGCAATTGACAATGAATTTTGTAATGATACTACCTGAAATATTCGTTCTTCGTTGCTCCATGAAACGAATTTGAAGCTAAAATATATATACTTCAGAATAAAACATCATTATTCTTTATATTATTATTTTATTATTACATTATATTATATTATTATTATTATATTATTATTATTTTTTATTTTAGGGTTAGAAGTCATGGCAAATCATGCATCGCAGATCAGGAACATCATAATCCTTTTAATCCTTAATCATAATCCATCATAAACTTTTGGGATATTGAAATTGTTATTATAGCAATAAGATAAGAGAAGTAATATCTGAAGGAAAATAAGATGAAATTCGACAACCAAATCATAATTATTACATAACTAAAATGTAACTTTGCCTTGTATTATTAATTCATAATCTAATTCTATGTGAGAAAAATAAATGTTCTTATTTTTGGGGGTCCGGCACGTTCATAGGAGCCCATGTTAAATTGCGTGAGTTTTTGTAATTTTTTCTCAGAAACTATTTATTTCTCATGTATAAAACCTTTACAGTAGGGTATGTGCGTACTATTAATAACACTTCAACAAAGGGTTTTTTTTTAAAAAATTAATTAATTATGAATTTTTTAAAAATTGTTCAGTTTTTTTCCCGAAAATTTAGATTAAAAACGCTTTAGCTAAAAAATTTTGAAGACATATATTTAATTTCCTTCATTAAATGTGTAATCATGTTAAAAAAAGTCTAACCAATGAAGTTTGGTTAATTATGTGATAAGTAATTTTTGAGAAATATGTACATAAAGTGAAAAATATTACATTTTGAGAAAACAGGCTTTAAAGTAAATTTTTTTATTTTTTTAATCATTTACTTTTTTAGTACTTTCCAGAATCATATGAAGCATTTTTTTTTACTCTCTGACCATACAAAAGACTCTTCTAATTTTATTTTTTTCATTATTTTTTTGTCTTTTTTGGGATCTCAAGTTGCTTTCGTTGGGGTACACGAATTCTATTTGCATCAATTTTTGGACGCATGACACACAGTTATAGCTTGGTTCAAAACCATAATGTTTTAAAATCATTAATTTGGCTCCATGACTCATATTGAACTGTACAATAGCCCAATCTACCTCAAATTTTAGAGTTTTCAATTCCACAAATGTAGATCTTGGAATCAATGGCCATAGAGGGTTATTGACACATTTGGGTTCTGAGTCTTTCCATGTAAACATTTTCTTAATAATATAGGTTCATCTAGATTTCTAAAAATTAGCTTCATTTTATTCATTATCGTATACAACGTATGTATATGTGTTTATGATATCAGTGCCTTTCGTTACATTCCTCTTCTGTCTGTTGAAACTTACACCAGGTATTTATAAAAGTAGGACACAGTCCATGTTAAGGGCTCTCATTTGAAGACAGAAGATCAAAATAGGCAGCCCAAATAGCAGTTTTTGTGCTATTTAGATCATTGATGTTACTTCTGATAGCCATACTATACTATCGTTGAATTTTTGATATTAAAATATCGGTGAGTCAGTTTCGACTACTTAGGCTACTTCCATCACTTAATTTTTTTCACTTTGTTTCGCTTTTAAAGTATCCGACTACGTTTTTAACCGTGATTTTAAAATGCACATAAATGGATAATTTTCATGATATTTAGTGTCACTTATATTAGAATACATGTGTAAAACTGTTTTAAGGACAATTTGTTAAAAATAATTATTTAAATACAATATTTCGGCAAAAAATTAACTTAAATATCTTATTTTTAAAATGGTCTCCTTCTGTGAAAAATGCTTCTGTTTAAATAATATTTTGCCTGTATATAGCTCATAAATCTGTACAGAGGCTCAATTATGATTTTTGAAAAGTTCATATTATTTACAGAGTTACAGCCATTTGAAATAATTATCGGCGTTTTTTCTTTAAAATTTGTCTCCTCTGTTGTCGTAAAAAAAAAGTTAACCCTCTTCTAAATTATATATTTCAAAAATTCTAGTTGAGCCTCTGAACAGAAGTTTGAGCTATATACAGGCAAAATATTATTCTAGTAGAAGCTTTTTTCACGAAAGGAGAACATTTTGAGAAGAAAATATTATTCTAAGTTAATTTTTTGCCAAAATATTGTATTTAAATAAATCTTTTTGACAAAATATCCTTAAAACAATTTTATGCATAAATTATAATCTAACTGACACTAAATATCATGCAAATTATCCATTTATGCGCTTTTGAAAATCACGCTTCCGAACGTAGTCGGATACCTTAAGATATAAAAGACGTGTACCCATATACTTTTGGATAAGCCCAAAATTCGGTCAAAATTTCCCACTTAAATATTATTTGGATTCGTTATTATTATTCCCCCTGTATTTAAGGGGAAATACAGGAGTTCCTTGCATAGCTCATTTGATGCAAGTCAAGTAGCTTCATTTTAGAAAAGTAATAAATAAAAATACTTCTAATTTATGTATTTCATCACATCTTATATCATTTTAAAAAGAAATACTTGAGCTTTTAGAAAATATAAAAAAGTGAAAATCAATAATAGTTCAAGAGTTCATGGGCCAGACCCCCTTTATTATCCCAACCATATTTACGAATGCCGGCTGGGTCACGTAGTTGGTTTGGCGCTGGCGTTGTCCTCCCAAGTCGGTGGATTTTCATGATGTAAAAATCCACAGCATCCATGTCGTACGATTATATGGCATGTGTGAAATATTTCTTGAGTCCCTCTTTGGCTTAGATGCTCTCTGCAAAATTAAATTCCTAGTACGGTTTCACATCGTCATGGCTCATGTGCCTACTTCTGGGGAGGAATCTGGGTGTTAAAATTGTGACGGGGCTTTATCGCGCCTTCTAACTAATCCCCTTGGGAAATCTTTGGGGCCAGAATAGCATTTCAATCCAATCTGCTCAAGAAGAAAACGCGATATGCAGATTAGTGAATAGATATATAAGGGACCCTTAGCGTTCGCGAAAGAGTCATATATGAGTCATATAGTAGCGACATAAGAGTCATATATAAGTCATATAGAAGTCGACTAGAAGCCGGAAAGTTGAATAGAAGCTGAATAAAGTCGGATAATAATATATATAGAAGATTAACGTTAAAGGAATAGAATACAAGAGGAAGACATAAAGCTTGGGTGCTGATCGCCAAGTGATATTGGTAAAATATTATTAAAGATTAGTTATAGAACGGACCCTAGCTCGTTAAAGAATCTACTATAGATACAGATTCGGAGGTTAATTTCTCATGAATATAGTGAGTAGGATTTCAGGCACTATTTTACTGTAGTAATGATAATTGCTTAGTATCATTCCTAATCTGATTCCTCTAGTAAGACTTGTGTTGCATTGATTAATAGATATTGAGACAATAATAAATTATATTTACATTATGGAGAGTTCGAGTGGTCAATCATTTATTCCTACAAATCTAGGTAGCGTGGATGAAGAGATGATACCTCAGGGCAGGGGGGTATCACACAAAATTATTTGAGGTGATTGAAATACTACCTATATGGTGCCGCAGTAAAAAGAGATAGAGTTCTCAGCGAATGTACTAGGTCAGCAATGGTAAAATACCAATCTTTAGCGCCATTACGAAAAAAAAAACAATTCGCATTGAGATGTAAATATTTTTAAATAATACAATCTTATCATTTGGATAAAGAAAACTATTATATAATCTTTAAAAATTCTATATTTTTGAATGAGTGAATCACAACCTTACATATTAACAATAAAAAATAATTATTTTGTCTTCTATTTTTCAGCATCGATTAGCTTAACTAAATGTTTATTTTATTTGAAGTTATGCATAAAAATACCACTATATATGCATATTTTGTTATTCATTACTTGATTGCTAAATCATTTTGAAATACTTAAAGCTTCTAAAATCTGCACAGTAATTTTATCTTTATTCCTTATACATTTTTTGTATCAAAATTACATAAATTTTTATTAAAGTTTTATTGGTATTTATTAGTTTTATTACTAACGTAATGTTACGTTAGTTTTTTCCTCATTAAATAAAATTAAAAGTAAATCGTTTTGAAAAATCTTTATGTATTATGTATATTAGTCGGATTTAAAAGAAATATTTTGGTGAATCGAAGCATTTACTATTCTTAAAACATTTTATTTTAGTTATAACATTGTTTCCCAAGTATAATGAGTAATTAACAACGTAAATATTATAATTAGTGAGGGCTTAATCAGAAATGTTATCAAAATATATAAAAGACAGATGTTGCCTAAGTTAAGATTTATTTAAGTAAACAATAGAGCGGTTCTCTCTCTTTTCACTGTAATTTATTTACTCCCTTCCATTTTCACCAATCAATTGTATTAGAACATTTACAACCGTAATAAGAAATTTATGTTATAGAAACAAGTATAGTTTTGATAACATAATCTTTGTTCGGTTGTTATTTGTATATGTTCTTGAAAGATTAATTATTTACATTGCGAAACTTAATTTATCTCATTTTAATTTGCATTCACAATTGAAACATATGTGGTATTGCTAATTACAGTAAGCATACATGGAAAATTTTACGGTTTTAAACAATTGAATTTATTTCATTTTTGAGATTTTACAATCAGAACTTAAAACCTGTTTTGTTATTATTTGTATTGTAACTACATATAAAACGAGTTCTATTTGGATTGGATAATTTTGAAGACAGTCAAAATTACTGAAATTAAAAACTATTTAAAACAATAGAAATTATGCATAAGAATCATTATTTACTTTTTTCTCTATATGTATCCATTATTTTCCAACAAAAGAAAATAAAGGATTTTGTAAACCCTTTATCTAACGACTGTACTTATAAGTACCCCTCTCATTTTAAAATTACATAGAATAACCATTTTTATGAATATTTCTAAAGATACAAAGAAGGAAAAATCTTTTAATACTACTCTTCCAGAATACAGGACATCGCAGATTCTATGATGAGTATTTTGGTGGGGTAGACGATTAGTTTTAAAACAGCAGTTACGTCTTCAACTGACATTTTGATCAGATTGCAAGATTGCGAAAAGATTGTATCTTATTTTGTTGTTAGAAAACCTTAAAAACGATTTGACTATTTATTTTAAGAGGAGTTGGAAACCTCTCTACTGACAATTTAAATGTCGAAAAATCTGTTTTATGTACATGCTGAAATTTTTCATACTATTAAAGTATCTTATTATTTTAACTTTTAGCTAATTTTGATTTTTTTAACAAATTATGATATAAAAACATTGCTTACCATTTTTTACTTAAAAAAATTTGAAAAATTAAATTTTTTGAGTTTTTTACAAAAAGCTCATTTGACTATTTATTTTAAGGGGACAGAGTGCATAATTAGTTTTACCGTTGAATAACTTTGTGGTATTCATAAGTACCTACAGTATATTGGATGTTAGAAAAACAAAGTAATTTGCAAGAACTTTTTTTTTTAAAAATACGTTTTAAGTTCGTATAGCTTATTGTTGTTTTTATTGTGTTATAGCGTCATCAATGCAGTGAGATAGAGTTATGGTTTTTTGTGGTATTTTTTAGCTTATCGTATTAATTTTGCTTTTTTTATTTTAACGTTTTCAAAATATTTTGAACTTTGAACCTGAGCATGTTTTTTTACCGCACAATAAAATGAAATATCTATAATTTACTCACAAATAAATTAGCAACACTTTAATGTCTTTATGTGTAAGATTTAACAATAATAAGCTGTTTTCAAGGTGCTATTATAATTTTCCACGTTTTCTTAGATTCTATGGAAAAATAAACTCAGTCTTCAAGAGGCTTTGAATTTACTACAGAGCCTACCATCTGAAAGCAGTGATCCACTGACAGATCAGATGAAGAAATCCCAGCAAATTATCTGCTGAAATTTTCTGTAGATTCTTAAGATGACGATCAAGAGATTGAACAAGATCAAAGGTGTAGGAGGGAATGTTCAGGAAATACAGTATTTCCTACCCAAGGATGTAGAGCATTAGTCGAAACCTCTCTTAAGGGGACTTGGCACCCTTTGAGCAAACTTCTTTATTTACGTATTTAAAAATTATATTTTAACATTTTCTACAATGTTTCTATTCAAGAAAATGTTACCAGATGAAAATTTTCATATATTATTCACACAATTTTAAGAAAATTGGGAAAATTTTAAAATCCTACTCCTTTTGTAAAAATTAATTTTTTGCCCTGAAATTTTTTTATAATATTCTTATGGATGTTCTTAACAACTTTAGGGATCGATTTTAAAATAACTTCATTCGTTTTCGAGAAAAAAAAATGATGATATACAGGCTAAAAATCAACGAAAAAGCCAACATGTCTTACATTTTATTTTTTTTTTTTAAAAAGTTTTCAGTTTATAGCAAAACGGATCCCTAATTTTATTACATGCTTTATTTTTAACACGCAGGAAAAAAAATTGAAGTGATTGGTAAATAATTGTCGAAGGAGTAGCATTTTGAATGCACTAAGGTTTTGAAAAACACATTCTGAGGAAAACCACTTTAAAGTTTATAATTCTGAAAAATTAATTATTATAAGCTTAATTAAACTTAAAAATACCACTTTAAGATATTACTTATACGTTTTTCTTTAAAATAATTGCATTTTCATGTTTTTTTCAACCCACACATTTTTATAAATGATCAACTTTTAGAGAGTACTAATTGCACAAGAAAACTCAAGAAAAACTTAAAAAATTTTCTGTCACGACAGAAATTTTAGCTGTTTTTCTTCTTATAATATTAAAGTATTACATTTGTATGAAAAATATATCAGGAATAAGAACTGAAATTATAAAATTATTAATATAAAATGCCTTAATTTAAAAATTTTACATGCACACATTTCACAAGGAAGAAAAATTACATTATTGTATTGCCTCGGAAATATTCTGCTTTTTAATACTGCACATTCTTTTTATAGTTATTATTTCTCTTTATAAAATAGATTTTTTTATCATAACGCATTTTTTAGCTTTTTTTTCTAAAAAGAGGGTGTGGCTGAATTGCCTAATTTGTTTTCAAATGAAGTTTTATTCAACTTCTAACTTTCCGACATGCACAAGTGATATATCAATCGAAAGATAATAATGCAAAGAATAAGATTAAATGAAAATAAAAAAAAACGATAGGTTTGTGATTTTTAGGGTACCAAGTCCTCTTAAAAAGCACGACGAGTAATGGATTTTTGAGCATTAATAAAGAGAAAAAACTGTTTCTTTGAATATCATCAAATTAAGTTTATGAGTAAAACCTGCTTTTATGTGTAAAAAAAAGGAAATAAATTTTGGAACGAATGGCAAAAAGAGGGACAAAATTGTGCACATATTTCGCCGAGTGAATACTTTTTTAATCCATCAGCCTGCCAGCTCTGTGAAAAGAGCAGATGCCAATGTCTGCGCGCGCAAACCTCTTGTTATTTCTATACTGTTAACTGTTTTGATAATTGTAACTGTGATCAATTTAAATGTGAAAGAATTTGAATCTGATTTAATTTTTAATGAGTTTGAATTTAGAAACGATGAACAAAAGTTAAATTGAGCAAACCGCCGTAGTAATTCTTTGAGTCGTAACAGTCTTGCAATTATAAAAATTTTATAATTTTCAAAAAACAATATTTTGTGCTGAAAAATATTAGTGCTCTCTGGTTATTCAGCATTTTAAAGACTTAAATCTCCGCTAAACACGGTAATTTTCTTTCGAGAGAATATTTTAAACTTTCGTATACTGACGGTACTTTAAAGTACAAATATAATTAATTACCTCAAATGGAATAAGTTAAGTATTTTATTTATGCATATTTCTTAATTTTTAATGTAGTGATTAAAAAAATATTGCACGAAAAAAATGCATTACATCATAATGCAATAGATAAAAGGTCAAAAGGCTAAAACAATATTTATAAGAGAAGAGCAAATTAAGTTTATTATTATCTGTATCGAACAAAGGTAATGCTTAAAATTAAATGCCTTCCTTTCTACTAATTATATATTATTACAATAAAAGGGACTTTTATAAATGGAAGTTATTATTATTACAAATAAAAAATCCCACTTTTTTAAACTTCAAACTGCTTTAATTGAACTACTTTTTTATCGTCTATATTTTTTAAAGAAATGTTTGTCAATTTATATCTCTGGGAGCATCATGAAAGATACGGATAACGAACATTGAGCCATAATTAAATTATGCTACGTGTGTGTGAGTTAGAACTCAAACATCAATTTGAGGAGCGTGAGCGTTAGCAATTTTAAAGTGCATTGGTCCCGTTGTACGACGGTCTTCGGAACATTGGAATTTCAAAGAAAAATACTGAATTCCATAAAGAACTATATATATTATTTGATGCATTAACTCACAATGATTTCTTAGCCTCTTATGCAGTCAATTTGTTTGTCCAAAATATTCAAAAAAAAGGCACATGTTTTCAATTCCTACTATTAGATCACACTCTCCCTATATATATATATATATATATCGTGTTCAAATTTTCAGTCATCAATAATTCAATTTCAAATTCATCCATTCAATTTCAAATGCATTTTTTTAACTTGTAAAGAATGTCACTTGATGTGTTAATACAGTTTTGTCAAACATTACTGCATTAATTATATTTAATTAATGAATAAATAGTAACCAACAAAAGTAATAATCCAACACCATACATAAAAAGGAAAATCACTCGCTGGGTCTCTGTAGCGCAATGGTTTTCCAATCCAAAAGTCGTGGGCTCCAATTCTACCTGGGATGGCCTAATTTCTGTGAATGTTATTTATGAATGAATAAATAGTAACAAACAAAAATAATAGTCCAATACCATATATATAAAGAAAGACAGCTTTCAATTTTGCCACTTAATCTTTCGATTCTGTCATATGTGTGTATACATATTTATAATCATTGTAATTGTTTAATAAAAAGTAACTACAAAATAAGATTTTCTTTGTTAACCTAAGTAGGAATTGAATACAAGTTTTTTTTTATTTATTACTTGTTTTTGGAATACATTTAAGCATAATAATTAGAAGAATGCGAAAATAGAAAAGTTTTATTTTAATTTTCAATTTTAAATTTCCATTTTAGTTATAATATCATTAGGAAAATACTAGCACTTTTATTTTTTGATAGCATTCTTTAGATTTTTAATGTAGACTGCTAGTTTTGTATAGCTTCTAAAACAAGGTTTAATAAATTTTATAAATGCTAAAAATACTGTAATAAGCATTTTGGCAGTTGGGCTGTATTCGACATTGTATTATGGAAAGAAAAAATAAATGAATAAAAATGGAAATAAAAAGGAAAACAGAATAAAAGAAAAAAAACCCTCGAAAATAAAAGAATAAATATTAAAGAAGAGAGTGCTTATCTTGTTAGTGAAAACTCCTGGGAAACTATCGCCTGCTGTCTTTGAATGCCAAAAGAGGCTTTGACTGTGAAGAGTTGTGGGGTTTGACTGTTCAAATAATTCTGTAGAAGAAAAAAAAAACAAATTATGAAAGCAAAACATTCTTGGGAATTCTGAGGAGAATATGATTCCGGTTCCAGATGAAGAATTAAGGGCGATTTCTTCTACGTGCTAGTCGGAAAAACTTTTCTTAGCTTTTCGATTGTTGTTTTTATGTAGGCAACTGGGAGATTCAACGTTTGTCATTATTACATTTGGCACTCACATGAATTAATAATATACAAAATAAATCTAACTAACTGTATGAATTTTTATTTAAAAGTAATATACTTGGTAATATTTTTGGGAAAATAAGCATGTTCAGTTTTAGAAGTTGATGACTTAATAGTTAACTTTCGTTTACACTTAAATAGGCAATTAAAATCGAGTTAAATAAAAACAGTATTCTCCCCAAATATATGATACTACTAACTATGATACTATATATAACTATATGATACTATATGATATACTACTAACACACAAATTATATGTAAAAAAGAATTTCATTCATATACACTGGCATTCAAATTTGCATGAATTTTTGTATTTTTTCCGAATTTCATCACAAGATTTGAACGAAATGTAACAATACTACTTCAAACAAGGACGCATATCTTGTGTATCGAATACGTAAGCATATACGTGAATAGGGACAGTAGGTTAGAAGGGTTTATAAGCACACGTGCAAAAATCCATATTTCGTTTGCCAACACATCTCATCAATTGGTTAAATTTAAATTTAAATAATAAAAAATAGTACTCACTAATGTTTAGATGATGTACGATGAGGTAGCGAATAGTGGGCAGACTAGAAGAAGCCCAGTCTCAAATCCAGATTTGTAGAAAATTTAATTTAATGTCCAGCGTCACACACACACACATGTGACACTTATAGAAACAGCTTCAAGATACTGGATCCATCGATAGAAAACCTGGACAAAGTCGTCCAAGTGCCACGACGACCAGAGAATGTCTAAAAGTTTTCTTAGTCTTAAAATTCGTTTTTTTTATCTTTTTGAGTTTTTAATCAGCATTTATTTACAACAATTTATATTGATTTAAGTGGAATTTCTATGAGATTCCAAATACTTACTCATGTTAAGACTTAAAATACATATTTGATTTCTGAAATATTTGAAAGTACTTAGATATAAACAACTTTGAAATTTTAAACATATATGATAAAATTATAATTAGATGTTTTAATTGAATGCCATTCAAAATAAGAATATTTTAATCATCACTAAGTAAAACGGATGAAATCTAAGACACACACACACACACACATATATATATATATATATATATATATATATATATATATAAAGGAGAAAAGCGACTCACTCACTCACTGACTAACTCACTGACTCTAATCACGATATCTCCGAAACTATTAAACCTACAGACTTGAAATTTGGTAGGTAGGTTCCCTTCATGGAGTAGATGTCAGCTAAGAACGGATTTTGCAAAGTTCGAACCCCAAGGGGCGTTATAGATAATTATTTCCATTACTAAACTATTAGAAGTACAGTCGTGAAACTTGGTACACAGATTTCTTTCTTAAAGTAGAGATTCCCTACATAATGATTTTTACGAAAATCGACCTCCAAGGGGCGTTGAGGGCGCTTAAAAGGCGTTATACGTAATTATTTCCATTTTTAACCTATTAGACGTACAGTCTTGAAATTTGGTAAGCGGATTCATTTCATAGAGTACAGATCCCCTACAGAATGGGTTTTGTGAAAATCGACTCCCAAGTGGCGTTGTAGAGAATTAAGTGGCGTTATAGGCAATTAACCCCTTTTTTAAACTATTAGATGTAAAATCTCAAACTTTAGTAAGCTGATTCCATTTATTGAGTAGAGATCCGCTATAAGATGAGTTTTGGGAAAATCGTTTCCTAAGTGACGTTGCGGGGGCTTAAAGGGCGTTATAGATAATTATTTCCATTTTTAAACTATTAGACGTACAGTCTTAAAATTTGGTAAGCGAAATCCTCTCATGGTGTAGAGATCCGCTACAAAATAGTTTTGGGGAAAATTAATCCCCAAGGGTCACTGAGGGGGATTAAGGGGCGTAAAAGATAAATATTTCCGCTTTTCAACTAATAGAAACACCTGCTTGAAAATTAGAAGGTATGTTCCGTACATGGAATAAAGTTCCTTTTGCAAAGATTTTGCGAAAACGGACCCCTAAAGGAGTGGAGTTGCGAGGGATTAAGGCGTGTTATAGAAAAATTCCTGTTTTTGAATTTAACTCATTTACTTGAAATTTGTTGAGCATTTTTCTTTAGTTGAATACAGTTCCACTAAGAATGGATTTTATGTAAATCAACTCCAGGGGAAAGCGGGGAGAGTTATTGAGTCGTACAGATAGACAAAATTCCCGTTTTCTAACTGCTAAGACTACAATAATAAAATTTGGTTTGCATGCTTCTTTTTTGTTGAATTGGAATCCGCTAAGAATGCTCTCAACGAGGTATTGATGATAAAAATTTTGTTTTTGCTCCGTTAGATTTAGACTTGAAATTTAGCACGCATGTTTATTTTATGGAGTAGAGATCCACTGAAAGTTGCTTTGGTGGAAATCCACTTGATTATTTGGTTAAATGAGCGAAAAAAAATTTTCTCTTTCTATTTTAGATATAAATAGAAATTAGATATTATAATTTATTTTCTTTTTATATCAAGGGGCGAGAGTGTAACAGCTATAAATATATTTTTCAATAGAATCGAATTCTTAATGCTAGATATCAATAATTAATATATATGTAAACAGTATACATACATACAAAATCGTGAAATACCCAGTGAAGCGGGTGGGTAACGGCTAGTATATATATATATACATCGTCATAAGATTTATAAATTTGTGTGGTCTTCCATCTACAGTATTAAATAATTTATTGTTAATGATATATTTCATCTAAAAATAACTCAGTTTCAAATATGTTTAAATTATAAATTTCGATTAATAATACAAAGTATTTTTATTTAACAGAAATATATTTTTACATGTTTTATGAAGTAAATACAATAATCAACACAACTTACTACGGATTTAAAAAATTAAAATAGCAAAAACCTTCATTATTTATTATCTAAAGCTATTTCTATAAAGCAAAGAGTATATTGAATTTAATTATTGTTAAAATATCACACTCTTAGAAATACACAATTTCAAAAAGCTTGTAGGTATACATTTAATTTTTTTTATTTACACATTTGATTCACATAATTTATTTTTGAAACAATTTGATTATATTTTAAATAAGATACTATATTGAGTGAAATATAATTAAACGGTGTTAAAGGAGGATTCTCTCTCCAAAAGAAACGAGTTTTTAAATTTATTTACAGTTTATAGATTTTGAATAATATTATTTAATGTGTAATTTGCAATACACTATGCTATTTGTTATGTAATATGAATATTTAATTTTGCCTATGATCAAGATATTTTTTTCTTTATTTTAAACTTTGGGAAATTGAGATAATTCTGTGTACAGATATTATATTATTAAAAGAAAAATATGTGATTGGATCAGTTCCAAATACTTTTAGTATGATGACTTGTTAACAGTAAATTAACACACAGGACACGGTACGTGGAAATAATACATCAGCTCATCATTGAAAACATCTAAGAAACATTTTGTCTTTCGCCCTGGGTATTAACACTATACGTTTGGACTCTGCTGCTTTCAATTTTGGACTCTCCATTCTTAATCTAACAGTTGCCAAATGCGGAATGTCGGCTTAACATAGCCACGGCCTTAAGATCTTTATAAACCTATTGCATATAATATATTAACGATATTTATAAATGATATTAAAGATAATATATTTTATGTCATCTTTATATATAAAAATCTTCTGTGCGTGTGTTTGTCACTTAACTCCTCCTAAACGGCTGGACATATTTCGATGAAATTTATTGTGGGGGTTCAAGTAAATTCGAGAATGGTTTAGATTCACAATTCGGTCCGATATCACAATTAGTTATAAAGATATTAATTAAAAACATTCAAAAATACAACTCAACATTCACCTGCATTGTTGTAACAACGCCATTGTTATAAACAAGAAATATAAAAAAAATTTAAATCAATTCCTACTTAGATCAACCAAGAAAAATTTATTTTAGCTACTTTTTATAAAATAGTTGCAATTAATATAAATATGTATATACATATGACAGAATCACAACATTAAGTGGTAATTAATTTTTATTAATTATCATTAAAGTATCGTATTGTCATCCAAAACAATCGTGTATATAAAATTTCCTTTCAACTAAATGCTTTAAAACGTGAGAAAAAAACCTTTTCAAATTTTGACATCAGTCGCCAAAAGGGTCGCTAAGTCGCCAAAAATGATGCCAATGGGGATGTATTTGTAATTCTTTCAATAATTAGTTTTAATCAATTAATTTTTATTAATTATAATTAAATTATTGTATTGTCATCGAAAATAATCATGTACATTACATTTCAGCTCAATTGAGCGCTTTAAAATGTATTTTATTAACATTTAAAAATTCCACCATAATAAATAAATAAATAAACAAACAAAATATGTATAGAGATCATGAGCTAATAGTAGGAATTGAAATATCGTAAGTTGGCGTCGAAAATTGATTTTCAGCCTAACTGGCCAAACCCGGTCTTTATTTTTACGAAAATGCAGACGATTCACGCTTTTTAGCGTTTTTAATTAATATCTTTTTACATAATTTTTATATATGTAATTCTTCTGTGCGTGTGTATGTAACTGAACTCCTCCTAAACGGCTGGACCGATTTTGTTGAAAGTTTTTATCTGTTCCAGTGGACTCGAGAATGGTTTAGATTTATAATTTGGTTTAGAAATGTTTATTCAATTAATTTTTTATTTATAAATTGTTGATCTTGGAATGCTTTACATTGGATCCGGTAGACTGCGCTATGATTGCAGTATCGAATATTCAAAAATATTTTATTATAATTCAAGTTGGTCCCGACAGTTGGTGCTGTGATCATTTCAGGAAAATATTTTGTCACTTCGTGTTATTATTTTGGTGAAATAAATCAAGATGAAGTTGTACTTCTATTACAGATCCCAATGATTCCTTCAGATTCACCTATTACATTTAAACGTTTACAATTGCCAATTCGCTTGGCATTTGATATGACTATTAATAAGTCACAAGGTCAAGCAATGTAGATTTGTGGCTTAAAGTTAAAAAATCCTTGCTTTTCTCACGGCCAATTATATGTTGCGTGTTCCAGAGTTGGAAAACCATCGTATTTGTTTATACCCCTCAAGAATTAACCAAAAATATTGTACATCTAATGGCATTAGACTAAATTAAGTTTATGTACAATTTAATAAATATACCTGTTATAAAATATTTTGAGTCTCAACTTTTTCACCTTTAATTAAAACAAGTTAAAGTTTTTATTCACACAGCCTTTACATTCAACTTCGCTCATAGTATAACACATACTTACACGCTATCGATTGATTGAATTGTGATAACCGTACATGTGTAATAACGTTAGACATTGTAATAACTTTTTAATACAAATTTTACTTAAAACGGTCCAGATTGTCAAAGCTTATTCATAAAAATTTGGAATTTTTGAATTTAAGATGTGTGTACAGGACAACGTCTGTCGGGTCATCTAGTATAATATATTTTTTGGGAAATCCCATTTTCACTGAATAACACATAGTGTAAATTTTATACGTACCTTAAAAGTACCATTCAGTCATTTCATAGAATAGCTGGGTGTTTCCTGAAATGACTAGACAAGTCAGTTAAAAGAAATAATAGATAAAAAAATTCATACTTTACCCAGTTTTATTTTGGTAAATAACTAGTTATTCTATGAAATAACTAATGGTAGACCGTTAAAGTAATTAATAAACACACTTTCAAAGTTATTTTATAAGTTAGTTGATCATAAATAATTAAAACATATCTTTTACAGAAATATAGTTGTATTGTAAACTATATTTCTGTAAAAGAAATAGTTTTAAAAAGGAGTTGAAACACACGTTTAGGTATTTCCTGGCCACCTGTTTTGTCCTTGTTGGTTAATTGTACTGAAAGCCTAAATGCCTTAAGAAAATTTGCTTACTGTATAGATTTTTAAAGTTTGATTAGTACCTCCCCTTGTTTATATATTTGTGTATTTCCACTCTTCCTTTTTATTTTATGTTTTTGTCTTAAATATTTTTTCCTCCAAATTTGTTTTAAATTATATAATTGTGTTACCACTTACGTCTGTAAGCCTCATGTTATGCAATGTGTAGCATGAGAAGTTTTGCAAATAAATTAAATAAATAAAAAAATCTCCATTGCGGATGATACATTGATAAATAATAAGGAAAATCACATATAATTTCTTATTGGTCACATTGCGAACAATAGTAAAAATGAAAGAAAAAGAGGAATATATATATATATATATATATATATATATATATATATATATATATATATGTTTTGCATCTGTTACTGGCATAGTTAACTTTTCTACTCCTTGAACTTTAAGGGTATCATAATGTTAGAATAACCAATTGTGATGTGGAACATTTTTCTGTGCTGTCTTAGCACTTTTACTTAATCTATCAATTTTAAAACTTTTTCACGAGTTAGTGTAGCCCTGTTTCCCTTTGTCTCACGCGTATTTATTAAAGATTCAAATCTCTTTAGCATTAGATCTTTCTTACTTACAAGTTGGTCTCCCATTCCTACAGAAGTAATTGCTTGAAAACAGGTTGAAAACATATTTGTTAATAATCCAAAATGTAAAACGATAACATATATACACCATCTAAATTCTACATTTAAAAGCAACCAAATAAAGAGTACACACACGCGTCATTGCAAAGTATCTATAAGCGGTACAAAATGGACTAAAATCAGCTGGAATCGATTCGAAGAACTTTCGAGTGCTGTATTTCAAACTTTAACGATCAAATAACCGTTATTATACAGAATACATAGTTACAAATCATATAACTAAATAACTTTATGTACTTTAGCTGCCTTGTTTAGTGATTTCATGAAAAAATGGAGTTCACACTTTAACAGTAATATATAACACAAAAATGTATTACACCTAGCGTATCTATGCATTTGACACATCAAGACCAATAACATTTCTATGCATATGCAATAATCATTATTAAAGTATTGTTACGTTGAACCAGGTTCAAGGATTTTATGTAAAAAGGTCACAAAGAAAAATAATAGTTCTTTAAGAGTGATGCTAATTTATAATCGGAAATCCAATTCTTTAAATACAGGATTCCGCAGCAATATTTACAAAAATCTCCGAAAGTCTTCACACATTCAACAGCAATCAAACAAAATTATTAGTGTTTAAAATGTACGTATGTAAAATATTATTCTCAAGCATAGCCGAGCTAATCAAAACACAATGCTTCCTACTCGCTGGTTCAATCAAGACTGACTGATTGTATTGTGGTCGGCACTGCTCTATTTATAGACCCGATGTAAACTTCCAGAAAAATCTGCACACGTCATAGTGCATGAAATTAATGGAGAGATCCGCTACTTTCTAGAAGAATTCAGAGGGATCAAAGTCGCCAACATGGTTGCCAATGACGCCAAAAGAGTCACCAAAGTTGACAAATTGGCGGCAAACCTGGTGGTTAAGTATGATTCTAACTTGGCTCTATCCTCAAAGATTTCACCAAGTTCTCATTGAATCGCCACTATAACGTTAAGGAACAGTATTGCTTATGAATATTACAATTTTAACATAGAATAAATATAACATAGAGTAATATAAATGTATTACACATACAAATACAGATCATTTACACTATTTACACAAAATTCGTAACAGTATAATGTATATTATTATGCATGTGTACTTAAAAGTAAATTATACTTTTTTATTTCAAAATATTTTAAGCTGATTTAAAATCTTTCGATTCGTTTTTGAAAAAATTCAGAAATAAATTTTTATGATACCTTGTACACAGTGTAGTAAAATTTATCGTAAAATAAATCAGATATTTTAAAACATGATTAATTTAAGTACCTTCTACATATGTGCAAATCTATAAATTTAAGAACATCGTATAACGAATAGTTAAAATTTTGTTGTCATTCGAATTCTTAAATTGAGTTTTCAAGTCAATTGTGACCTCGTCATGCGACATCGTGGTTTGTTATTCTTTGTTTGTTGAGATTCTCCAAATACTCTATTTCATTTCCATTCAATGTAGCCAGCAAACCGCAAAGTTGAGAACAATGATGAGGTGAAGAAGCTGCTTTTTATTTGGTGTTTTAATCGACAAATATGTGCGCTATGAGAAGAATTTTGAACATTAAAACTGTTATCCATAGATAATTATATCATTTTTGATTGCTACTCTTTCTCATTTCGTTATTATTTTTTTTAATTTCATAATCCTATGTTTATACATTTTAAATTATATGCACACAACATTTTTTACATGGTCTTTTTACACTATTTTGAAATAACGCGGTACACAAATTTAAAGAATTTCACGAAGTTTTTGTTCTAAGACGAATCCCAATCATTAGTAGACCTTTCAGCAGCCGAAACAATACTCTCAGTTTCAACGACTGATTTAATTAACACTTTAGTATAGTGAAGAATACAAGATGAAATTTTACTCCAAAAAAAATGTTTTTAAGTGTTTCATTAAGTACATTACTCCAATGTATATTTTGATGGAAATGGCTTTAAAATGTTCAAAAGTAATAATCTAGTACATAAATAAGGAGATTCTGGTCATGATTACAGCTTAAAATATTTCAATTTATGGCTACACAGTACTCTTAAATTCTTAAATATACCGATTTTGTTTGCATTTTCTTATGGCCTATGTCAATGTGCAGCTTGCCACTAAAATTTAGATCTGACAACAAATTAGTTTTTCAGATATTTGAAGATTTCTGAGCTTAGGTTTTGGTTTTGGTTTAATTTTCAAGCATTTTTTCACCCTTAAATTGAAGTACTGTAAAATATTTTTGAGTACAATCAACTCTTTCAGAGTGAAATGGATATTTATTTCAGTTTTCACTACTAAAATCACTTCTGTTTTATTAAGTTTTTTGGGTTCCTATAGTTGCTTAATTCAAAATGATTTCACGACTAATTTTTGTTTTAAATATTAGTTCATGTAATTTAAAAGCTTTATCATCAATTTTCTTCAGTTGAGAATATGTCATGTTCAAATATTCTCAGGTGGCTATGAGAAACAATATTTCGAAGGGCTGGGATACTACTGAAAATGATAAATCTTAAAACGCCGTCAGTTGATACTGCAATTAAACTTCCACGCGCGAATAATAGTATATTGTATATAAAACTGAATATTTCCATCCTGTACCAAACTCCATTATAGTAAACATACTGTAGTATTACATTATACTATCGTGCAAAAAATACTCAAACTTGCTAAACTGCCTAATTTAAAACTAAAAAACATTAAATTTTAAATACAAACCTGGCTATTTTTAGCTTAAGTTAGTAACATTATTATTGTGTACATAAATGCTTTGTGTTTCTAAAATTTTGTGAAAATATTAGATTAAGTTTAAGCTGAATAACTTGTCCTAACAAATGTGCTCTCAATATTATGCAAAAATATTTTTTAAATTTCAAAAATTGTTTTCAGTCATATTTAATTAAATTAGTGTTTTACGGTAGAAAATACATTGGGAAATAACATATTAAAAATTAGAGCTTTACGGGCATTATAAGTTTTTGTTTTATGCCTTTACACATTTTAAATGCCTTTTCCACAGACTTTTAATTTTGAAGATGCGAGTATTTTCTAAACCTTAAAGCTTTTTTTCCTGTTTAAGATAGAATCTTGAAATCTTTTGTATGTACGCCGAAACGCATGCTCTATCAAAGTAGTATGGATTTATATAAGTCTGAAATCATAAGTTATTTTCTTTTAAAAATGCTAAAGCTAATACTTTTAAGAAAGTCCTGGTTTTCCTGGTTTAGCTAGAAAAATAATTATTAAAAATCAACAAGGGGACGTATTTTCAAATCTATATACTAACTTTTGTTTACCTTAATCTAAGAAACATAAAACACTTAAAAAGACTAAAAAAACTTTTAAAGTTGACCATTTTATAAGAATTTGAAAAAAAAATTGAATTTTTAATTTTTTAAAATTGTAAAATAAAGGAGAATCTCTCAAACGGATTTTTTGCATACAGAATCAGCTTAATAATACAACCTAAATATAAAACATAAATTATTTTTACTGCTACTGTCTCCAATTTTTTTTTTTTGAAAAAGGGTACTGTGTAGCCTTAACAATACCACATTAATTTTAAGGAGCTACATGTCGTGCTATCATAACATCAGTGTATTAACTGCTTCTCACAGTAGAGGAAATACCTTCATAACAAAAAAATACTAATAATGAAGAAAAAATCTTTATCACGATAAACTGAATTTTAATTTTTTAATAACTTATCTCTTAAAACTATAAATATTATAATAAAAATAAAATGGGTATACATTTTGTAACTCTTCAAAAATATTTAAAAAATTTTTAAATGACATGTGTTGAAATTAATTATAGGACAAAACGAGATAATAACAAGATATAAGATAATAAGAAATAATGCAGCATATGCTAAAATTAATGTTACATAAGTACTTTCAGGTCCAGAACCAATTCCACTCAATCATCTAAATTGATAACTAAGTAATTGTTAAATAGCTTCCGATTATTGAACTAATTTTCATGTTGGATATTGAATTCAGTGTCTTTTTTCCGAAAGTAACATATCTTTAATGTCAATATGATAAACAGCATACATAATTATAATGATCTTTGAAAGTGGCTGCTGGTAATGAGAGATAAAGTTTTAAAGAGATAAACAAATAATTAATGGAATCCATGTTATATACAAATGTTCGCTACTGATACTATTTATAACCAAAATTAATGTAATCGAAGAAGTTTTAATTAATTTTGATTATAGGAAATTTTTTTCTGCAACTTCGCGACAATAAAGATAATGGGTTTCTTTTGTTCCAGCGATCATAAATGTATTATATAGATAGCTCCATTAAGTCGCGAGAATATTTTAAAAGAATTATATTTTCCGTTATTTTCTGAAAAAAAAAGAGACAAAAGTTATCACGAAAACTTTCTAAAAATAAAGTTGTCTTGGAGAAAATGGCGCCTTCATGTGCCAATGGAGCTTCCGTGAGAAGGTTCAATTTAGATTAAAATGATTCAAAATTAATTGTTCTTCATGAATGTAGAAATTCATTTCTTCAGTAGAAGAGGGAATATAAGTTCCATATTAATAATAGAAAGACAATTTTTTAGACATTTGTCGCTTTTACGAAAAAAGGGAAACCGTTATTAGAACAAAAATGAAAATAAGTAACTGATACTTTGTTTGATACTTTGTAGTCGAAATTAACCAATGAAATATGGCGTTCCAATTTGAAAAAGAGCGCAATCATGTGTATCACGGAAATCGAGCGTTGACGAGTATACTCGTTAATCCTAGAGTAAATTGCGGTGTTTAAATATTAGATAAAAAAGATGGGTTTACTTTATTAAATTCGCAATGTTATTACTAATACTTAATTATTTGGTTAACATATACATATAATACTTTAAAACGGAAGCAAAATTAAATTCATATAAAGCCAATAATTTAAAAAAAATTGGTAAAAATCAACTTTTTTGACAAAAAAAGTAAATAAATAAATAAAAAAAATATCATCGCTTATAAATAACGAACTTATACGCTATTTGCGTGGCTGCATTCGGAATGCATGAGTTAATCTTAAAATTTTCGTGTTTTTTTATTTATTGGTTTTACTCAAGCCTGGCCTAAAAACCTTCTTGAACTCATCTTTTGCTTTTAGAATGTATTTTGTTTTTCTCAAAAATTACGATTTAAATATTCAATATAGTCAATACTTTTTACGCACGACGAATATACTGTCAATACACAAAATCATACAGCTTTTCCATGAGGAGTATATCCGTCAATTCCATTTAACTGGTTAACATTAGCATTTGTTTATACTTTTAAATATTTCTTTCTAGAATATTGAACAAGATACAAACTACGATCGCTTAGCTTTTAATGTAATATTTACATGCCCAGTATTATAGTTACTTCAGAATTAAGGAAAATGGAAATTTGTCCGAGTTTGTATCAGGCTTGGCACTAATGCTTCAAAATGTCACGCCGAGTAATATGTGAGGTAACTTTTTTGATAGTATTTTATTGTTATACCCGAATTTATATCGGGTGAAATTTATTTCGGCTTCATTTTGCTGCGCATGACACTGACACTTGCTCCAGTAATTTGGCGAGATGGAAAACCTTACACTTGACAACCCTATATATATGCCAGCGAACAGAAATTCATTCGCTCAAAACTTCTTAAACTCACTACTATTGTTAGTTCCACCCGCTGATCTAAATCTACTTTCATTTTCTGTGTCTGCACTGATTTTGTAGTTATTTTTCAAACACTTATTGCATTCTTTTAATTTAAAATTTTTATTTTTAGTGCTCACCTAAAAAGGCTATTTTACTTATTAAGTCAGTGTTTCTCAAACTGTGGGGCGCGCCCCCTGGGGGGCATGGTAACTCTAAGAGGGAGGCGAGAGATTATTGAAAAGTCTAAAACAAAAGATTATTTAAAGAAATTATTAATTTACTGGAAATAAACGAACAAAATACATTCCGGCGTAATAAAAAATGAAATTAGCATTTTTATGCTGATATAATACACTTATAAATGTATCAGTACTATACACATGTATTTTATAATTAATTTGATAATGCTAAGTTAAGAGGACTTGGTACCCTAAAAATCACAAACCTATCGTTTTTTTTATTTTCATTTATTCTTATTCTTTGCATTATTATCTTTCGATTGATATATCACTTGTGCATGTCAGATAGTTAGAAGTTGAATAAAACTTCATTTGAAAACAAATTAGGCAATTCAGCCACACCCCCTTTTTAGAAAAAAAAGCTAAAAAATGCTTTATGATAAAAAAATCTATTTTAGAAATAGAAATAATAACTATAAAAAAGAATGTGTAGTATTAAAAGCAGAATATTTCCGAGGCAATAAAATAATGTAATTTTTCTTCCTTGTGAAATGTGTGCATGTAAAATTTTTAAATTAAGGCATTTTATATTAATAATTTTATAATTTCAGTTCTTATTCCTGATATATTTTTCATACAAATGTAATATTTTAATATTATAAGAAGAAAAAAACAGCTAAAATTTCTGTCGTGACAGAAAAAATTTTTTAAAGTTTTTCTTGAGTTTTCTTGTGCAATTAGTACTCTCTAAAAGTTGATCTTTTATAAAAATGTGTGCGTTGAAAACATATGAAAATGCAATTATTTTAAAGAAAAATGTATAAGTAATATCTTAAAGTGGTATTTTAAGTTTAATTAAGCTTATAATAATTAATTTTTCAGAATTATAAACTTTAAAGTGGTTTTTCTCAGTTTGTGTTTTTCGAAACCTTAGTGCATTCAAAATGCTACTCCTTCGACAATTATTTACCAATCACTTCAATTTTTTCCTGCGTGTTAAAAATAAAGCATGTAACAAAATTAGGGATCCATTTTGCTATAAACTGAATACTTTTTTTTTAAAAAAAAATAAAATGTAAGACATGTTGGCTTTTTCGTTGATTTTTACCCTGCATATCAACATTTTATTTTTTTTCTCGAAAACGAATGAAGTTATTTTAAAATCGATCCCTAAAGTTGTTAAGAACATCCATAAGAATATTATAAAAAAATTTCAGGTCAAAAATTAATTTTTACAAAAGGAGTAGGATTTTAAAATTTTCCTAATTTTCTTCAAAAAATTTAAATTTTTAAAATTCTGTGAATAATATATGAAAATTTTCATCTGGTAACATTTTCTTGAATAGAAATATTGTATAAAATGTTAAAATATAATTTTTAAATACGTAAATAAAGAAGTTTGCTCAAAGGGTGCCAAGTCTTCTTAAGAACGTTTAAGTGACCCCAATGGGCTTGTCATAAATAAAATTACATACAAAAATTAACACTTATCTTGATATTTTGTACGGTTTATAAATAATCCCTTAACTGTCGATTAAAAGTTACGCGATTCCCTCCCCAATGCCTCCGTTCTCCCCGTAGGTATACGTATGTGATGTTTTAGAGAGGGGGTGGCTAGAAAAGAAATAAATAAAGAAATCTCCTAATGTAAGTAAACCCTTCGCAAACACTGTCAAGGTCCTTTTATTGCATTCCAAAACCTTCGGAATAATTTTAAAGATTGCAGTGTACAGAAATATCATACTTTAGAAAGACGTATATATATGCCCGGGTCATTCAACGCAATGGTTGGGCAAGACGTATATATACGCCAGTGGCACTTAAGAGGTTAAAGCCGTATTGTACCTTTAGCCGAAGAATATAGTATTATTGAACTTAATGTACTGTTGTTTGTATGGAGGGGCAGGGGGGCGCGATGAAAATTATGATTGAATATTGGGTCGCCAATATTAAAAGTTTGAAAAACACTGTATTAAGTATTATTTTTAAGTATTATTTGTGTATGGAGGGGCAGGGGGCGCGATAAAAATTATGATTGAATATTGGGTCGCCAATATTAAATGTTTGAAAAACACTATTAAGTATTATTATTTAACAAAGGGCAAGAGTCATAACATTGCAGGTACTCTAAATCCAAATGATGAGATGTAATAGCTCGAAAGAGCTAGGTACTCTGGTCATCCTCCCAACGACTGCTACTGTTAGCTTGGTTCAAAATTACGTGGTCCGTCGCCGAAAGCCCTCGTGTAGCTGAACAGTGCGACGTTAATATTAAATCAATCAATCAGCTACTGTTAGCTAGCTCGGTCGACTAACGACTGTCGTCGGTTGAAGTTTAGTTTGTTAATAATGTTTTAAATAAATTCTATGCTTAAGTAAATATTGTGTGACTGTCATTTACAATTTATTTGTCAATTTCGAATCTATATTGAGAAAAGTTAATTTGGGATCAATTCAGTAGATGGTGTTTGTTGAGTAGCATTCATCATACTTCCATGATCAACCTTAAAAAATGAAGGCATACTTAAGTCAAAGATTGCTTTTGACTACAATCTTACTACAAGTGATATAGATCGTTGTGATCAGTAAATATTCCTTTAATCCTATAATCCAAAAATTTGAGAAAAAATATAAAATATATTTTTACATTTGCTAAATAAGATACTCTGGAATTTTTTTGCTCAATAAAAAATGTGGTTGGGAGGCATATTACATTTTTAGAATTTTAAATTCAAGTTGTTGAAGAGCTTTTTTAATAACTTTGATGCCGTAACTTCAGTACAAAAGAATCCTCGCAGACCACCTACAATAGATAACACTGCCAGTCTCATTGAACGATATTTTACATCCCATATTCCTCCGACTTCTTAGAAATGTGAGCCTACAAGACAGTTCAAATTTTGTTGTTCCAAAAAGAACGCAAATGGAAAGATATAAAAGGCAGGAGACATGATTCTGGTGTAATAGTTACAGTGTTGGTTTGTGCTTGGAAAAGTTTTTCTAGTTATATCACACAAAACTGAATTACTGAACTATTAACAGGTTTTCATTCTTATTTAATTTTTTTTGGAAAATAATACTCTACTGGAAGCGAACTTTATCACTGTCACGTTGTGTGGCAACTACCAGAAGCGCATATGCAGTTACTACAAAGCCTCAACATTTTTAAGTATACAACTAAAAAAAAACAAATTTTTAGGTACTAAGGATATTTCATTTTGATCTAAACATTTGATTTTTGCAATAAAAAATTTGATAATTTATGTACCCAAATCATCAAAACATTCTGACAGTTAAAGAGTTAGGTAGTAAATATAAAACAAATATTATGTAAAATATCTTCACTTGTGATTTTGTCAAACAAATCTCTCCTTATTTTTTTAAAACTGTTTTGACGCCTTTTATTTTTTAATTATTTATTAATTATTAGTCAATTACAATAAAAATAAATTGAAACTTCCTTTGAGTATTGATCTTGAGATGAGTCAAAAATTACGATACTCAATAACGATGAATGTTTTACGACACAGATTAAAAAGATAGAAAGAAACATCAAAACATATAACGTTATGTCCGTTGAATAAAAAACTTGCTTGACTTTCACAAGAGTACTAAAATCGATAAGTTTTCCTTGGCTGTATTTTACTAGCGAAACTTTCTAGGGAAATCCACATAAGCCACAAATGATGCTTTACAGACATTTTGACTAATAGAAAATTCCCCAAACCTAGTGCTTTTCAAATACAATCCTTCTAAGTAACTGGCGCCAGAAACTAAGAAAAGAGAAGAGTTTATTATCAGTGTCAAATCAAACTCTCGCATTCTCGTAAATGTACGCCAGATGGCGCTCTAGATATCCTTTGTGAATAATGACTGTGGGTAAGAAAGTTGAATGATCTTGTTTCTCTGCATTAGTGTAAAAAGTTTTATATTATACAAACTGTTCCAGATTTACAAGAATGTTACAAAGATTTCATTTTTGTGTATTGAGTAATTGAGGCAAATTTAAAACATAACAAAATAAAAATAAAATAAAAAAGATAAATATTTAATATTATTTCAAAACTGATAAAAAATCGTATATTAATTAATAAAAATAATTTTCGTTCCTGGTGTTTAAGAAAAGATCGATAATAAAGTAATAGTACAGATCCAAAAAAAAAACTTTTATCTCAAAAGATTGTGATGTTCCTCCTCTTGGAAGAACATCTCTCGAAGTATCAGCGTGAGTTAGAGGTGTAGGATTAGTGAAAGAACTAGGATCAAACATTATCTTAATAAGACTTTATTAAGATATTCAACTTAAATCTTTAATAAATTATATTATAATAATTAATATGAGAGAATTTACGATGTTAAAAATACGCAACATGCAATAAGACTTAATCTAATTCAGATCACTATCAATAAACGAACCACCTAATCTCCGATTCTAATATTAAATAATCAATCCTACCGTATTACAGCTTGGAGTAATGATCAATCTTGTCTTTGTATGCAATGGTATGCAACTTGTCTGATTCGTTCTATTCGATCACTAATAATTTGAATTAACGTCACACAAAACTCATTCAGACTTGAACCACGAACTGTAATAACCATCAACTGCCACAAACTAACGTCAATTGTCAAAAATTATCCTACATTGCCATCCCGCTTACTCTAAGATCCTATCTTTAAAAGTTTGTTCATTTGCATATTTTATTCACACTTCATTTCTTGGATTTGATTGGAAAAGAGTTGCCATTAATTCTGACCCAAAGACCCCAACGGACTTGTTAAAGAAAAGACGCGCGAGAGGTCACAAGATGTCTGTTTGGAACCGAAATCCAAAGGTGCTAGATTGCGCCGAGGGTGAAGTTGTCATACGAGTCAAAACCCTACAACGATACGTTGACCCCTTTGTAGGATTAGGGTAGTGTACTTCACATCTACATGACCTCACAAAATACACTTGCGAGAAGCTCAAATCCCATTATAATATATTGCCTTGCTATTTTAAGGGAGAGTAGACTAATTCCTGCTTCTCAGATTTTGCTACTGTACATAATCCAGTGATTATGACATTTGTAAAATGGACAAAAACATTTTTACTAAAGAAGAAGTACCTTGTAAAAAAACTGTCTCTGAGTATAACGATGTCATGAAAGGGGTTGATTGCTTCTATCAAAGAAAATAAGTATACCAAATAAGAATATCAGTAAAATGGTGTCGTAGTGTATCTTCCATTTTCTCATTGACCTTCCATTCTAAATAATTTCATACAGTGATAAGTGAACAAAAGAAACAGATATTTAGGTTAGATAATATTCCGTATAGCATTAGCTCGTCAGATAATAGATGGATGTTCCTCAAAAAAAAAGTAAAGACGTCCTGCCAGCTTCCAAGCAAATTAATGTGTAGTTCGGGATGATGTGTGCTTATCCAATGTGGTAAATGATATGCCAAAGATTGTTTTCAAATAGAGGCGTTGTAGGAAATGTTGCAAAAAGGGACAAGAAAAGAGCTCCCGCAATATGTGGGCAGATTGTCCCCTTGTGTATTGTAACATGTTACTCCTCGTTTCACTGCAAATAATCACCACTAAATTTAATTTTCTTTATAACTGTGAATGCTTCCTTGGGACGTATTCTTCCTACCCCTAAAATTTAAATGTAAACATAAAATTCGGCAAGATAAAATATATTTCCCTAAATGCTACTGTTTAATTGTTATAAAAACATAAAAAGCTGCGAGAAATTCAAAAGAAAAATAAACGGCCCACGAAAGGTTCAAGTAACAAAAGTTTAATGACATATGATTACAGTGAGTATTTTAAACAATGACCAGCAGTCGTAATGTATGTGCAAAAACAAAGTGGGAGAAGGGGTAGACGACATTTGCGAAAACATCAGGTGTTTAGCACACTTCACTTAAAGCGGTCGAAATATTGGTGAAATTTTCTTCTACAAATTCATTGGGGTCTTATACATAAGAACTTTCAGCTATCCCCACTAAAAGAAGTGAAGACGTAGAAAATCTAGTTAGTGCGGTGGATAAGGTATAAGATCACCTCACCAACCCAACAATTTGGGATCTTACATCCAGATGGTTTCCCACGACTCTAACGTAATGGGTTGGTGGTCTATCTTGCTAAAACCACATACCTCTCTCCATGTGCACCTCTTCCCTGTTGGAGAAATGTTAGTTAATTTTATCGTTTAAGAATGCGAGTATTCTCTTGGAGGATTAAAGTTCTTCTTCCCTATATCAGATTTGCATGCTATACATGACTTCATTGTACCATAACATGTAAGAAGAACGGAGCTTTCCCATTTAAATGAACAAGGTTTCCGAAAGCGTATGCATCTTCTGATCTTGCATTCTTTGATGAAAGTTGTTTGTTTGGATATGTGCTATCACCTTTTAAAGTTTTCTACATCTTGTATGAAACAAAACACTCTGTATGTTATATTAGTTTATATAACTTGCAGAGTTACAGTAAAATCAAACTAAATTCCTCCATAGTACCTCATTTTAATGTCATTTCTTTAAGCAGCAAAAATAGTAAATTTGAATTACGGAAAAAATTTTCTTTTATATTGCTTTATTTGTTCCACACTAAAATTTGTGAACTTTTCACTCTCACATATTGAAAATTCATTATCAAGAAGGTCTGCCAAGACAGTGAACAAATTCTGTGAAAACATAAATTGAAAATAAGCTAACAATAAGGTATTATTAATTTGGAACGATACACGTAAGATAGAACAAGAGTTATTTCAGCCGAGTCGTTGTAGGACCATTCATGATGGTGATACACAAAGCAACACGTTCGAGTATAAAGGAGAGTATGGATAGTTCTCCATATAATGACAACAATTAGCCATGATTATCTTCTGAACTTTGAAGTTGTAGGACATTAAAGTGATTCTAATTACTTTCCTGATGTTTTCGAATGGTGAGAGTACAGGGGAGATTGGGATCAGGAGCGTGTGTACATATCTTTCAGAGCACAATGACTGAGGAGTGTAATTTACATTTGGGCTATCCTTCTAGCAAAAAACATTGAGCATCTTACGAAAGAAAAGGAATGCTAACGGATGCAGTTCGTTACTTTTGTGTTGTTGAATACTCTTTGTCAGGCTGAATCAGGCAGGTTTATGTTACTTAAATCCACACGAAGTATAATTATTTTAAGTTTTTAAAAATTCAGTATTGAAGTAAACCATTATTATTTCTGTGATTTCTGATGCAACTGGAGACCTGCCATTTACAGGTGCTGATGCTTGTTAAATCTGCCGTAGCATAAGGTCCTCACGTTTGCATGGTGTGGAAGTTTGGGGAATAGGACACAGGCTCAAATGTCAGCCTTTACTCACTTTATTTCTCTTGATCTTTGTAGTACAAACTATGCTATAGTTCTTTTTAGTAAGCAATTTTTATAACCTTTAACAGTTTCTACTAATAAAATCTCCATATGCAGTGTGATATGTATTAAGAAAAAAATCTGAATAATTGAGACATTTATATTGGACTCTTTTTTTTTCAATGCATAAAGAAATTCTTAACAATTATAAGGAAAAATCCTGTAGTTTTCAGCAAAAGGCAATTTTACAAAGCATGGTAAGTAAATCTTCTTTTTCTTCCAAATTTTTTCACTTCTAGATAATACTCCTCTTCACTAAATGTCTCAAACTTTAGAAACTAACTGCGTACTAAGTTTAAGGGAAAGCATTAGAATTAAAAGCTGTTTCGTAAGAAGTACGTGTTTAGGTACAATAGAGCATCTGCTCACTGAAAAAGTATTGTACGCGTTTACCCACATTAGTAGAGTTTCAAAATTAATGCGCGAGCTTATCCCATTCATAACTAGTAGAAAGCCAATTAAGTAAATAAGAAAAGTATCTATTTGAAAGTGCATTGATGTATTTGTTAGAAAGAAAAATGATAGATGCATATTCTTACTTATTTTTTAACTTACAAAAGCTCCTTATGAAAGTTAGTTATGAGGTAAAAAAGGTTTCAAAATTTGCCATATTCATGTTGTAAACTTGCTCTAATTTTAATGAGATGAAAGTTTTGGCTATACTTTGGCATCAAATAAAATTCGTTTGGAATGAAATTGGGCATTATCGCATTAAGAATTTCTAAGATTAGATGCCATGATGTACACATGATCTCATAGCTTCGGGGATAGCCTTCAAAGTGTATTGAAACAAATTTTCTTTTTGCCGTCCCATGAATCACGCTTTTTTTTTTTCATTCCCACATTTAAAGAGTATCGGAAATATAAAACGAGTTTAGAGAAAAAAATGAGCAAACTATGCTTAAGTGTATCATTTTGTTTCTAAATTCAAATATTTAAAAAAAAAAAACTGGAATGAAATTTTTTAGTTATATTAAAGTATTTTCTATACTCAAAGATTTTTTAATACTTTTGAACCACTGTTTTAGATAAATTTTACTACTCAATAAGAAAAAAATATGTTAATATATTTATCACTTTAGCATCAATAGCTACTCTTTAAAAATTTTCCCAAGTACTATTTTCGAAGCTCACACCTATCATCCAATCAAAGCCACTCATGAGAAGTCATGCGCCTGCTATCCCATTGGTTCCTGCCACCAATTTCCACGCCCACCATCACTAGCCAAGGAGCAAAACCAAGCCGATTCTAAAACAAGATAGAGGACTGAGGGATTGACGTATCCCAGTTCCTTATAAAATGCATCCATCTATGTAACCATCTAATATATTTATCAAAAAAATAATTATTTGCACAAACTTTCAAGAAACGAAAGTAAACTTTTCAATTAAAAAAATTTAAAAGAAAAACAATTATAATATTTTAAAAGTAAAAATTGATTTTATAAATAAAAAAAAATTAAAATTAATGTTGATAAAAGAAAATGAACAAAGGAAAAAAAGCATCAATGCAATGTATAGTTTGATTGTAGAGCAAAATCTCTACTTAAACTTAAAAACATGTATACTAAAAACTTTCTTGGCTTGATATCCGTTAAAAGCAATTTATTTCATACTCAAGCACGTATTGAATTTATTTTAAGCATATATTAGAGTGTAACATTAATATCTAAATAAAGAATTATATATTCTAGTTAGTATCTAAAATAAAATGTTTTAAATATATCTATATTTTTTATAGACTTAATATTTATCTCAGAAATTTTTATTTAAATGTATTTTTCTGGTTAAAATGTTAAAAAGGCAATCCAACATACATACATTATGTAATACAAGCGTTATTCAAAAATTTGTTTTACCAACGTTAATCTAAGGTGATACTATAGACATCATAATTTGGATCGAACATGGAAAATTATTACGCGTTTATCTTTAAAATTATCCATTTCGGAACAATGGTTATAAATGCCAGTTTTTTTTAATGAATTTTTCCAACATTACCAATTTATTGTATCAGGATCTTGTTAAAGCTCTGACATAATTAAAGTGGAAATGAGTTTCTTATAATAGACTGTTTAGGGAAATATAATATTTTCCTATTTTCTTACAGCTGGGTTCATTAAAGATTGATTGTCCCTTACAACGTAGCTTTTTTGTCAGATCATAAGATTCAACTTAAAAACACGGGAGAATGTATATTTTTCTAAAATCAACACATAATCTAAAATCTATGATATAAATACAATCCCTTTAATTCCTAATTAAATATAACAATACGATACGTGTCGCCCATCCGGTATAGTGGTTAGCGACGCTGACTGCTGTACCGTTGGGCCTGGGTTCGAATCCTGGAGAAGACATGGATGTTTGTAAATACATAGTGCCTTCACGGTATGAGGGTACTTTAAATAGCCGTCGAGTCTCAAGCCCTCTCGTGAGTTTGGTGGAAGGGGAAGAGAGGTGGAAGGCCCCTGACTACACCCAAAGTGTTCTCCCTCAAAATTGGGGTGAGACCGAGCTAAATCATTATGTCACATGTATGGTGCTCAAAGCGACAGGCGTCACTTAGCCCTTTGCCATGAGGAACTTCAAAGGCCTTGATCTGGTCTCTGCTGATCAGGTGGTATTAGTAACAACAATAACAATATAAACTGAATGGATTTTCTCAGAAAAAATGCTAACAACTTAATACATATTCTGAAATTTACTTCTTTGAGAATATAGGTTTTGTAGTAATATGACAAATATTATTGTTGTTTCACCATTTGGTAACATACTTTGGAGAACATTTAGCAAGAAGAAGAATAAAAATAGGGAAAAAGTAAGAAGAAAATATATACCTTCTGTCAGAAGTTCAAATAAGATTTCAAAATTTGTTTTTCTATTATTCTATTAGATTCATACCACGTATTGATCAAAATGGACAAAGTTCTAGGTGCTTCGAATATTAATGGAAGAAAAATATTCTTATTGATTCTGATTCATTGTTTTTTTTCATAAATTATAAATATTTTCACTGACTTGCGATAAAATGAAAACAAGTAAATTTAGGGCTTCAAAAAAGCAATCAATTATTTATCTTTCTCTGTAGCAGTTGTGACGTCTTACGCGTCTTTTCTTTAACAAGTCCTTTGGGTTCTTTGGGCCAGAATTAATGGCAACTCTTTTCCAACCAAGTCCAAGAAACGAAATGAGAAGAAGAAATGCAAATAAACCGACTTTAAATGTAGCATCTTAGAGTAAGCGACATGGCAATGTAAAGGAATGTTAGACAATTGATGTGCGTTGTGGCAGTTGATGATTATTGCAGTTCGTGGTGTAAGATTGATTAAGTTCTACTTGTTGTGGATAAACATATTGGTGTTCGACTAGAAGTTAACCGTCAAGCTGCATACCATTGCAGATAAAGACAAGTAGCATTACGGAATAATATAAGGTAGGATTGATTACACTTTAGTAGAATTGAAGATTAGACGGTTCGATTATTCAGATTGGTCTGAATTATAATTGATCCTATTATATATATATATATATATATATATATATATATATATATATATATATATATATATATATATATATATTGTGTGTTGCGTATTAAGTCATTGTAGATTCTCTCATATTATTTATTATAATTATATTTGTTAAAAGTTTAAGTTAAAACACAGAAAAAGTATAATCATTTTACTCTCTAAATTAAAACTTGTTACATATATACATACGAAGAAATTTTTCATTGAAAGTATGTGATAACATATTACTCTAATATTCTTTAAGAAATACGCTACGTTCTATGTTAAGAAATTTAATTTCCATGTAGATTGACAAAATTTTAATTTTTTTTATGTTTAAGGAGACTTGGTACCCTAAAAATCACAAACCTATCATTTTTTTTTTTTATTTTCATTTAATCTTATTCTTTGCATTATTATTTTTCGATTGATATATCACTTGTGCATGTCGGAAAGTTAGAAGTTGAATAAAACTTCATTTGAAAACAAATTGGGCAATTCAGCCACACCACCTTTTTAGAAAAAAAAGCTAAAAAATGTGTTATGATAAAAAAAATCTATTTTATAAATAGAAATAATAACTATAAAAAAGAATGTGTAGTATTAAAAGCAGAATATTTCCGAGACAATACAATAATGTAATTTTTCTTCCTTGTGAAATGTGTGCATGTAAAATTTTTAAATTAAGGCATTTTATATTAATAATTTTATAATTTCAGTTCTTATTCCTGATATATTTTTCATACAAATGTAATACTTTAATATTATAAGAAGAAAAACAGCTAAAATTTCTGTCGTGACAGAAAAAAAATTTTCTTAAGTTTTTCTTGTGCAATTAGTACTAAAAGTTGATCCTTTATTTTAAAAATATATAAAATTCGAAAAAAGTCAAAAACTTTAAATGAAAAAGAAAAGATACTTTTTAGATTTTTCTGATACTATGATTAACTATCTCTTTCATTGTTTGTTGTTTTCCATTCCCTCGTGTAAAAATTTAAAGTCATTTAAACAATATATACTGAACTGATTTACTGCATCAATATTATAGGTATTAATCGTTTTGATAGAACAATCATTTTTACCAAATTCGTAAAATTTGTTTTACCAAATGTGATTTGTTCTTTATCGTGAGGAGTTTTTTTTTAACAAATACTTAAGGTGATTGCTTACCTTCGGACCCAATTTTTTTTTATAAAAACAAATTTTTGAAACAAATTCAGTGTTTTTAAGAAGATAAATAAAAGTAAATATGTAAATACATAGAAATTTTAATAAAAATTTTATTTTTAGAAAAATTGATTGTTTTCAAGAAAATTTTACAAAATTTTTTTACTAAAACGGGTAAAACTGTATAAAAATTTATAATACAATTATTATAATTTTCTTTATACACAACATACATATTACGGTGCTCTTCAAAATGAACCAAAATCTAAGAGAAATATTAAAATACAAAAAATTACAGAGCATTATATATATAATAATGTGAAAATTTTGACATTTTTAAAGTTCTTTCTTTATAAAAACTAACCTAAATGAAAAAATATTTAACCTACAACAACACTTATGGTCCACTTTATGAAAAATAGTATAATAAACATTCACACAAAATTTACAAACGTTATCTGGTTTGGTTCTTAAGATATAATGTATCTGGTAAAGAGTTTCTTTCGAAAACATAATTTTAAGAAAAATTCATATACAGTTTTATCTTACAGCCCTTTTGCATAGAGTGTGATGTTTCTAAAAATCACTATAACGTTTTTTTCTATTTCGCGTAAAGGAGAAAGAAAAACTGTTTTGGAAAGAAAAATGTTCAAACTATAAGATTATGAAATAAGAAATGCCTTATATAGACGAAAAACGACATTTTCAAGGTTGGCAATCCCCTTAAATGGCTCGCAATATGTGATAAAATTTCTGGGGATGTATTGCAGGAACATATTAGTCCATTTTTTATTCCACTTACAAAAGATATTTTTAGTGCATTCGTAGTTGAATCTAGTATATGTTGTTGATGACTTCTTGAACCTGATCTAGCCTCAGAGCAGATAAGGTCTATGAGCCCAAGGATCCTCAAAAACCCATAAACAAGAAGAGGATTGGAGTAGGTGTCCTCCTTGTCAAGACCTGCCCAGTTCAACAAATGTTCTTAAGAGGTCTGCACTGAATTACAGTTGGTATACATCAAACAGAATTTTTGTTTATTAACAAAGGAGGGGAACTTTAGGTGTCCCCTTGCAAGCCTGCAAATGGTAGACTGGACGACTCTATCCTTCTTGAAGGTAAAGACAACACATGAGGCCTACTTATTATTCTAGTGATGAGTCTGGGGAATTTTCTATAATTGCTGGTCTGAGATTTTTATTTTGGAGCATATCTCAATGAATGTCTCAGCTGTTACTCGACACTGGAACTTCAATGGTGTCTTCCTTGGAGAAATAGTCAGTCATTTCATTGCCCTAGAATCCAATGTGAGATGGTATTCATTGGAAATAGCTCTCGCGTTACAGTGAAAGCTCTCTGAGAGTATTTGAGAGTATTGGGAATCGAAACAGCACTTTTATCATCAAATTTAATCCACTTACATAAGTGCTGTTTGGCACTACAGCTATCAGAAAAAGTACATATAAAAAGAAGACGCAAGGCCCATGACAAATGTAAAGCTTCTGTAGTACTTCGGAGTACCCGAAGACAGAAGTCTGATTTAGTTCTTTTACCTGCAGACCTAAACTGAATAAAATGGAGTGACCTTCATGCCTTGAGTGACCCTACCAGGAGTGCATACTCCCGACGTATATCGCTCCGCCTTCCCTCCCTCCGACTACTAGAGGATACTTTAAGGCAGTGCTTCTCAAATTGTGGGGCGCGTCCCCTAGGGGGCGTGATACCTCTACCAGAGGGACGCGAGCATATAGAAACGTCAAAAACAAAAGATTATTTGCAAAACTTTATTAATTTAGTGTCAGTAAACAAACAAAATGCATTCTGACATAACAAAAAAATAAAATACACATTTATATTTATGTAATACACTTCTAAATGTATCAGTCTCTATAATATATTTTGTAATTAATTTAAAAATACTAAGTTAAAAACAAATTTTATAATTACCAATGACCTTATGGGTTCCTATTAAAACTTATCTTGATAATTTTTATGGTTTATAATCAATCCTTTAATTGCCGACTAAAAGTTACGCAATACAATCCTCATTGCCCCAGTTTTCCACTTAGACACTCGTAAGCGATGTTTTTTTTTGGAGAGAGAAGGGGAGAAAAGGAATAAATAAGAAAAATCCTTTGAAATAAGTAAATCCTTCCCAAACACTGTGAAGGTCCTTTTTTTGCATTCCAAAGCCTTCGGAATAATTTTATGGATAGCAGTGCATAGAAAAGACCGTACTTCGAAAAGACGTATATATACGTCCAGAAAATTAAGGATTTTGCTTAGTGATGCGTTTATATACCCCGACGACACTTAGTCATATTGCAACTTTAGCGTCAAATTATAGTATTGTTGAATTCAGTACATTGTTATTGCATTGAAAGAGGGGGTGGGGCATGATGAAAATTATGATTGAATATTGGGTGACGAAGATAAAAAATTGAGAAGAACTGCTTTAAGGACTTGAAGGGGCAGCATATATGTGTGAAACTATATACATTGAAAGTAGATTATATATAAGTTTAGAAGTTTATAGGACACTGAATATTATCTTCAGTTTCAGCATGTTTCCACCAATGCTTTTTTGCAACCTTTTTACAAGATGCTTGTGACTGTGATAGTTGGCTTGTATGGTCTTGAACTCGTAGCTAGCTCAGAGTCCTGGCGCTACTCATAACCTACCGTGTAGAGGCGCTGATGCTTGTTAAATCTGCTGAGTCTCAAAGTCTTCACATTAATTTGATATAGAAGTTTGATGAGTTGGGTGTCTGGTAAGGTGTCGTTCTCCAACCAAATGGCTAACAAATGGAAAAATACATTGAAAAAAGGCAGGAGGCAAAATTATTTTTCTAGGAGGCTCTTAGTAACTATTTTAGGAAGATATTAAATCAGCGTTTCTCAAACTGTGTGGCACCCCCCTTGGGGGCGTGATAACTCTGCGAGGGGGGCGTGAGCATATTGAAAAGTCGAAAAAAAAAGATTATTTGAAAAATTAATTTATACTGAAAGTAAACAAACTAAATACTTTCTGATATAATAAAAAATAAAATAGACACTTACACTGATATAATACACTTATAAATGTATCAGTACTGTACAATGTATTTTATTATTAATTTAACAATTCTAAGTTAAGAACAAATTTGATAATTATCGGTGACCCCATGAGTTTGTATTAACACTTATCTTGATAATTTGTACGGTTTATAATTAATTCCTTAACTGCCGATTAAAAGTTACGCGATTCACTCTCTAATGCCACCGTTTACAACGTAGACGCCCCTATGTGATGTACCTTTGGGGGAGAGTAGGGGAGAAAAGGAATAAATAAGCAAATCCTTTGAAATAAGTCAATCCTTTGCAAACACTGTCAAGGTTCTTTTATTGTATTTCAAAGCCTTCGGAATAACTTTATGGATAACAGTGCACAAAAAAGGTCGTACTTCGGAAAGACGCATATATACGTCGAGAAAATTAATACTTTGACTGAGCGAGACGTTTATATAAGTCGGTGGCACATAGAAGGTTAAAGTCGTATTGTAGCTTTAGTGTCAAAGTATAGTATTATTTAATTGAATAAATTTTTATTGTATGGAGGGGGCGCGATGGAAATGATGACTGAATAGTGGGTCACGTATATTGAAAGTTTGAGAAGCACTGCATTAAATAGTAAATACGATTACCATTGACCCTTTTAAAATTTTAAAGATGCAACAAAGGTTTTTGCACTGCCATGCAGATTATTCACAACAATAATAAAAAAAACAGACGTGGTGATGATTTATAGCGATATATATTTAAAAAACGAACATAAACTTTTATTTTTGATAGGTTTGTAATATTAATAATTTATAACAATTGATGTTAAAAGTTAAAAAATTATCATTCTTGTTTGCTACAGAAATTCCTTTGATAATTTATCATTCAACTTTCTTCATAACGACTTATTTCACTACACAAATACTTCTACCAATTGAAAGGGAAGCGAGGTATTACCTACCACAATTTCTATTTCCATTGAACATAACATTCCAGACACTAGCAAGATATTTAGTTCTTACTCTTTCTCATATCGATTGTAGGAAATGATACTTTACTTTCACGTGAAATCTTTTTGATAGTTACATCAAAAACAAAAACAAAAAACTATTTTTTGCTGTGTCCGACCACAATTACTTGGCGCTTACTGAGACACAAATCGATCGCGGGGTTTGATACTTTACTTAATCCGTAAGAACTTTTTTTTGTTTTTGTATCTGTATCATTTAGCGATTCAAAGTAATCTTGTTTTTCTTTTCTCCCACAAGACATTGTTGACGATGATATGGTAAATTTCTGAATATGGTGTTTTGGAATTTTGACGTTTTTTTTATTAAGGTATTAAAAGTAGAATGGGATATTTTTTATTAAAGAGAGTTTATCTAGTAGGTCTTAGATGTTGTAATACTTCTTGCAAATGTATGTCTGCTTATGGGGCATGTAAAAGAAATAAAGAATTTGGTCCCTGATAGTTTACGAGGAGATTTTGTATAATGGACTTTAGAATATAGCTAAACACTTGAGCATGGATATTACTTCTGAGATGTAAAATTTAAAGGGAATGAACAAAATATTTTGTGACTTTTGTCAGTGTTACCTTTTATAATTATACAGATTATTTGTTGTGGCTTCTTATCTTTTCAGTACCCTAATGCCCCAAAAGCACAATGGGAAATTCTATATTGAAATCCAGATACTATATCCAGACTGATGCCTTAAAAAGAAATAATCATTTATATATTCATTGTAATGTATTCATTATTTTGTCACTAAATGAATATTCATTTTTTGAGCAGTGTTGTATTTAGGTACGATGGCAACCGAGACCCAAGTTAATTTGACGCCCTTATATATAATAATAATTTTACGAATATAATAATGGATTTGAATTAAGTTTAGGTATGAAACTTAGACATACATTATATATATATATATATATATATATATATATATATATATATATATATATATATATATATATATATATATATATATTTATATTTGGTATAACAACTAAACATATAATTTAAAATAAATTACTTTTAATTAAGAAATAAATCATATCTATCTAATTATTTATATAATCTTGTTTTCCTTTCATCAGTGCGAAAGTATTAAGGAAAAATAATAAAGTTTTTGAGTAACTGGGTAGAGGTTTAATTAAATATGTGGAACTAATCTTTTGTGTTATAATGATGAGCAAAGAAACTCTACATTTATATTTTTTGAAGAAAAAAATTTACTAAAAATTCAACGTCAATACATAAATGATATTTTTAAAGAAATTTTTTAGTACCTGTTTGTTAGATATTTTTGATTTTACAACTTACATGAAGAATTACTTTAAAAAAATACCTTTATAATTTTGACATCTTGGGTTTGTCAAAGCAATAAAAGAATAATTAAAATTAGGTCTAACAGTTGATATAAAACAAAATCGATTTCAAATTTCTGCCGCCTCGGAAAATTTTGGCGCCCCTAAAAATTTGCCGCTTTAGACCAGGTCCTGGGTAGCCTAAGCCTAAATCCGTTAATGTATTTGAGCCATAAATTTCATTTAGTTTTATGGTTATGATTCTGCAGAAGCTCTTTAAAATTAGTGAAATACATATTTAAAAGAAAATATTTACCCTAAAAGTCATTTGATACATAACTTGCATATTTGTAATAATGGTATGTAAATATCTGTGTGTTAGCAAAAGAGTAAAGAATGAAAAATAAACTCACTGCTAATATTCGTAATTAAAGATTCGTAGATTACTTTCTATTGAAATCTATCGATAACGACACTTCATTGTTACTTTTTTTGAAGTAGAATAACGTATCATTTTTTAGATGAATGATGAATATGCATACATGTATATATATATACATTCCAACTTATATGGAACCTAATGTTAAAAACATTCTGTAGACTTTTATTGAATTTTTTCTTACATTATAAACATACACGAGATGTAATTGTTATTAACATAGAACTTTAGCAACACATGTCCTTATCTCCATTTTTAAATAACTTGAAGAATTAAAAAAATTTCAAGTGAAGGGAATTAGAAATAAAAACGAAGAGTAACACTTTTTTTTTACAGACAATTATTAAATTATGGAAATGTTCCCTTAAAATTATAAAACATTATGGATTGGGATCACCATTTTCCAATCAGTGCAAAAATGAAGTTGTATTACGTCATTTATTTTAAAATTTGATTCTTAAGAAGCAATTATTCGATTACCCAATATTTATTAAAAAAGAATATTTTACACAACGTGAACTATAATTTCGTTATCTGAGAAAAATCTGGATAGAAATAGTTTGAATATTATGAAAAACAAGAACGAATTTCTGTAAAAGTTTATTTTGATCACGTTTTATTTTTAAGTTAATTCTTATATTAATCATTAAATTAAATAAATAAAAAGTTCATAATTATGTCACTTTTCTTTTGTGATTATAATTTCTTCATTGTATATATATTCAATTATGCTATTTTTTTAATATAAAACCTACTTATCCTAAAACATTACAGCATGTAGTTCTTAAACAGAAATAGTGTAATTACTAATAATTATTTTAATTTTAAAAGCAATTGCTTAAGGGCGTATATTAATATCTAAAAGTGGTGTTGAATTATGTAATTAGCAGTCGTTTATATAGTGTTTATCAATTTTAGTTCATAACAAGTACCTTTAACATTATCCTAATTATGCCACTTAATTTTTAACTATACAAAAACTGTACTTCCTACCATAAAACATTTTTTTTTATGAATTACAGAGTTGAGAGCTATATGCATTAAATAGCGGCTCTTGATATCAGTTTATAGACATATAAGAGGGAAATAATTTACCACACTGATAGATACTTCTCCCTCTCATCTGTTCTCGAAATAACTCAGAAATTGAAATCAGGAGAAATATCTATTACTGGTATTATATATAATTTTTAAAATGGTTTTCATGTTCTATTAATATTAAAGGAGATCACTTTCTAACATCACCCACATATAAGTTTATATCTCAAAAGATCAGTAAATTAAATTAAAGTTCTTGTCCCCCTCCCAATTATTAATTATCCGTTTTCACGCATACAGATGATCAAACATAAAAGAAATGGATTTTATATTAGAGAATAAATCAATTTGTTGGGGTTTTTTCTATTTGAGAAAATTGGAAAATGCAAAATCGATTGAAAACTGAAAAAGTAAGTGTGAATCGATTTACTATAAATCTTCCTTCTGCATTAGTGGTATTCAATCTATAAGTCGCGATCTCAAAATATCGTGATTGATGATTTACCTTGGAGTCCGGATTTGAAGGGAAAATCATAAATTTAATTGATTAGAAATGCATCATTGAAATTTTTTTCAAGAAAATATAGTTTTTTAAAATGCGAAATGACCTAAGTAGTTTTACATTGCCAAAAAGTTTCAATACCACAGTGCTACTCAGTGCTTTTTTATATATCTACTATTAATATATTTCAGTTTTAATTTGTTATTGTTTCTACAAAACTTCATAATTACCCTCAAATGAATTTTACTCAATGAATATACAATTTCCTTTTGAATCATAATGTGAAACAAAGTTTGCTGGGGTTTTTTGTTAATAACATATGTTGCTTTTGGTTTTTATAATATTTTCTTTTGTTAGAAAAAAGTTATATTATAGGAAAATTCGCTTAAAACGAAACTGAGGAGAACTGAAATAATTCTTCGTGTAAAATGATATTTATAAACCCCCATATATTCAACAAATTAAGTTTAATGGGGTAAATTTTTTATTTATATAGATATGTATATATGACATATTTCAACGACCTAGTAACAACTGTTGAGTTCAAGCAGTTTATTTAACTTTTGAGGACCATGATCATATATATGTGATCACGCGTTTCTCCCTCCAGGGCCCCCGGTATAATATATGTGATTGCGCTTTCCCTTCTCTGAGGCCCATGATCACAGCGGTGTGATCAGAGTTTGGAACGTTTTTATATAAACTTTTACAAAGCACTAATTGGCGGTCAAAGTCCGTTTTTTTTTCGAATAATGTTTAACAAAACTTTGAATTCTAACTTGTTCTTTCGGCGCAGAGTTTTTTTAATTAGATCCATGATATTTATGAATGTAAACAACTGCACATGTTTAGATTTTTCGGGATAATCAGGCATTTAAGGTTAGTGATTTATTGCGCTCTGGATTTCTCTTTATGTTTTGACTAAGTTGGAAAAAGAAGGAAAGGTTATTAGTTTATTGGGCATTAGACAATCATAATAATAGTTTCAGTACTTATTTTATTTATGGTTCATATTATCATCAATAATTTTAATATTCAAAAGACATTTAAAAAGCAGATCTTTATAGAAAACACGCGAAGACTCATTTTTTAACGAAAAATAAGCTTTGTTCCCGCTGTAACTCATTTTTAATTTAGTAAGAACAAACGATTCTCTTTCATTGTTATCGCATTTAGAGATGCCAAAACCATAAAAACAGAAACCGTAATTACTAAAGTGATACTAAGAAAGCAAAAATAATTATAAGGATTAATTAAAAATAAAAACGCGATTCATTAGCTGTTATTTAAAAAAATTGTATCAGTTAGAACAGCATCGTTTGATATTTCCCAGATAGTATTTTGGAAGTTTTAAGTCTAATTTATTTTTATTCTCATGGCGAAAAGAGAACTTTTTTTATTAAATTGAAAACATTTTCCTTAAATTTCGCAATATTGTATTTTAAATGTTTGAAAATGTTTGAACTGTATATTCAGATACTATCAACTATAATAAAAAATAAATTTTAGCGTAATTGATCGCATCTAAGATTTTACATGAATTTTTAAGCGAAATTAAGCTTAGCTAGGAAATTCGCCTGGTTCAGAGCAGGCGTACTCTCTCCGAACGCGTGGTCCTGGGGAAACACTTCTTTCTACTTTCGCCGGTCCTGAAGGGGTTAATATTTGGAGTTTCCTTCGAAGGAAGAACACTGAAGCATCGTTGTACAATGTTTTTTAACAGGCATGACAACCCGGACTTAGGGGAACAACGATATAGAAATGGGGAAAGACGGAAAAGATAGTGAATAGTCAAACTCCCCAAAAGCCATGATTTAAGGTGTTTTCGAGGTAACGAATATAAGTATCTATTTATATTTATATTAGATATATATATATCCATTTATTAAGAATCAATGAAATAAAAACATTCACAAAAACTTAATGAAACTTCCTTGAAAAGTTTCAAGTTTTTTAGAAAACAAAATGTTTTTTTTTTAGTTTTTGGAAAGTTATTTGATACTTTTCATTGTATTGTATTTTTTAATATCAAACTGTACGATATCATCCATTTTGTAGTTCATTTCTCCATTAAAGTGTACGTCTATAAATAACTGAACTTACTTTTCTGGTGGATCCTTTATTTTGGATAACACGGGATCAAGAGTTACAATATTCGTTTCATTTTCGTCGTCAGAACCTGCTTAAATGATATTTTTTTAGCTTTAAACAAATTCTAAACCTTCTTTGTCTCCCATAAGTGGGGCTGCACACACATTATCATCATCTACTTTAGAGATTTCATTCGATAATACAGTACTACTTCTTAAATTTCACCTGTCCTGCTGGTGTTTCCGTATTTTGTTCATTCCCAGAAGGGAAGTTTTTTTTGTGTTAAACGAATTTCGTTTTGCGTAAAGAGGGGGAAAATGCATGAAAATACATAGTAGTTGATCGGGGCACTTGTATTATTCCGTTTTAACCGATATTTTGTCTTAAGCGTTTTTATGTTAAACGTATTTCACTGTATAAGTTTCTCCTTTGACTAAAGAATAAGAAAATTAAAGTCTACGACAAAATATTAAGTAAATCAACACTTTTTTGTATAAATAAAGGCAAAGCTTATAATTCGATATATATAGCTAGCTTGAAAATGATTTTCCAAGATTAAGTTCGATTATTTTTGAAACCATTAAACCTTCATTTAAGAATCAAAATAGTCTTTATCGTTATAAAATAATTCTAAACATAATATTTTGAGAATTATACTATGAAAGAAAGATAAATCGATAAGTAATGCAACATGGATATACTGAAAACATGAAAAATCAGAATAAACGTTGAAGTAGACATATATAATTCCCTTAGTTAATCTTTATTTCTAATTCTCAAAGACATCGCAATATCTATTATCCACTCAATAAATGCTCTTTTGATAGGATAGTAACTAAAGCCATATTTCACCGAATCTCATCGAGCTCAAAAATAACCTGACCTATCATTCTACCACCCACCGTACCTGACTAATTATCCTGTCAGGTTTCTAAATCGAGTGACATGGAAAATATTCTCAGAATTTTCGAACTATATGAAACACGCCGAGGGATTTTAGTTGGGGGAAAGATGATCTTTGTGTGTCCTTCCTAGAGCAAGCATGTTTTTGTTGTGTGTGTTGCTTTTATTCTTGTAGTGTGATTTTTTTTAAATTTCATCTTGTCTCCAGCACACATCCCAAATTATTTGTATCGCCATTTCGGATAAATACTTAAAATTACTCTCATCATAAAGAAAACATAATTTTTAAACATTTTAAAGGAGGGGTGTTCAAAATCTTGGGAGTCAGGGATATCCAGCTGGATACATAAAGGAAGGCCGTGACGATTTAAAGTTCAAGAACCAATGCCTTACAGTGTCAGTTTTCTTATTCATCTTTATTGAATCCAACAATTTTCCTTCCATTTGATAGCGTTGCAACCTAAACTATATTCAACGTGTGTATTTAATTCTCCAACAAAAAAACAAGATTACTGGATACAACAATTGTGAAAAAAATTGAATGACTATTTTATACCACTGATGTCCTGTGTGTAACTTCATTCTCATATCCTATTTCAACTGTAATTTTAACATAGGAATAGCTCATAAGCGATTTTTTTCTTATCCCTGTTTTGGTGCTGCATTTGTGTAATAAAAGTATATCTGGTTTCAAAATTGCCAATTATTCCATTTTTTGAGAAAAATACTTTGTTTGAAAACATTAACTACTACAAGTGGAACGAGAGAAAGGTTTTAAATTTATTTTATTAGTCTAAAAATTTCTAATATCTTATAGTAATTTCAATTTATATAAGTAGCATTTTTACAATGCGTGCACAATGCTTTCAGGTTATTTTTACTGATTTATGTCATATTGAACGCAATACATTTAGCATTAAGTCGTTCAGAATTGTCACCTAATAGTATCAATACAGCTATTTGGCATTTACTCCTTTTCCATGTTTTACTTGTTTTATGGTAATATGGGTAATTAATTATTTTGCCTCTAAAATATTATTCCGATAGTTCTCTATATTTATCAGTTGAGCTCCATGAATTAGTTTATCTTCCTTGGATCTAATCTAGTAGAGCCATTAAGGTACATTTCTGACGAAGAACGAATTGCTTTCTAAAAATAGATAGATCGATGATTGTAGCTAGCAGAATTTTCGAAACTAAATGATATTATGTTTCAGAGAGAAGCATTCGCTTTTTCGACTAACTCTTGTAAAGATCGGTAAAAGTCTTTGTAACTTTTCAAAAATGGCTTAAAACTCATAAAAATAATTAATAAGCCGGCCAAGTTGATAATATAAACAATTAATTTTCATACATTGACGCTTAAAATACATTTGAAGCATTAAAAACGTTCAATTTATGATTTTAAATACAGGTAGATAATTAATTCTTTGTACATAGAATCAAAGTCGTGTTTGAGAGAAATGTTTATCTTTTTTCAATAAACTTTTAAGTTTAAGACATATTAACGCTTAAGTATTCTAATTCAAAATTTTGTTTGGGACATTTCAATGAACAAAATAAAAAAAAAAAATTAGATTATAAGAAGTTTTTTTTTAGAAAAAAATGAACTATTAATTTAAATAATTCAGGAAAGATTTAGTGCCACTCAAAGACTTGGAGGATGTTCTTTCTTATAGGAAGAATGATTGAGGTTGCCTAGTGTTAAAGATAACGGGCTTGTGGTCATCGTGTCATGGATTTGGACCTTGTAGCGCTGAAGTCCCTCATATAGGGGGCGATGCACGTTGAATCTTTTGAAGCTCAAACGTCCTCCCGTTGGCGTGATGTGAAAGTTATGAGAGGGGGTGCTAGCTCAGGCATCGTTCTCGTCACTTGACCAAGGCTCGTCTCCAAAAGCCCTTGAGTAGCTGAATAGTGTGACGTTTATATTCACTCACTCATTCACTTGTTAAAGAAGGCAGGGTAACGGTAACCATAGATCATGGTCTCGAATTCGTGGTCAGCATTGTCAAATCGTATTTTCAAAACCTAATCTACTGAAGACTCACCGTGTAGAGGAGCTGATGCACTATAAATCATTTCAGGCTCAAAGTTCACTCCTTCGTGTGGCGTAGAAGTTTGCAGAAGGGGGTGTCAGCTCAGGTATCGGTTGACCGTTATCCAGTCTCGAGGTTCCTCCGTCGTCAATAGCTGTCGTGTTGCTACAGGGTACGACGCAAATGAAATCAAACCTGCTAAAAAAGTATTCTTCTGACAAAATATTTTAAAACAATTGTAATAAATTTATAAACTCCAATGAAATTAAAATTTTCTCATTTAGAGCACCAATATTTATTGAAATTTTAATTAAAAAATTACGTATTTTTTGTGTTAATTTATAAACAAAATTTACTATCATTTCTTTATAATTCACAAACAAAATTCTTCGAATCCCTTCATTTGCCATTTGCTTTCTATCCTGGAGTTGCGATTTTTAATGGCCATTACAGTATATCAAAATTTTCATGACTTACTAACAAACTTATGTAAATTTAAAAACAATTAATGCGATATAATTTGTTTTAAATAACATATATCATGTCTTTAAAGTGTAGTACCATCCATATATGTCGAGCCAATGAAGCATGTAGTCACATAAGATTTTGTGCGTTTACTAAATACTTCTGGTCATTTTACTTACTATGCTACTTCAGGAACAATTATGAGACAAGTTAATTTAGCTATCATCTTTGCTTCAAGAAGCAAACGTTTGACTCAGTGGTTACCTATGGCATAACTTACACCCCTAGAACCACCACATCACGCGAGGAGGGCCAAATTTTAGGCAGTCCAAAGCATTACTGACACCTAGTACGTATTTGGGTTTGAGGCTCAAAACGTGACTTTGCAGCAAAGCCATAATATTCTCCGTTATCCTACTGGTGGTTACTCTAGTGACAAACAGGATCTGATGTAAGTTATCCTAATTTTTTAGTTCCTACTGGAAGTTAGAAGCCAATGCATGATCGGCATGTGTAATTCTAGTTTTCTTTAGCTGCTTCTCGAAGAATCTGATTATATTCTTAACTATGTTATCCACAGTCTATGAATTACAAAATCAAGTATTTTGTTGCTTATGATTGTTTGCAAGTACTCTTAATACCTGGTCTCAGCCAATGACCCTAAATAACAGCAGCTCCCCACATATTTACACGTAGTGCGCAATTTGTATGCATAAGTGGTGTGACGTATTGGGTAAGAAAATTCACAGCCAGGCTAGAGATATAAATATGTACAATTTATTTACAGAACATTTTTTTAAAAAAACTTACATACAGAGCACGTTTATGCCATCAGCACCAGTCGGGACCCTCCAAACCGATCCTCCGCATGCCAGACGAGTCTATCCGGAACGTAGGGGAACGGGATTCTAGTAAACCCTTCTCCCCCACTTCCTCGGAGCATTCGCCACAGTGGTTATCAAAATGACAAAATAACCATAGATTTATAAAGAAACTTTTACCATAATTGGACCACTTTTACCATAGAATACAGCTTTAATTTGCCTAGACATCGATTCATATAATTATTGAACTCAGTGCTTTGAGGAATATTATACCATTCTTCTTGGAGATATTGTGAAAGTTCTGGTTGATTGAATGATTATTAACGTCGCACTGTTTAGCTACACGAGGTCTGTTGGCGAAGGATCACGTAATTTTAAACCATGGTCAAGTGACGTGGACGACACCTGAGCTGGCAGCCCCTCTCCTAACTACCACACCACACCAACGGGAGGACGTTTCAGCTCTCGACAGATTTAACGTGCATCGCTGCCCTACACGGTGGGTCTTTAGTGGTACTGGGCTCGAACTCGTGACAAGGCAAGCCACGGTCCGATACCTATACCACTCGGCTACCGCAGCCATTGTGAAAGTTCTGGGAGAGATACCGGTGAAGGATATCGATTTTGTATTGAATGCTCTGAATTAGACCATAATGGTACAATTATATTGAGGTTGGGTGACTGCTCATGCCAAGAAAGTTGTTTAACCTTATCCTTCTTCCGCTGCATGAATAGGTGCATTATCTTCCTGGAAAGTTTCATCCCCTGCGGGAAACAAAGTTTGTATCATGGGACAGAATTGGTTAGCTGAAATTTCTGTATACTTCTCCCCAGAGATTCTTCTTTTCAGGGTTAGGAATAGTCCAGCAGATCAAACTTCATGCTTGACAGTGGGAAGGAGACCATCACAATTATACTCTTGAGCAGGTGTTCTCCAAAAGTGCATCCGTCTTGTTGTAGGGAAAATCACGAAAGACAATTCGTCAAACCATATTATTTTCTTCCACTTGTCAATCGATCAGGTTTTGGGAGTGTGAGAATACTGTAGATGACATTTAGCGTTAACATATGGGACAAGTGTCTCCGGAATTTCTGTTTTACCATAAATATTCCGTTTATGAAGGTGCCCTCAAATTGGATTCGTTGACACTGGAGAATCCAGATGCTGATTGAGCTCTGAGATCATTTTTGCTGCAGTTGTACGCTTTTTAAATAGACTTAATCGATCGGTCTCTTTCACCGAGCTTTTATTTCATTTCACTATTTTGCTTTGCCAAGCTTGTCTTGCAGTATGATGTCATGATTGCAGACACCGTACCCATAGAAACGTCTAAAAGTTGGTATGTTTTGGACACATTTGTTCCGGCTGGAAGGGTTCATACAATTTGGCCTGTTTAAAAATCACAGATGTTTGACATTTTACGTTGTTGAAAAAAATCCAAGATTTTCATACCTTCTTTAAAGCTACTACATACTACAAGATTATAGAAATTTCTATTTCTAAAAGAAACTGATAGCTATTACTTTTTTTAATATTTACGAAGCTCATTCACAAAGGCATTTTTTATTCGTTCGTGATTCCATTTTTTTGATAAATCACAGGTTTATATGTAGTTTTGATTACGTAATTACTCTTTTTAATTTAATTTTTGGATGTCCGTTTATGCATTATTTTAACAAATTTGATTTATTTCTACAGTAAACCTCTTTACATATTACTTTTTATGAATTACATTTTGCTAAAGAGTGTTTTTTTCCAGGTATAGAAGTTTAAGTTGGCATTACTTTCCAAGATGGCGACCGATTTAACAGCTGTCAAGTGATTTATTCTCAGTTTGGTTTGGCAATTCATCAAAACGATCATCAAGCAAGGCGTAGATTCGTCGAATGGGCCCAAAACGAGATTGCCGTTGTTCCCGATTTTCATAAGCGAATTTTGTTTAGCGATGAAGCGCACTTCTGGTTGAATGACTACGTCAACAAACAAATCTGCCGCATTTGGAGTGAAGCTAATCCACAAGTGTATGTCGAAACACCGTTACATCCAGAAAAACTGACTGTTTGGTGCGCTTTATAGACTGGTAGAATCCTTCTTCAAAAACGATGAAGGCCACAACGTTACAGTCAATGGTGATCGGTATAGAACCATGATTACTAACTTTTTCATTCCTGAATTGAACAATTATGATGTCCAGGAGCTGTGGTTCCAACAAGACGGCGCAACATGTCCCACAGCTCGTGCCCCAATCGATTTATTGAAAGACACGTTTGGTGACTGCCTAATTTCACGTTTTGGACCTGTGAATTGGCCTCCAAGATCTTGTGATTTAACACCGCTAGACTATTTTCTGTGGGGCTATGTAATGTCATTGGTCTATGCGGATAGGTCACAAACGCCTGACCATTTGGAAGACAACATTCGCCGTGTTATTGCCGATATACGGCCACAAATGTTGGAAAAAGTCATCGAAAATTGGACGTCCAGATTGGACTACATCCGAGCCAGCCGTGGCAGTCCTATGCCAGAAATCATATTTAAAATGTAATGCCACAAGATTATCTTTCGAATAAAAAATTACATGTCAATCGAATAATACATCGTTGTTTTATTGCAATTTAAAGTTCTATACCTCTAAAAAAACACCCTTTATTGCATAATATTTAACATTTCTCTTTAAAAATTTAAGGAAGGTGAATAAGTTTCATTTTTGAAAAGTACATTGAATTGCATGACTGTTTTTTTTCTTTTTACATTTATATTTCTGAAAATGACTTACACACACACGCAATCCACCCCCAAGAGTTCTAGATATACTAAGGCAAATTAAAAGCACATGTTCTCTAACAAAACGTATTTGTGTTTTGCTTTACTCATTTAAGGTAATTTATAATAGAATGAAATCAGACAAGCAGAAGTTTAATTTCAAGAAAATGTCAGTTGCATGCAGTTTTAATAAAGAAACGACAAAATTAATGAGTGTTTATCTAAGAATTGAATACATTATAGTAATATTTTTTAAGTAAGTATTATCAAAACTCTGTATTCACATCAAATACAAGCCCAAATGCGACCTCCTTCTAAAACGTTTTGAGATTTTTTAGAGTTTGCCAAAATATAATATAGAAAGGAAAGAAACACGAAAATATAGCATATTTACAGTATCAATTGAAACACTGCGTAAGTATTGCTTAATAACATTTTTAATATAATTAATAAATAATTTATTTAGAATTTTAAAATAAATTTACTTTTTTATCTTGAAGTATAGTCTTTGATATCCATACTATATCATTCTTGTTAATTTTGCCCTCATATCTGTTAAATATTACACAATATAATATTAAATCTGATAATTGCTTATTACCGTTTGATTTCTAGTATAAAGCGTACTTTTAACACAACAAAAGATCTAAATTTGCGAGTGTGCTTTAGATCAGCGGTCGCCAAGCCTTTTGACCTCACGGACTAGTAAATTCATAATTTAAATCTGGCAGACCACTAATAGGATTTTTAAGTGTTAAATTATTGTTATAAATTGAATTATGTTTGAATTGTGACGTCCCCCTTTCCAAACGAGAATCACTCTTTCAGGACAATACTAGACTAAGTTTTGGTGCACGCGCAGCTGGGGTCCGTTATCTTTATTGAGAGTCTGGACTTTGGTGCCAGTGAGACTGAAAATACAATAGTCTGGCCATTCTTCTGTGGACGAGATCGCTTCCGAGGCAGCTGACTGTCGCCTTACATATACAATGGCGAATTGTCATCAAAGGTGATAAAACGGCGACTGTGGGCCGAAATGGCTTGGCAGTCGGAGCATGTGTCCTGACACCTGCAGGTTTGTGAAGAAACCATTAGAGAGGACGATTGGCGAATTATGCGCCAATGGTGCTCTAATGAGTTGAGGATCAGGGAGCGACTCATATGGGCTCACCAATTAGAAAGCGTGAGGGGTGAGAAATGAACTGCCCCTGATGTTTTAAAAGGTCTAGTGAAACCGAAATGAGAACGAACGAAAGAAAAAAAGAGTAAGAGAAAGAGATCGAAAAGACGAGGGCTGTTCGTTTTCTGAAAATGGAGAAAGGAGGATCTCAGAGTTTTGGACCGTGTTGCTGACCAGGAGTCCTGGACGAGAATAGAAAAAATGCCTTGCTGACTCTACCGAGACAAATTGTGGAGAAATTGACGTAAAAAAGGGGGTTATCCTACTGGCTAGGCACAGAGACAATTAAATGCATTATTTACTTTAATTTACTTACCCTGTAGGAGAAAAAATAAAAGTATTTTTTTTACTCCCACAACTTGCTGTGAGTGTTTTTTTACGCTACCTTCTCACGACGTCTCACAATGCATCTTGCAACATAGCTTAACGTGATAAGTAAGTGTATTCCACATTTTCTGGGGACCAGCGAAATTTTCTCGCGGACCACCAATTTGGCTACCTCTGCTTTAGATAGATTTAAAATAAAAAAAAGAGATGAGCGTAAAAAAGAATTAAAATTCTACGTAGAAATATTGTTTATTTAAAAGAAATGGCATACCCTATGCATTTTAATTGTTGGAGTTTTTGAAGTATGATCTTACAACAAAAGCCTGGGATAATCTCTCGAATAAATTTCAAAACAAGAGCAGTTCATAGTACATTTCAGGTTTCTTCGTAAAAAAGGGGAATGCTGTTGTACGGGGAATATATGAATAAGTTTAAAAATGCAGTTTGAAAGTATAGGTGTGAAATTATCTGCATTACTTATACTTTCTTAACTTATTAAAATATTAGAATTTTAGAGTGAGATGAAATAAAAACTATATTCAAATTGTATGGAGAAATTAATAGGCACCTTTTAAATATTATGAAATCTAAAACGATGCTACGATTAAAGAAAAACCTTTATATATTGTAGAAAAATTAATGGTCTATTTCTTTACAAAAGAAGTAAGTTAGTTAAGATTTTTTTTTACGAAATAATGTATATTAGAATAAAATGTAACGAAATATTTTCAACATAGAAAAAATATATAATACATACTTTGATTCTTTTTTTGTTATTTTGAAAATAAAATGATTTTTCTTATATTCAAGAAGCCTTCAGTTAACTCGTAGTACTTTCATTCGTAATTTTGATTTCGCATTTCATTTAAAAAAGATATAAGAATCACTCTTTTTCCAATCGAGTGTAGAGAATGATACTTTACTTTCTGTATAGCTTCTTTTCTGAAACTGTAACGTCATTTTTTTCCTCTTTCAATTTTCGAAAGATATTACAGAAAATGATATGGGACTTTTCTTGACTTTCGATTTGAAATCTATATCTCCATTTGAAGTTTATTAAGGATTTAAAGACCCTTCCGGTATTTGAGCCGAATTTTTTGCAGGCAGTGTTCAAAAGTTATTCGAACAATTTAGGCTTTTTAAATTTCTCAAGAACTGCTTCCGAATTGATGCCTTGCGTAAGAAGAAATATTCTGTGGTGTTCCTGCTGCAAAACTTTTATGGGTGTTGGTTTTTATAATGAAGTTGAAGGATAACTGCCGTTTCGAGGGCGATGGAGTTTATGAGAGGAAATAAATATTTTGCACTTGTTACGTGTTATTTTATGTATTTATTTCGCATAGTATCAATTTATGGTTGTTGTGTTTCATCTCACGTTATTTTCTAAGGATCAAAGAATATTGGCAAGTACTATCATTTTCCTGAAGATTTTTTTTAATGTTTTTGATGGTTAAAACTGAATAGTGAATCATTATTTGGAATTTCCTATCTCATTTGATGTTGAATATAAAGTTTTTGAATTCGTATACTGTCGATAAAATCGTCCTCATTGTGTTACATTCAGTTTTAAAAGTAGTTATATATTTTTTCCATATGGTATAATTCTCTTTTATAGAATTACAGACTAATAATCATATGATTCTGCTCCTATGATTTTAATCACAGCCATAAATCATTACTAAAGGTAATACAGATTAATTATCAGTAGATGAGAATCGGGTATTATGGAATACCATTTGCGTTTCTAAAAATAACTTAACTGGTTTTTTACAAAAATCTCCAAAATCTTCATGTATATATACTATAAACGATTGTAAGGAATTATCACTTCTCAAAAAGAATAATATTTATTTTGTTATAAAAAGTTTATTTAAAAAAAAACGATAAATTGGGGATAATATGGAACAGTCGGGTAATATGAAATAGGTCGTTTAAATCATTGGAAAATAATTAAGATTTCGCAAAACAGTTCTTTTTAACTATAAAAGCCATATTTTTAAGGACACGGGAAAGTGCATCCTGTTTTGAATTTATTTACAAAATCACAAGTATAATATTCTTGTGCTGCTTCAGTAAATTCAAGGTGAACCCACCAATGAAATCAAAGGGAGCTCACTTATGAAAATCGTAAAACCCACTTTGTTCTGTAGCGAGTTGTATGACAACAACATGTGATCAACTCTTCCTGTAATACTTCCGGAAGTTCAAAGTTTCCTTGGCTTTCGAAGCTACAAACAGAGCCAAAACCTCAGTATTCCAATTGCCCTACAATTCCATGGTATCCACCTCTAATACTTTGAGCTACTTCATATAAGTGCCACAAACACACACATTCCGAAAATTTCATTCATCTGTATTTTTCCAAGTATTTGCTAGTAAGCAATACCTTAACTTATGAAAAAAGGTTTGAAGTTTGAATAAATCTAATATACTTTTAACAAATCCTTTTTGAATAAATGAAGCTTCTTTCCAGATATATATGTCAACAAGTAATGAATTCATACATTTTACTTATTAAATTATTTTATTTATGTATGTTTGTTTTGTATGTTTTATCTATACTTTAGGAGAATCACAATACATTATATTTACTTAAATCTTTGAAAACTATCATTATTCCCAATTTAAAAAATTTCCAGCTGGTATGATATGGAAAATATGTCATATGATATAAAAGTTAAATATTCCAATCGTGATATATTAGCGTTAGATAATTCGTTAGATACTAATATAATTGTTTCGACTGATATACTTAAATTGTCAACAAATTGCGTTTTAAACACATGAAATTTTCTTTGTCTTAAAATGCATTCCTCAATTTCATGTATGAACCCAGTTTTAACAAATGACGCGTGAAAACTTGCCAATTAATTTTCATAGAAACAATATAAAAAGTTTGATGCATATTCTTTTCTATTCAGAAAATTTTACAGAATGGAACAATTCAATTTTATTAAAGAAAGCAATATATCAAGAATGTCAAGGAAATTTTAAAAACAGATTGATTCAAAGATAATGTGACAAATTTGAGAACATCATAGATTTTTATTGAATTAAGTTACTTGCATGAAATTTTCAATGTGGTTTCCTTTAGCGTTAAACATTCTACGTTAATCTGTAGGCCAAGCCAAAAGAGCGTTTTCTACTATTGGGGGGGGATATTTTCCTCAACTTCCTATTGATTGCTTTTTGAAGCCTTTGGAATGTTTTTACTTTATGTCTATTTAACTGTTTTTTAAGTATTTAAGTAACTAAGAGCAGAGTAAAGGGATGATGGTAGTCATTTTTCTGCAGGAAGAAAATAAGATTTTTATCTGTCAGCCAGTTTTGTAGCTGAATTTGCAATATAATTTGGTTCCGAACGTCGGAGAAAAACAAAGTTTCCTTGAGGATAAAGACGTTTACTTTCTTTGATCGTTTGCTTCATAACGTAATTCTGATAGTACTTAGCATCAAATTTAGCCTTTGATTCTACATAAAATAGTTTTGTTAAGTCGTGGGAAGAGATTCCTATCCATATCATAACACCTGATGGCCGACTTGCCTTTTTTGAAAAAAAGCTGCGCCCTTGTGATGTTTCCTTGCGTGAAAAATATTGTATTTTCTTTTTGTGAGTTATGAATGACAGATGAAGCAGAGATTCATTTGAAGTTATCCATGATTTGCATCTACATTTGCATAACATTAAATACAGAGGCCAGGAACGCTTTCTTCGTTTTTCGACGGTCTTAACAGACATTTGAAGACAGACTGATTTATTCACTTTTTTATAACCAATTTTCTTTATATTACGATAAATTGTCGATAGTGATACTTATAGTCTCTTTGCTAAAATTCCTTAAGGCAGAAGATTTTCCACGGGGATAAGTTTTTTCAGCTTATTTTTTTTTCTTCACCAAGGACATCATTCCATCCACATTTTTTACCTTCTAAACTTTATTTCGTCTCGAAGTTCAGATAATGATTCGATAGAAAAATGTCGTTTTCGATTTTTAAAGGCTTTATTTATACCAGAATTAGAGCACTCACCCTTCAAAAATTTTAAAATTTCGTTTCATGTTTGAGAACCAAATTTCGGAGCCATAATTTACTCCAACTAGTAAAAATAGGTACATAGCCGAAATAAACGACTCATTTTTTAAAAAAATAAAACTGATAAGAAAGCGATTAAAATTTTCCATAAATAGTTATATGCTTTTAAAATTGGTTGCACTAACTTTATGAAATAACCTGTAATTTATCCACGTTGGAATTAATAGATTTCACACATTTCCTCACTGGCACAGGTTTTCATTCAATAAAATAATTATAAAACATGCATGTTCTGAGTGAATTTAAATTATTATCGGTTTGCTTCAAAACAGAAGAAAAATGTAATTGAGAAAGTAATTAGGTTCCATCTTCGAGAACCGATTAAAAGTTATTGATTTATTGGTAAAAGTAGCTAGGAAATCGGCAAACCAATCCATAATTTCTATAACGTTATTTATAGTAACCGTATTCATTTTTTTTGCTGCAAAGAGAACTTGCTCATCAGTGTTTCTTCAATTTTAGGAACTATTTTTCTATCTTAAAAAATGGTAAAGTATCCTTTATATAGTGTTTGAATATTTTTAACCTATCATTCTTTAGGTTTAAAAATTTATTTACTCAATTTTAATAAATTAACATAGTTTCGAAATTTTAACATTACTTCAAAAGAATCTTTTTATTTATAAAGATTAATGCTAGTAAATGGATATATTTTGCATACTTTAACAAAATAAATGTAATGGAAACATAAACATTGTTTGGATTGTACAGAAAATTAAATACATTGGGTAAAAAAGAATGTCTAAAGCTTGTATTAAATTTTTACTTTACATTCATATAAACTTATTTTAAATTTAGATTTCATGTTACGGCTTGTGAATGTTAAATCAGTTCCCCTTATTTAATTCAAGATAGATTTATTTTGACAGATACGTTACAAAGAAATATTTATGTTCGAAAACAAATTTTGCAAATTCGATATTATTAAGACGATGAAAATTTTACTATGAAATAAATGTTTCCCTGTGACTTGAATCAAGTATTAAGTTAAGATTTTGAAGGTATTGAATCGTAATTGCACATTAGGTAGCACTGTTGCAGTGATCTACTTCTATTTACAAAAAGTTCAGTGGCAACAGTCAGTGGGTCTTTTTTTTCAGGATGTAAACACGTGCTTGTTAAATGTTCTCGTGTTAAATACTTTCTACGTGAAATTTTCTATTCCTTGTAAGATATGAAATATTCAATGAGTCGTGAAATATTCTTAATCTGTAAAATATACCTATAAATAATTTCCAAAATGCAGTTTGACTCATAATTGTGTCCATTTTCTTGAATTACATTGAAATTTGAAAGTGAAATTATTAGGCTTAATTTATTCCATGCAATCCACTATTTTATCGTTTGGGCTTATACAAAAGGTTTCAAATATAAATCAAGTGTTTTGATTTATTCTTAGCTAAAATCAGTGATACTTTTGACTTTTCAAAGCACAATCTATTACAAATTTAGTAGTGTTTTCTCTTCATTGTAATTCAGTATTTACGACACGAAGTAGTCTCATTTCGTATTCTAAATTCCATGCTTTCGTTTTCAACTGTTAAATGTAATCAATCAGTTATGTCTAGGGCATATGCACTCTCGCTTACATTTCTCATGTGGTTTATCACGCAATATGATGGGGCAGGAATCTATTGAGATATTACATGCCACCTTAGTGTTCAATTTAACTTTAATCCTATGCAATGATTGTTCCAGTTAAACGTTGCTAATAGAATTTAGAGAAAGATACTCGGTATTCATGATCAAATAGACAGTTGCAGCTATATTGTCTTTGATTTGGAATACGTAAGTTCATCGTGCTACAAATACTCTATTTATAATAGAGACGTTACTTTGAGTTTTACTGTTGGAAGTTATGCTATATAAATTTCTTAAATTCATTCTGCTTTCTTATTCGAAGTAGGATATTCAAAAGTTCCCAGAAGTGAGTCTATAACTTACAAAGTATTACCAATTGAATTTTTAAAAGACGCCCTTCTTTGAAATAAGACCCTTGAACAACAACACACTTGTTCCATCGCTTGTAAAGATGATCGAAACATTTCTGAAATTCATTTTCAGCCATGTCCTTTAATTTAGCCCACAATGAACTTTTAATTTCATCTGGAGATGGGAATCGATGACCCTAAAAGCGACGTGCTAGTTCTGGAAATATTCTGAAGTCGCAGGAGGCTAAATCAGGGGAGTAAGGAGGATGTGGCGAAACAGTTGTTTTTGTTTCCACCCCGTCATTGTTTGAACCAGTTCTCACGCACCACCCGCCGAAACTTTTTCAGTTCTTTCAACGTTGTGAGAAGTCTGCCGGAATCCAGAGCGCTCTGCGTCTTCAAAACTTCCCCTGCCTTCTCAGAAACGTCGATGGCACTAAAAAGCTTGCGTTTACGATAATGTATCATCGCTGAACATATGCTTCACCATTTCATTAGTTTTCGTAGCACTCGACAAAATTTGATATCCATTATCTGTACTACAAACGTCATTTCTTTTAATTGCCGGTTACTAAATGCATCTGCTAACAAAATACGACACTGTGGATAGCGACTGACCATTTGATGTGGGAAAAATCACTGTTAGAAATCAATAAGAACGCTGTAACACAGAAACGTTTTCGTAGTTACCGTACTGCAAAATATTTTTCAAGTTATAGGTTCAGTCCGGGAACTTTTGAATCCTTCCTCGTATAAAATGTGATACCAAGTTACAACTAACGGGATCAATTAGAATTTCATTTAAGTTGTGACATATATCAAGTTTAAAATACCTTACCATGTAACCTTTATCGTATTTAAATAAAATATTAAAAAGAAAAAAAAATAATAATTTGTTTTTATATGAAAAATGACTTTGCGAAATTATGCTGCATTCCCTTTATATATAAATTATTTATTAAGTTTAACAATATTTCTGTTAAATTATTTTATAAAATATAATAAATATTCTTAAAAGTTGTGACAGAGAGCGGGTAATTAATACGGTTTTCGACGCAAGATCAAGTGCCGAGAAACAAAACGAGAGTTACTTTTATTTATTTTAAAAATGTAATACAATATTATTTATGGAATTTTAATTACATTTTTGATAATTCGGGAAGATTAATTAAAAATTTAGAAATACTATGATTATCATTATTTTCTTTATCAAAATATTTACTGTTTTCAGTCATTTTTTCTGATAATTGTCACTGAAATATAGTACATTTTTTTTCTAAAAGGTGTTCTACTAAAAATCTGCTCTAAATTATTTTTTTATCATAGTTCTCCTTAAATGTTTAATTTACAGTGGTGTTTGTTACAATGAATGTTTATGATAAGAGCTTATCTGACACATATGTATTCATGAGAAAAAAACCTTCTAATATAGCTTCAAAAATAATTTCAAACCCAAAGTAATGCTTTAAAAGAAGTAATTCCTTATACGACAGTTACGTTAATGTATATTTCAATTCATTGTGGTTTATAATTGTTATTTTTTTAGAAACATATAAATGAAAAATAACGTAAATTATACCTTTGGTTAAGTAACAGGAAAAGTATTTTTGAAACTATATACATACAAAACTCGTCCCTAACTTCAGTGAAATTTTGTCAAAAAAAAGATACTTATAAACAAAGCCTAATTGTAATTTGATAAGTCATTTGTAAAAGTTTAGAAACACTCTTGTTTGTGTAGAATGTTATCGTGGATTCCAGGAAACTAGTAAAATTTGAAACTAGGTTTCCTTTCGTTTCTGTTACCATTAAAACATTGAGAAATATAAACGAAAACTTAAATACATTTATTTCGTTATGCATTTTGTTTCATTTATTTGAGGATATAATAATCAGTTCGATAGTTTTCTCTGAGTCAAGATAAACGCATATATTTCTAAAATAATACGATAAACACATTCATTTCTTACAGTAATGTCATTACTTTATTTAAAGACTATCTCTAATACTATCTCTTATTCTTATATTAAATTTTTGGTTATTCGTTTCTACAACAGTTTCTATTTCATGTAGTTTATTATCACTATAAGTCATGTGTAAGTACATTTTCCAAATGTAAAGGAAACATAAACTCCATAGAAATTAAAATAAAAATGTTTCATTGTTCAGAAGATATATTTTTAAATCATTTTGAAAACATCTTAATAATTAGGAAGTTTATTATTTTTGAATAATATTTTTTACTTATATAAATGAGGAATGTTTTTAAATATGTAGTATTTTAATATTTCAAAAAAACAGGAACATGAACAATTTTTAATAATTATTAGGATTTCGAATAAGTTATCGTTGTTTCTTTTGATAAAATAAATGATTTATTTTAACTATAAGATAATAAGACCCATTTAACTGAAGGTACTGCCCATTACTAGAGACCATTTTCTCCCATTTTTTAGGCAATTTAATGAATTCCATGTCAAGAAAATGATATATTTTTTGAGGCTAATTAAGAACCAACCCATGTTTCGGTAACTTCATAAGAATGTACGCCGGGCCATCGAGCGGAATAAGTGATAATTGGTAGGGCTGTATCTGTTGAATACGGTGGATGGAGTAGAAGTTCCCATTTAAGTGTTTCCAGCCAGGTTTTCAGTGGTATTGCAACATGTGGTCGAGTGTTTTCATGTAACAAAATCACTTTGTCGTGTCTCTGCTCATATACAAATAATTTTTCCTTTAAGGGTTGACTGAAATTCACCAATTGAAGTCGATAGCGATTATTCGTGACAGCCTTATTCGTTTTGAGTAGTTCATAACAAATTACAAACGACTCATCCCCCAAATTCAGTGGAGAAACTTCGAACCATGGATATTTGGTTTTGTGGACGATGTTGATACGTGACTGGGCTTACTCTATGATTTTCTATGTTTTTGGCAATTGAACTGTATCTATTTTTCATTGCCAGACATGATACGTTGCAAAAAAAACCCATTCCTTTTCTGCCGTTGAAGCAGCAGTTCACACGTGAGGAAACGCCATTCATTCCTAAGGCTTTCAAAAATTTCGACTCATTTACTTGCAATGATTCCCCAAGTTTAGTTAATCAAGCAAATCCGCCAATTGTTTGTCTCTAAAAATTTTTCGATGTGCTAGAGCATTTTTATACTCAAGTTCAAAATCATTATTTTTGATGCTTCGAAACCAGTCTCTGCATGTCTTTTCCGAGAGCATTGTTAATGTCTCGAGAAGAATCCAGTGTCCTTCAGCTCAATTTATTTTGATAAAATAGTGGAATAAAATTCTTTGCAAGTATATTTTTTATGCACAGCACTGGACAATTTTAGAAACAAGCAAAAAATAAATAAATAAATAATAATAATAATAAAAACGTTGTTAACTGAAGCTCAAGGTTACATACAGACAGTACTTTCATACAGATGAGTTACTATCAAAATTACATGCACGTAGCCCTGGTAATGTTATCTACTAGGAAACAGCGAGCAATTATTCAAGGTCCTAATAGAATCCTACATAAAATCATGGGCCAAAATCTATCTTTCAACAAAATATCCGCTTATATTAAAGCACTTATTGTATCGGTTTGAGACTATGATTTAATATTCACTCCAGCACAGCTGTTTTGATATCACTGTCATCAAACGAGGTTATATGTAACCTTAATGAATTATCACTGAATAACATCATTCTCCTTTAAAGTACAAAAACAAATGACAGTATGATGAGTTAATGCTAATCAGGACCACGAAGAGGGTACTCTCCCAGTCATATAAACACAATAAAACTTTGGATTAAAAGAACCACATGGAGACGAACACGGTCATGAAGCAAAATAATTTCTCTATTAACCTAGATTGATTAGATTGCACGACACAGATTCTTTAAGATTTTACAACATCTGTCTACTTTTGCTGGATAAATCTAAGGAAAAAACTCCCAAGGCAAATCACCACGAATATCTCAAAGCACAGGACACATACATTTTCTTACTAAGTTGTTACTGGAAATCTATTTATTTGATTAATTTCAGCACCTCCATCCCATGTACAATTATTTTGATTTCGGTATAACAAGGAAAACATATATTTAGTCAACAGTGATGCTATGGCAAAAAAACTTATCCCATGTGACATGAGTAAAATAAAACGCAGTCTTAATGTTTAGGTTTGCACCAGTCAAAAAGCAGTTTTAGGATTCAGTAAGAGCACAAGTTGATATAATACCAGAGTTCTTCTGCAGTTACATAGATAAATAACTCTTCTTGAAACTGGAAGAGTTCACCTAGTAAAAATGAAATCGTGAAGAGTTCGTTTCCTGGAGCATTTTCCGTACTTGATTATTTATAATGATAAAAGAGAGACCACTTAATTTCTTATATTGTGCACATTTATAGTCATTTTTAAGTAATATGAGCCACTTTATTACCATCCCAGTGCTCATAATATTGTTTTCATTTGCTTCGCTAATCAGTTGAGGATTTTCATTTACTTTCATATCTTTTACAAATAAAAAACAAATGTTTACATGTATTTTGCAATTGACTAGACTTTCAATTGTTTGCGTCATTTTAAACAATCATAAGTAAACTTAAATTCAAAAGAATTGATATGTATGTGGCTTGTCAAAAAGAATCTAATGTACGTGCTAGAAATGGAGACACTATATTTTGTGATGTAACTTATCTTATAAACACGCCTCATAAAAGATATATTACATTTCTATATGGAACTATAGATATTGGAAAATCTCTTTAAGATGCTGGAGAATACTTCCATTGAAATATTTTAAGCAAGTATTATATTTTAAAAGGATTTGGTCTTTAAAAAAGCATAGATGAATATCATATTACAAAATCAATACTTTTTTTTGTAGGTAGCAAAAAAAAAAGCGGATAAAATGTTATGAATAATTATGTAATATGAAGACAATTTTAAAATATATATCATCATTAAAAAAATCATTTGAAAAGAGCCTACTTTTTAACAAAACTCATAATTTTCCATTTAGTACTTCAATTGATATTAAAACTCTCATTTATGTTTAATTGAATGACTAATGGTTTGACTTGTAGTTTTCTTGTTATTCTCCAAGATTCTCACAAGTAAAAACTGCTTACCTTAAAACTCTTCAAATATCACCTCAGCTTTCTAAAGAGTGTGCAATTTCAATTGTGTAGAAGTTTTTCTTTATGTTTTCCAGACAAACTTCTCTAACAGTAACTGAAGATTTTCGTTCGGAAATGATTCCAATTCTAAATTTTATTTCTTCAAATAACCTATTTTCGAAAGTTAAAATGACGCCCAGAAAAATATTTTTTTCTTTACTTCTTTACTTTTGGATGGAAAGAGTTTTTTTTCTCCTCCGGGTTGTTCACAGCTTTTAAATAAAATGCGAAGTAAAATTGAGAATTTGCAGTGTCGAAAATATACAATATGTGAAAATGTATTGAATTAGTTATAAATTTAAAGGATTTCTAGTTTATGAATAAGTAATTATTCCTCCGTTAAAATATATAAGAAAAATGAAGCCCTCTGAATGATGTTAAGCCTCATTATTAATATTTTTCAAAAAGAAAAATTTGAGCTTCCGTAGTTAATAATAAAATTAAGAAATAAGCGTACATTTTAATCACAAATTATTCATTTTAATTTTAAATGTTTGAGTATTTGTTAGGTTTAGAATAGTGTTTTAAAAAATGTATCATAAAATATATTTTTTCTATCCTGTAATCTTAATTTGACAACATACAATTAAAATAAATAATCGTTACATAGTAAACAAATTCTATCTAGAAAGAATCCACTTAAAAACTTTTAAACAAAAATATAATTTTTAAAACAATAATTAAATTTGTTTACCATAAGTAATAATCTGCCTGCTTGAGAATCCAGCTATTTAGTAAACAATAACTTGTTTTCTGTAAAATACAGCAATTAATAAATTCTCATTGATGAAATCTGAGACATAAAATAATTCTATGAAAGAATTTTTATCAAAACATAGTTGGTTACATGTATATTAAATTATTCACCATGCACTCTTTGAACATGCATTTTCAAACTAACATTCAAAACAGAAAGAACTACAAAAAATATAAATTATCCAAATCAGACAATTTATCTTGCTTCCATTGTACAAAAAGTAAACAAAAACTACATTAATAATAATTTTAAACTAAAATAATCTGTATAATTCAAAAATAATCACAAATAGGAAAGTAATTTTGACATATATCGCCTACAGAATTAAATAAATTCTTAAATATTTAACCTATCTCAACACGTAACGCTATGTATCACCGAATTTACAAAATCTGAGTTACTAGTAATAAAAACTGTTTAACTTTCTTGAATACTTATGGATGATTTACTCTATTTGTTAATATCTTAATACACATATCCTTAATAATTTAAACTATTTATTCCTTATATTTTCGGATAATTGAAGTGCATAACATAAAATATTTAAAATTAATTAGCCAAGGATTATAAGATTCTAGAAGACTTCCTTTAAAATTACTTTCAATTTAGCCACTATAAGCTGCTTTATTCATTAAAATTAACCTAATATGGGGATATAATACTTTAAAATTTATTAAATAATTTATTTACCTAAATCGTGTAACTTTTTAAAGTAGCAAGTCCTTTCTATATTTTATTTGTAATAAACTCCTAAGATACTACATTTTGCAGAACATTACTCCAAAGAATTATAAATTTATAATCTAGTTATATCTTTTCTTAAGAGTCTTTAAATTTTAACAGCATTTGTCACTAAGTTAAAATATAAAGTAGTAAATATGAACATAGTAACAAAACAGTAAGTACAATTTGATTCATTTTAAGAGAAGCAATTTATAACAAAAATGTATAAATTATTTTGGAATATATGGTATGCATCTTTATTCCATTTCTAACTTTAAAGTTGAAGGCATGTAATATTTAAATGATCGACAATTGTGCATATTTTTTTTAAAAAATTAGATTGACGTAATATTTTGTTTCTTTTAACCTTTTATCTACCTCATTATGATTTACTGCAGTTTTTTTCATGCAATATTTTTTTTTGGATCACTACATTGAAAATTAAGGGATATACATAAACGAAATACTCAACTTTGTGATATTTAATTTATTAGAGCTAATTAATTAATTAGATATTCAACTGTAAAATTAATTATATACACTGTTCACTTAAAATAAATAGTCAGATCGTTTCCATACAAATAAAATAAGACACTTAAATTTTGACATTAACTATTTTTTCGGAACAAAAATGAAAATCTTCGCAATCCACTGAATACCGTCAGTTAAAAACGCAATTTCTACTATAAAACTATTCACCTTCCCCAATAAAATTCTCATCATAGAAGCCGTGCTGCCATATATCTTGGAAGAGTGGATTTTCAAAAATTATCATGCTAAGTATTGTCAGAATATTCATAAAAATGGTTATTCTATGTAATTTTAAAGTCAGTGGTATTTATAAGTACCGTCGGTAAATAAAGGGTTAAAGTCTCTTATCATGTTATATTAGTACCTCCTATTCTTTTATTAAAATTGGTCAATTAATTATTTTCGAGTCAAGATACCTTCTTTCGAAACAAAAAAATACATAATGTGTTCACGCAAGGACTTCCACGAATTAATTATATTATTTTCAAATAGTGATATTTCAATAAATTGACACACACTGATATTATTATTACCAATGACAGAGTAAAAATAATATGATCACAGAAGCTTTGGTAGTGTGTAACACCATTATACCAGAACAAAGTTAAGATTCTTTTTAAGGCAACTCGTGGGTGAATTAATAACTCAATCAATTAGAAACATATAATTTCTGTACTAACAAATTATAGGTACAACCACGCCCACTGGGTGGCGTGGTTGGTTTGTCCCTGGCATTCTGCATTTAAGGTTGCAGGTTCAACCTCGGCCCAAGTCGGTGGGTTTTCATGATGCAGAAAATAAAAAGCGCATGTCGTATGATTATACGTCCTATAAAAGATACGTAGAATGTCCCTTTGGCTTAGGTGCTCTCGGTTAAATTAAATCCTAGTACAGGTTGCCCTCTGAGGGGGACTGGGGGTAAGAAGTACTTGCGGTGATTGGCATCTGCCTATATGGTGCCGCAATAAAAAGACATACCAGCTTCGGGGAATGTACTAGGCCTGCAATGGTAAAACACCAATCCGCAGCCCATTAGAAATATAAAAAAATAACTGTAGATTAACTAATTTGAATATGAACTGCAGACCTCTTAATAAATTACTTATAAGTCTATGTGAAAAACAAAAACAATATGACTACCTGAGAGTCAAACATTCAACCATTAGAGTTGTTTAAAAGTATTCTACGCCTTTAAATTCTTAAAATGTACAGATTTAAAGATCATCAAAAGTATGTTAGTAATAAAAAATATAAATACACTTTTTAGCTATGATGTTTCAGAATGATATCATGCTTTGCGAGAATTTACTCAAAATTTAAATAGGGTTTTTATGACATAAAATATCATATTTTTCGTGAAAATATGCCATAGATACAAGCATTATAAAATAACGTCATAATCAGTAAAAATTTTATAATACGTCTTACAATTGATTGAAATTGCTTGTATTCTTAAATTAAGAAGAGTAATTAAGGTAAATCTGGTGATCGAAGAAAATTGATTAGATATTTCTTCCAATTCGATACGATTGTGAACATTACTGAAGAAACCGTTGGGAGGCGTATTGGTGATCTTAATCCCTAGAGAATTTTGAGAGAGCTAAAAGATCATAGATAATTCGTAGGATTAAACTTAGGAACACTAGTTTGAACGTTCAGTCATTATCTTCTTTTATTCGCCATCGAAATAGGAATGGGGAACTTTTCAAATTACACGTTTGGTTCAGTCTTTCTACAAGAAGTGTTCCTTTCCCAAAGTTTCTTTTTATAATTAAAAGGATACCAGAGGATGTTTAAGATTATAATGATCCTAGTAGATTCTTTTTACTTTGGATATTACTTTATTATGTGAAATATATATTTCGGGTAATTTTCAATGGCACATATAATTGTATTTAAAAACAAAATTTGAAATCTGATGAAAAACATTGTTTTTTTAAAACTTAAGACGGAAGGCTGAACAAAAACAAATTTTTCGTCACAATACCACGTAAGTTATATATACATATTTATACAGTGTAAATAAATGTAGTTTTTCGATATTGAAGGTAAGCTATTATTTTTTTGCATACTCATTGTCAGAATTTTTTTAAAAGTTTATATTATAATGCAAGGTATTTTTTTGTTATTTGATCAATTTTTCTTGCACCCTATAGTTTAAAATTAAAGAGAAAAATCATGCTTATAAACATGATTGAAAATATAATAGTTATGGGACTGAAAGTATGCATTTTCTAATGCGCAATGTAAATAATATGCAAAAGAATAACAAATTGTTATCTAGAAGCAGTGGGTCTCCATTCAGTTCAGATATTTTCATGCAATTCGATAAAATACGCAAATTCTCTTAATTTGTTTCATGAGTATATTTTACAGTATATTGCAAGATGTGTTTTTGTGAATGTAATGTTTTCTCATTTAAATCTACTACTTGCTATTAAATTTATATGAAAAGTAGGAAGAAATCGTATATCTGATGTATCTTCCTGAACGAATATATTCACTATACATAAATTCAGATTAAGTTACATTTTTAATTGAGTAAAGTGTACATGAATAGTTAAGATCTCGAACCACCGTTTGAGCTCAGAGACAAGAGCCAAATTGCTTACATATCTGGTATTGGGGTGATAAAAAGCATACCGTTACTTTTGTAGTGAAATATAATTCTTCCTTTAAACAGCATCCAGAAACTTATAAGTGAGAGTTATGTAATCATTATATGTTTTCTGTTACTCTACTGCGAGTATCAATTTAATTTTTTTTAAATATTGCTTGTTAAATAAAATAAAACATACGTTATAAATGAGTATTTTTTCAAAAACAAATTTTTCTTTAGTAATTTATAACAATTTTTTAAAAAATTTACAAGGAATTGTTATGGGTTGAGTTGAGTTAATATTAACGTCGCACTGTTCAGCTAGCTACACGAGGGCTTTTGGCGACGGACCACGTAATTTTGAACCATGGTCAAGTGACGTGGACGACACCTGAGCTGGCACCCTCCTCTCCTAACTACCACACCACACCAACGGGAGGACGTTTCAGCTCTCGACAGATTTAACGTGCATCGCTGCCCTACACGGCGGGTTTTTAGTGGTACTTGGATCGAACTCATGACATGCCTGCAATTGTTGGATACCTTAACCACTGGGCTACCGCAGCCCCCGGAATTGTTATGGGAAAGAATGGGTAAGAGATAAATATATATCATAATTTTAATAGATAAATTATATGAATTAAAATTATAATCATTCATGAAAGATAATTTGTCTTAATACGCGATTAAAAGTTTATATTTGAATCATATCTGCGTTCAAAACATTAAAAATCTCTTTTGATAAATTTAAGTTTTGGTGTACTTAAAACGACAGTATACTTGTACTTGAGTGTACTTGAACGAACATTTTTTTCGCTTCACAAAACATTACGAATATTATGTTCATATATTTTTTCAATTTTACCTTTTTTTCTAACTTACATTGATTTTGAATTTTATTCGTTATACTGATTTCCATTGCTTATTTAAGGAATTGTTTAGTCACATCACTCAAATTTGCTGCGAGATGACTTTAAGGAAAAATACATTAATTATTTATTAATGTTGTTACTTAGAAGAATAAATATACAAAAATTACAACTCAGACTATTGTCAAAGTGTCTCTTAATTTGTAATAAAAAAAGTAGACATAAATGAATAAAACTATTCTTTCGAAATTAAGCTGAAAACAAATTGGAACAATCAACTCATTTGTATCATTGACTAGTAATTAAAGAAAGAAAACATTTCAAATATATGTGAACAAACTGTTAATACAAATTAAAATACACCCTTTTTTATAGAAATTGTAAAAAGTTTTTGTTCAACAATTAATTATGAAAACTTTTTTATAATCTAATTCTTGAAAAATAAATGAAAATAATACTGGACTCCCTTTATTTTCATGTTTGTTTCCCATTTTTCTTTGTTATCCGATTAATTTCTAAATCAAATAAAACAGATCAAAGCTAAAATTGTACTCTTCAATTAAAAAAACATTAAATTAGCAGAATTAATAGAAAAAAGAAATACACGTTATGATTCTACAACATAACTTTCAATTAATTATATTTCCAATTAGTGAAATATATTTATCTTTGCTTTTGTTCTATTGTTCTAAGGTAAACATTTTGTAATATAATTAAAACGACAGTAAATAACAAGCCGTGTGTATCTCTAAACCTTTTTAAATCCAGAAATAATAAGCTATATATTTGGTTTATTAGGAATATTAGATAAAAAAAGACAATAAAATTTTTTAAAAAAACTTAAAAAACATCGTCTTTTTTTAAAAAAAATTAACAAGCAAAAGTATTACTTGAACGAATTCCATCAATCTATTGTATTTTCAGTTTGTAAAATGTAGCTTTATTTACTTTTCTTTTTTAAAGATAATTAAGAAATGGAGAGTATATATATATAATTTGCAACACGTAAAATAAATATAAACACTATAGAAAAAATATGGAAGTATTGCACGTGTACTGTTAGCGATCACCCAAATAAATTAAAAATGATCTAAATGTTCTTAAAAATCGAACTTATAGAATGTGCTAAGCTTATTATAAAGATATATTCCTTTATCTAGAAACTGCCAATGAGAGAGAGACATCTTTTAAAAGAAACTCTATTTAACAGACACCTTTTTAAATGTGTACAATATAAATATATATATTTGATTTACTATATTAACTGACCCAGTTACTTTCAAAAATTAATATACATCATACTCTATTTTTTTAACCAATATAGAGGAGACACAATGTATGACAAAGTTAGGCATTTTATGGTAATCAATTTGGTTAGGCACTAATTTTGAGAATTGTGCCTAACTTTTTTGCCAAACACTTTTATTTTTCAGATCGAATAAAAAATTTAATAAATTAATTTCTCCCGAAATAAAGAGAAATATATATTCGTCCAAGATAAAGCTTAAATTTTGTATATTTTGCATGCGTGTGTATGTAAATCATATGAATATTTACTACTTATTCTATCGGGGAATTCTGAACTGAAAATAACATGATAGAGCAATATATTTATTCCTTTTAAATTCAAAAAAGGCCTTCAAATGATAAACCAACTATCTTTATGCTATTAATATTTGATTTCACTGAAAATTCATGTAATGGGGAAAAAGAAACAAAGAGTAAAGGCATGAGTTTATTTTGTGTTTTTAGAAGGTTTGTTTTATTTTCATTTTTTAATACAAATAAATTTTTAATTAAAATGTAAAAAGGCCTGTTCTGCAACGAATATTATACACATTTCATTATAATGTATTAAAGTAGAGAGCTTCAAATTAAATTATTTATTAAAGTATTTAAATATTTTATAAATAATAGTTATTCTTACACACATAATTAACGATACTTTTATTTACTCCACCACTCTATTTTTGTAATTTATTTTTTGGCAATTCAACAACGCTTATTATTTGTTCTAGAAATTTTAAATTTTTTTCTTCATACAATCCTTACAAATCTTCATTGAATTCAATCATGAGACACATAATTCACTTCAGAAGTAATAAAAAAAGGGACAAATATCGCATTAACTTTTAAAAAAAGCAAACACACGCAAAAAAGCGAGCCACAAGCATGGTATCTAAAATTTTATAAAGAAGCAAAATAAATTGCAAACACTCACAAGGACAAGTATTTTATATCCGCAAGAAAATATTTTACCAGTTGCGATATCAAAATGACTGTCTACTATGTATAAAAAATCGTCAAGCGTGTTTTATACCTTTATCAGCATTTTTTTAAAAATATAATTAAATTTTCAATTGTTCTTTAACTCTTTATAATTGCAAAATAGATATAAATAGATATGAAGCCTATTTTGAGTACAATATTAATGTGTTACGCTTTTCTTTACAGAGAGAAAAATTAGCACCTAAAAATTCAAAAATCTAATTTACCAGAAAAAAAAATTGGTAGCTTCCTACATACTTAAGCTCAAACAAGAAACTTTTATTCTATTGAATACAGATTTAATAATCAATAATGATAATTTATCTCTAACCGCATCAATTGTTTTTAGCACAATTCATTTAACGAATCTAGATATATATTATAAATGCGAAAGTTTGTGAGGATGTTTGGGAGTCTTTCACGCAAAAACAACTGAATGGATTTTAATGAAACTTTACAGTAATATAGCTTATAAATCAAAATAACACATGGGCTATAATTTATACCATAGACTATAATTTATAAAGATATTGTGTGAAGTGTCTAAAATATAACGATATTTGTCAAGTAAGTAGGAAAAAAATTCTTCCATCTGCAAGCAATTCTGGCGTTTGCTGCAAAAAAGCACACGTCAGCATATATCTATCTTTTGATTGTGAAAGAACCCTTTTTGTTTTGGCTACGCAAGGCGCTCTTTTCTAATTAATTCCTGTGATCAGCATAATCCCTAAGTTTTTTTTATTTCAGAATGAAACTTAAGTTTTGAAGGGAGAGTTTGTTATAAATCTCTCTTTATTTGAATGTTTTTTTAATGATTTTATTATGCACATTTGGTAGCAAGAAATTGAATTTTTTTGCAAAATAAATATTTTTATTGCGTCTGGTACTTAGAGTAGATAAACTTTGTCTTTCACACTACATCATTTGGACATATTTGCATAGTTTGTTTGTGGTTAGTGGTTAATTATAAAGCTGTAATTTTAATTGAATAGGCGGATATTGCATTTTTAAGTATAAAAATAATTATAACCTCTGTACTGTATATTTGGAGTGAGTGAATATTATTAATAAAGCTCGAGCTATGAATGTAGCTAGACATTTGCCACCTTGACTCTATCGTTATCATTTCGCTGTGTTTTTCATTGAATCACCATTATAGCCATTATAATTTAAGAAACAGCGTTGTTTGCGAATATTACAATTTTAACATAAAATAAACACAACAGAAAGTAATATTAATGTATTACACTTTCAGATAAACATTATTTACGCTATTTTAAGCGTTCATTACGCAACACTTTTAACAATGTGTTACTTTTGCTGAGCAGAGATCAGCTTAGGGAGGTATTTTCAAAAATCAACCTTCAAGAGTGTTTTGGGGAATTATAAATAAAAAAAATCCTTTTTATCAGCTATTAGATCTGCATACTTAAAATTTAACAAAGGTGTTTCTTTTTCTTTCTTTTTTTGTTTAGCTGAGATATGCAAAAAGCTTTTTTTGTTTAATTTCCAATTCCCGTAAAATTAACTCAATAAAAACTTCTTTATCCTTTAACCTGTGTTGTTTAATTTTTCAGTTCACCCGTGCGAAGAACGGGTATATCAGCTAGTAAGTAATATTTGGATAATTTCTTTTTATTGAAAAATAGTAAATATAAGACGGTTCCTTTCAAATAAATACATTCAAAATAGGTATAATAAAATTAAGATTGCATTATTGAAACATTCACTTTTTTACTTTCATTTTATGTAAAAAAAAAAAAAAAAATCTTCTATTTTGGCATACTTCGGCGACATTGTTAAACTATTCGACGCCAAGATCAATTGACTTCCTAACCTAGAAACCCATGCACTTTCTTTCTATTATGTTTCAATTTGGTCATGTAGTAACATTTGTTTCGAATTCATCAATAACCAGACAGACTTCCGCCATGGAAACTCGTCGTTCAATAATTCTATTTTAGGCTTCCTACGCAAACATAAGTTAAACTTTGATGTCACGGTATCTTAATCATTTTCATGAATTCTTAAGCAACTTTTTTTTTGTAACATATGGAGTCAATATATAATTCCGTCTAATCGTCGAAAATCAAATTTCGTCGTCTTCATTATTGGAAATTATTTTAATACTGATTTTTGCAAAGATATGTCTAACATTTTTTGTATGAATAGAATATAAATAATTATTATTTCTCACCAAACATTTAAATAAAATTGAATTGTATTAGTAAATGTGTGTTTTACTTATGATATTTTATCACTGCATTTGAATTTTATGGATGGCAAAGAGCTACAGTTAAAAATAGGGGCTAGATGTAATAAAGTTGCCATGCGCTACACAAAAAAAGTGCTTACAATGCCACATGGTGGACAAATTTTGAGTTAACGTTCATATCTCAAAAACAATATTAGATACTTGAAAAAAGCCACTTAAAATGCTGTTCAGCATCATCGATTTAGTAAAAACAAGTAATATAAAAAAAATTTAAGTCAATTCCTACTTTGAATGGATGAATAGAAAGTACTTTATTAACGATTGAAAATTTGAATAATGCATATATAAGTATAAATAAATATGTATATAGGATAGAGTGAATTAATAGTAGGAATTGAAAAGAGCATGATTTTTCTGCATTGTTTTAACAATGCACAACCAATTTGGCTGAAAAATCGGTTTTCAACGCCAACTTATGTTATTGTTTTAACAGTTACATTGTTACAACAATGGAGATGAAACTAAGTAAGCATCGAAGACCAGTTATTAATTTAATTTAATTTAATTAATGAATTAATATTTGAAAAAAACTATATTATCATCAGGTGCCATCCACTACAAGTTTAAAAAAACTTATTTGAACTTGAAACTATTGAATTTGACTTTATTAAAGATTGAAAATTTGAACAAGATAAATATATACATCAATAAATATATATAGAGGGAGAATGAGTTATTAGCAGGAATTAAAAAAACAATTTCGTAGAGTAATGTTGAAAATAGAAGGCGTAGAAGGCATATTTATTTGGAGATGACCAGATACGCTATTATTGGTGCAACTTCATTATGAACCGCTAGGAGGCGTTCCTTGCCTACGTATTGTGGATCTATGAGGCTATGCATTATAAGTAGAACATCCATTTCTAGGCGCTGAATAATTCAAATGTGCTATCGAAGTTTGACATCAAAGTCGAATAAAAAGTGGACATACATGTCTGGTGCGAAATGTTCAAAAACAGACTAACTGGCCTGGTATATTACGAGGACACGTTATTGGGATCCCGATTCTTGTCATTACTAAACCAATGATACTACTGTCTTATTTTCTAGAGGATTTGCCGTTGAGTGACTTTGAAATTTATGAAGCCAGCACGATACTGCCCCTCCCTCGCACAAGGTATCACTTGTCATTCGAGATACATTCCAGCAACTATTCATTAAATATGGTGGTTGCGTTTAATGTCCTGCTCGATCACCTGACCTAAACCCATCGGAATTTTTTTGTGCAGGACTTTTTCCTCTTCATCATTATCTCAGGAATTTAGATATCGTATTTCGTACGCTTGTACCAGCATGCCACGTGCCATGTTGAAAAAAGTGCCGCGGAAAATGCAAACCTGTGGTCTGATGTGTATTGTTGCTAAACATTTTAAGCCTGACAAAGAGATAAGCCTCATTTCAAGAAAGTGAAGGTTTGTTCAACGCGATGATACTAATGTTTGCTTTGTGCTTTTCATTTACGTGTTTTTTGTGCGCAAGATGTTTTTGTAATAAATCGATGATGCAGAACAATATAGTAGTTGACTTTTTTCATGTATCTCTTACCGTTTTTGAGATAAGACCGCTAACTCCAAATGTATCCTCTAGAGGGCACTGTAAATCGTTTTTTTGTGTAGTGCATAGCAACTTTACCATATCTCGGCCCTACTTTTCTGATTATAGATCTTGCCGTTCATAACTTATTGGGTTGACAACAGATTTTAGCGGGTACACTGTATAAATTACAAACTTGTTTCTACTTTTTATAAATACTAATTTTGAAATTTTTATTACATTCGATCAAGTGCTTTAATATAATAATAAAATGATTTTATCATTCATTCTTTGTATTTAAACCTAAGATGTCTTCATTCTTAGCATTTATTTTCAGCTGTATTTTGTGAACCCCTATATTACTGTTATTATAATAATATAATATTTTACGTACATTTTATCCATAACTAAGTAACTATATACTAACACAATGTATATTTTCTACAACAATAAATAACTACATACTAACAATGTATACTTTATACATCACTAAATAACTAAATACTAACAATGTATATTTTATACATAACTAAATATACATAAATTTCAATAATATTAAACATTTTGCATAATGTAATATTATCATGGCAAAACTATTATGTTCTTTTATATATTTCTTATACAGTTTTTACCTTTAAGTTGTTTCACAAATATTACGAAAAATTTAGTCCTTTACTCTAATCAGATAAACTATGCGTTAAATTCTATTTTAAGTTTATTTCATGCAAATAATGGAGGATTTTTATTAAGAGCTTCATAAGAATGGAAACTCTATCCAGTCATTTACACACTGTTTCAAAAATTTATAGACTCTAGTGTTATATACGTTCTGAGAAACGGAGAGGCATACAACACCAATTACAAATATGTTTTTCAAACCATTTGCGACTTGTATCCAACGAAATATTTAGAAAAAAAAAACAATTTGTATTCCAATTTTGTAACAAAGGGGAATATTAGGTTTTCTAAAAGCTTATAGAATACATGGCATTTAAACAATGCAATATTCTTAGTAGTTTAGTCTTTCTATTTTACAGTATAACATCACATAAAAGTTTATACATAACCATAAGTAAGATTTGTAATATCTAAATTCCAAGTTATGTCATGTACTTTCAATAGCTGTCTTTAAGGCATATGTACTCTTAAAATTACAGTCGTCCAATCTCACATATTTTGCAAGACATTTTGTCCCACATATTCTGATTTGGGTTTAGATCAGGTCTTATCTATGGCCACTCAAGAACAGTAAGTTTAAATAATTTTTCGTAGCATTGTAGGTATGGATGGGAAAATTTTGATGTTTATATTCTTATTTTCGTTTTCTGCAATAATTATATTATTTTCTAATATCAATGCATATATATGTATATATTTAGAAAAGTTTTGTGGATCACCTAAAACGGTCAAACTCACTTGACCACTGAAAACAAAAGCCGCCCTCAACAATCCCTGATAAATCACTACTACGGAAATAACTCATGTGCTCTTTTCGTAAATCATGCCAATATTTCGTATTCCCGTCAGGTTCCTCGAAGTTTCATCTTTCCCATCCCTGAAAAGGACAAACCTCCATTTATCGTCATTTGATATATGCTTACTAATATGCAGTTTTTGAAGTGGCAATGTGAAACTCATTTTTTAGTGAATCGCAAAAATAGATTCTATTAATCCTGTGTGAAACAGAAGCTGTGATGAACTAGAGGTTATGGTCCCGCACTCAAGGCCGAAGTAGCATGAGATCAAGTATTGGTGCCATTGACGATCCTAAATGAAGAGGAGGCTGATGCACGCGTTAAATCGTTCGAAATTCGATGTCCTTCCGTTGGTTTGACAGCTAGAAGAGAAGGTGCTAGCTCAAGCGTCATTTGCCTGAAACTCAAAATTACGAGGTCTGTCTCCAATAACCTTTGCGTTGCTTTATTTTGTCATGTAAATATAACTCTCATTCCCCTATAAACCCTATTAAATTCACATTTTCTGACTTCAAGCCTTTCTTTGTATCCGTCTTTCACTGTGAATATCTTTTACTCGCGTGAACTTCTGGAACACGGCTTTCGTTCATATAGTGTTTAGAATGTTAATACAAAACAAGTAATATAAAAAAAATAAAGTCAATTCCTACTTAGCTCAACAAAGGAACATTTTATTTTAGCTACTTTTTATTAAATAGTTACAATTAGTATAAATATGTTTATACATGTGACAAAATCACAACATTAAGTGTGGTAATTAGTTTTTATTAATTATCATTAAAGTATCGTATTGTCATCCAAAACAATAGTGTATATAAAATTTCAGTTCAACTGAATGCTTTTAAACGTGAGAAAAAAACCTTTTCTAATTTTGACACAAGTCGCCAAAATGTTTGCCAAAAAGGATGCCAACGTGGCTATATTTGTAATTATTTAAATAATTAGTTTTAATCAATTAATTTTTATTAATTATAATAGAAATTATTGTATTGTCATCTAAAATAATCATGTATATAAAATTTCAAGAGAGAGAGAGCTCTAAAATGTATTTTATTAACGATTGAAAAACTCCACCAAGATAAATAAATAAATTAATTAATAAATATATAGATAGTGTGAGCTCTCATAGTAGAAATTGAATAAATCATATTTTTAGAACGAGGCCCATGAAATTCATCGCGACAAAGGAGTAGATGTATGTGCATGTCATTAACCATAGCTTTGAGCACCATACCGGAGACCGTACGATTTGCCTCTGTTCCACCTCAATTTTTAGGTAAAACAATCTAAAGGCAGGGGCGGGCAGTATTTTCCAGGGTGCGGGCTACTTCTAATTCTTTCAATGTGTTGCGGGCCACCCAGTAACGTAGGTATGGTGAGGTAAGAAAAAGGTCTACAAAATATTTATTTTAACTTAATAATAAAGGCGGAATATCTACTTACCTACATAACAAAAATAAAAAAAACTCACACTTTTAAAACCGCATTTAAAGCAAAACGCAAGATACAAATACAATAATAATAGCCACACACACACACATATATATAAAATACCAAATGATTCATTTACTATCAAAACATTTAAAAATGCATTGAATTGTTACATTAGTAACATAAATTCTAAGTAATACAATATAAATTCTCATACTTATAGCCAGAAAAAGAGTTTGCCTGCATCTGTTGGCCAATCTTAAGTATTTCGGAATGTATTTACTAACTGTTAATTTTCAGGTGGGCATCCCAAAATGTCGTGGTGGTCCACAGGTCGACCGTGATCGACTTAATGCATATCCTCGATCTAGGGCCTCTCACCTTCCACCAACTTCATGAGAGGTTTTGCTGCTCGATGGCTATTTAGAGTGCTCCCATGCCGCACAGCAACTGTACATTCATAAACATCGTTTCCTTGTCTGGGATTCGAACCCAGGCCCTAAAGCACAGTAGCCAGCGTCACTAACCACTATACCGCATGAACTGTTCTACGTTTTCTTTACAATCTTAAGGGGTATCCGACTACATACGGAAACGTGATTTTAAAAAAGCGCATAAATGGATAATTTTCATGATACTTAATGTCACTTAGATTAGAATACATGTATAAAATTATTTTATAAAGACATTTTGACAAAAAAATGTATTTAAATGCAATACTTTGGCAAAAAAGTAACTTAGAATAACCTTTTTTTCAAAATGTTCTCCTTTTGTGAAAAAGGCTTCGATTATAATAATATTTTGCCTGTATATAGCTCAGACCTCTGTACAGAAACTCAACTATGATGTTTGAACAAATTACATTATTTTCAGAGTTACAACCAATTGAAATAATTATCGGCGTTTTTTTTCTTAAAATTTCGCCCCTCTGTTGCCTTAAAACATGGATTAACCCACTTCTAAGTTATGTACCTCAAAAATTCTATTTGAGCCTCTGTAGCATTTTTCACGAAAGGAGAATATTTTGAAAATGGGTCATTCTATGTTCATTTTTTGTCAAAATATTGCACTGAAATAGTTTTTATATTGTAATACTATTCTTAAAACAGTTTTATATGCATTTTCTAATCTAAGTGACACTAAATATCATAAATATTATCCAATTATACACTTTTGCAAAATCATGGTTCCGAACGTAGTCGGATACCTAGAAGACATACGAATGAAATGCTTCATGCATCTTAGAGCGCAGAAACATGATCGTTTTTCTTTTCGTACAACGCTTTTATGATACTCCAAATAGATGTTAGGATTTCTAGTACCAAATTTGCATTTCATTGTATTTGTCTATAAACTTTTGGAAGATGTTAATTCGATTTATTCTACGATTTAAAAATTGTTATTGAATGTATAGTGCAGAGAGTTGTTGTTTTTTCAATATAATAGACATTATATATCAAAACACAGTAAGTTGCCCAACAATACATCATATACAACAAAAAATATAAATATAATATAAGATTCTATAAACTTTTTGGCAAGAGTGTGTAGATTCGATGTTATCCATACCAAGCTACCACTTGCAAAAATAACTATATGCATTTACAAAAGTATCCAGTATCATTTCAAATTTTTTCACTCTAACAAAAGAAGTCGAAAATGTAAGACAAATATGAAAGAAGTTAACATTATTAATACAAAGGATTCCTTAGAATCTATGTTTGAAAAATAAAGTAAATAAATCTGAATTATTCACATTCACTAAACCGTACTAGATTTTGCAGACTTCAGTTTTTATATATAGAATAATTGGTAATGTCAGAGACAAAATTCAACATGGAAATGAATGACGTTTCTTTGTAAGAATTCAGTCATCAGAATAGAAATAAAATACAAAAGCAGTATTCAAAACGGAGTATGAGAGAATCAAAATGGAAAACTCTTCTGTACTAAAACATGTTTTGAAAGAAATAGATTTGTCTTGTAAAATATGGAATTCTCATTAGTTGCATCACGAATTCAAAATATTTTCAATCTGTTTACATAGTAACACAAAATGTAGTCTGTATTTAAAATTTTAATAGCATTATCAGTCATATATATATATATATATATATATATATATATATATATATATATATATATATATATATGTCATGATTTTTAAGACAGAATCAGATTAAAGTTAGAAAAGTCAAAAGACGATCTTTATTCTTTCATTTGTACATCTGTTCTGACGCTGAGAGCAGGCAGGAAAAAGCACGCCATGGTGGTGGTTTCAAGTGGATAAACTTGAAAAACATATGGTAAGTATCTCTGCTTTGAAGATGGTACTTGCAAGTTAATGCTGACATATGTTGACTATTAAATCTAGCGATCTGGAATTAGACATGTTTATTGGCTGGGCCATATGTTCGGAAGAAATAAATGGGTGATTAGTTTGATACTTGAAGATGGGAACTGAGAAACATGAATCAAGTGCTAGATAGGGAATTTAATTTTTAATCTAATTTAATTATCCTTACATTTGCCCCCCAATTTTAAAAGGGTGTCATGGCGTGGTTTTTTCTCTCTTTACAAACTTAATCAATTTTCAACAAGCACAAAACAATACATAACATTATTTAGAAAGACATATTACACACAGTAGAAATATTTAAGCAATAGGAATACTAAAACCAAAATGCAATATAATAAACGAAACTATAACAACAAACACAGTAATGACAATTAATCGATAAAAATGAATTTCCATACATATAATTGAAGATTAGCTTGTTTAAATCTATTCGACATCCAGAAAAAGAGCTCGCGTTTCCTCCTATTCCTTCATAATAATAGATTCGTATTATAACTGGTAGATATTTTCAAAAAAATTATGTTGGAAAATAATATATCAAACAATAAGATAGTAAATATAAAAATACATGAAATCATACAAATGTTAAAATAATAATTTTGTATAAAATCTACTCTGGCGCCATCGTAGTAATACCTTATATTGTTACACACATTTTGCATATATGAAATACAATTTTTAAAAAGATAAAAAAAATATAGACACTAATAAAATGAAATTATTAATAATATGAAAACGGTGTATAACACACAACTTCTATGCACTATCCAACACAATAAACAATGTTTTATTTCATATGCATTATAAAATATAAAAATTATAAGAATATAAGAATATAAGAGCTCTTTTGTATTATTTTGAGTCGGAAAAGTGGACTCAATTCAATAATAACTTTTAGTATTTCTGAAAATTTTTCACACTATTCATTGTAACTTAATATCGCATGCAATATTTTGAATCTTTCCGTAACCTTCTAAAAATACGTTTCATAGACAAAAATTCTTGAGTTTCTCTTGCATCACACATTCACTAATAAAACTGTATCACCTTATTTAATTTTGAACACATCTCTCTGAGAAATCTGCGTCATCAACTCACAGATGTTCAGGGATGCTGATAAGAAACAATGAGAGGTGTACATATCAAACTAAACAAGTTTGTCCTCTTAATGTTTCGAGACATATACAAAATTATAATGATTGTATTCTCCCATATCCACTGTATAATATCCAAAATTAGACTTCAAGTTATTAAGTTAATTTTAATTTTAGATAAGGAAAATTTTAAGAAATAGTGAATCCTGATATATGGCCGGTATATCAAAACACACAATTTCAAAATGAAAAAAAATTAAATGACATGCAATAAGATTACTGCTGGATAAAATAATTAACAAAACAATTAAATTCAGTGGAGAAAAGAGAATGCAACATGACTTTACTTGTGCTTCTTATCAAAATATCATTAGTATTAGTACATTAATCATTTTTCTAAAAACTTAATTTATATTTTTCAACTTTAAAACACCAATTTCTATCATAACTCTTAACTCCTTCGACATCTTAAGATAAAATTATGAGAAGTATATTAAAATTTCTCAAAATTTTGTATGACTAAACCTATATACTTTGTTTTCTCAATTAAAATATAAAGAAAATATCTCATTTATAACACAACTATATTATAAAATTTAAATACCATATCATATCATATATTATTATTTTTCGTAAAGTTCTGTTCAACAAAACTCAGTCATTTCAATGTTACTAAAATTGGAAATATACAATTTAAGGGGACGGTGGACCTTTGAAATTAATTTCTTAAATTGTTAGCTTAATTAGCTGGAATTGGAATTAATATAGTAAATAATCTATATATTTCACAATTTAAGTATATTTTTTTTTAAAAAATTATAATTTGATTTTTTTTTAAAAAAATTTAATTTTTTAAACTTTTTAAAAATCCTCCTTGCGCATCAATTTTTAAGATAAGTACATAATTTTTGTTTTATATATATATGAACTATAACTAAATATATCTGTGCATGGATTTTAAATTCAGCATAAAATTTGATGAAAAAAAGATAAATTTTCTTTACTATATGAAATATTTCACCAATTATCACATATTCAAAGTATTCAAAACAACGTAAAATATGATCCGTTAAATTTTTTTGAAAACTAATGCACAAATTTGTGAATTACACTATCTTTCATAACTTGTTAAAATTTTTAAGAGATACGACATGATATGAAACGCAAGGAGCATTTTACGTAATAAGGAAAAGAGAAAATTTATGAACTGAGAAAATGCATTTTAAACATTTATTTGAGTAAAATAAAAAAGTAAAGCAGCATTTTACATAATTACTTACCTTTACATGAAAATCAAACATATAAGAGATTATTATAGCAAAAATCTAAATAATACTTAAATAATTTATTATATTTAGTTATATATTCAATAATTCAAGAAACACGTATCCGCAAAGCTGATACTTATACAAAAATATAGCGTGGCAAAACATTCACTTAAAATTGACCAGCACAATACGACAATCCTTCAGATTTTATATTTATGTTTTCTATTTTATTTGAGATTTTACGCTTCATAGTTCTTTTATCTTTTGCTATTTGAAAAGTTTTACTTCTGCTTTGCTTTAATCGACGCTCATCTCTTACTCCACTGATTTGCATCGATGGTAATGAAGCATTCTGATGTACATGTTTCAAGATAAACAGGGATCCAAAAGTGAATTCACTAACAGCTGTTGCAACAGATATTTCCAGTCTTTTCTTTGATTGGAAACTTTCTTTTGGGCAGTGACTCCAGATAACACTGTGCAAACTTTCATTTGCATTTTGACTCTTACCTGAAGTACACCGAGACAATATCTCGTTGCTTGCTAATCGCTGATACACAGGGAGAATCTTTGCAACAACCTCCTCATTTAATTTTGTCTTCATAACTGGATGACTTTCAGGGGATTCTTCATTTGCTAAAGCTCTTTTGAAAAAACACCAAGAAAGTGTTCCATTACGACATTTGTTGTGTTTCGGTTTGGCGTCTGTGGAGGAACAATGATAAAGTGTGGCGTAAATAGCACTTTTCATTTTTTCGACATCATTACAATTATCTTTAATGGATTTTCTGTAAAAATTAGTTAGCTTAACTATTGTGGTTTCTTTTAAGCTACCAACCTTTTTGCCACCAATGCAAACACCTTTGCTTCGCCACTCTTTTACTTTGCTGCGTACACCTGTTCCTAGACGCTTGGAGATATAGTTGATACATTCCTCTTTTTTTATCGGTTTACCTTTTCCATAGATGTTCAACGACATCAGATGTTGGAATGTTTTTGAATCGCCATCCGACAATATGCAAGTATAACGCATATTACACTCCTTGATGGATCTTTGCCACAAAATTGCAGCAGCTTCCATTTCCATACTAGATGAAGAACCTGTATGATTTATTTGACATTCAGATTTGTGACCTTCATACCAAATTGGAAAATCTGGACTATCGCCCGAGAGGTCTTTAACTGTGGCAGTACATTCTGTACAATACTTTGATAGAATTTCATAATCTATAACTAAACCTGTTAATAAATCAATAACAACTCCTATCCCGTACAGTGATTTATAGCCCCGCTTTTGCCAAGATCCATCAAATGACACAGTAATGTCTAAAACACCCATTTCCTTTTTCTCTTCATCATTTAAATCAAGATGTTGCTTCCTAACTATATTTCTCGCTACTTCAAGGATCTGATGTTTCATCTCACTATTTTCTTCCGACAAAATTTTAATGTGCTTCGAAAAAGAGTTTTTGTCCATTGCATTCATACCAGTCACTAATGCAAATAGTTCCAATCCCGCGTGACCTTTCCCAAGTCTTAAAAAAGACGAAACCATTTTTTTGGTTATGTCAAAAAAATTTTTTTCTTTCACGCGAGCACTGGAAAATGAGGAATTTAACACTGCCTCACAACTAGAGCAAACCAACTCTAGTTTGGATGTCATACCCAACTGCGTTGTTTTTATGATATTTAAAGCATTCATATCACATTTAGGGCACTTTACAGTCGACAGTAAATTCTTCCATATGTTTGTATCAACTAATACATAAGTTGTATCATCTTGTTCATTTGCCAAATGTTCTAGAGAAGTGTGTGACAGAAGAGACAGCTTTCTTTCTGTTGCTGCATCAGTTCACTAGAATTTAATGTGCAAATATTTACTTTTGCATTCTTTTCATAATTAGAGGATGCAGGACCACTTGCATTAGGGTCATTGTCATGAAGACTTGGATGCTCCAGTTCTAATTGTCCTGAACCCCATCTCTTCTTTGCTTTTAGCAAAGCCTGCATTTTACGTTTTGATGGCCTTGCTTTTGGCACATGATATCGAGAACTAATTCTGTGCATTGTACAAATACTAAATTAATTTATCAAGAAAATTGTAGTCGAGTGTTCAATCCAAAAAAAAGGAAAACTTCGAAAGAAAAATTACGTCCAAAACGAATAAATATACTGTGTTATAACAGGTATGAAACAAGCGCGCTAAGACGATGTAAACAAACAATCCACAAGTAGAAGTTGAAGTTTCTATCGGCATCCTTCTTCATAAAATGTGTGATGAAAAAATAATAAGTGAGGCTAAGCATATGCTAAAAACTAAATACCAATAGTTCTTGTTTACGTTCAAATGGCAGATGCCACACCCATTTAAATGGTCGATGGCGCCATGTTTAAATCATGGATCACTCAAAACTCAGCAATTATTCATCAAAATGAAAAAATTCTTCGACAGAATCATTCTGTGAAATATATGGAATATTATTAGTATAAAAAATAAAAATCGCAATTTTGACCAAATTTTGAGATTTTGAAAGTCCACCATCCCCTTAACTGACCTCTACTTTGCAGTGGCAGAAAGCCTTGGTGGACGGTAATCCAGATACTGTTGTCACATTATTTCACTAGTAAAATTTTATTTATTTATTTTTCTTTCAACGTTGGTACTTCACTATTATTATATGGTGGTCAAATTCACAATATTACCGTGCAGACTTTCCGGCGAAGAAGATTTTTTTCCTTTTCTTTATTTCTCTGGTGAAAGGGAGTGATGTCTTTCATTACGGAGTTAAGGAATTGGATATTCACACTTCTCTTCTTTTTTTTCGCCATTCGAAAGTTGTTTCTTTCATTCAGGGCAAACTGGTTGGCCTCTTCAGCAAAGACAGAATTATCGTTCGGCGGTAAACAGTGCATTCTTCTCGATGTTCAGAGTGATGTTCTTTCGGGGATTTTTTTTTACTAGCGCGTTTTTTTTCCGTACCATAATTCTGGTAACCCAACGTCCTCAGCTAACAAATGTAGAGTGCCGTCAGGCTTCCATAAAGTTCTTCATATCAGTTATTACTGCAGTTGGCTTTCGTTTTTATATTAAAATATTTTATAAAAAAGATTAGTTTTTTACATTAAGATCGCAGACAAAGATCCTACCGGCTTTAATTCTGTCATGATTTTTAAGACAGAATCAGATTAAAGTTAGAAAAGTGTCAAAAGACGATCTTTATTCTTTCATTTGTACATCTGCTCTGACGCTGAGAGCAGGCAGGAAAAAGCTCGCCATGGTGGTGGTTTCAAGTGGATAAACTTGAAAAACATATGGTAAGTATCGCTGCTTTGAAGATGGTGCTTGCAAATTAATGCTGACATATGTTGACTATTAAATCTAACGATCTGGAATTAGACATGTTTATTGGCTAGGCCATGTGTTCGGAAGAAATAAATGGGTGATTAGTTTGATACTTGAAGATGGGTCCTGAAAAAGATGAATCAAGTGCTAGATAGGGAATTTAATTTTTAATCTAATTTAATTATCCGTACATATATATACATATTGATGCCCTGTGGCTAAGTGGCAGTGTATCGCGCTTCCACGCCACAAATCGAGAATCAAAGCCCGGGCTGGGTAAGGGCGACTCATCTTTTTATCCCTTTAGTGGGTCGATAAATGAGTGCCAAGCTTGATTGAAAACTGAACACTGAGTGTTTCGCGTCAGACTGACCACTTTAACGATACATCTGCAGATGCAACCCTACGTCTAAGGCCACGTAAACTGAGATGGGCACTGTAGGCCTAGGTCTTCATCGGCTGTTCCGCCACTGAGTTCAGCTCATATATATACAAAGGTTCGTGCAAAAGTCATGGCAACTATTTTTTTTTCTGAACATACCAGTCCGGTTGGAAAATGTGACATATACAGACGAAAGACAAGCTGTTAACTACATGTGAAAACAATGAATTGCACTGAAATATCGCAATACACTAATTGTTTACGTTAGCACACAGGGCAATATGGCCTTCATGTTGCAAACGGATGACAACACAATACACATAAAGTTGACATGACAAACCTGGGCCTAAATACCCTCATTTTAGTCCCCTGCCAGTATCGCCACTCGCTTCCAACGATGTGGGAGGCGCTGAATACCACCAGCCTCAGCATTTACCACACCATGTGTGAATGGGGTCACCTGTGTTGGCGCACAACATTAGCAATGTTGTCTCGTGTTCCAAACCACCTACCACGTATCGGTTCCTTAATATTGGGAATGAGATCAAAGTCACAGGATCAGATCAAATTCACTGTGACCTTTCATCGCATATCTCCCTCGGAGAATAGCTATTTTGATGTAAACGGGGTTCTCAAAGCGGGTTACTTCCATTTCACACGGCACTTACCAACTGACTGATTTCACAGCCCTTGCTGCGCTACTACCAGCTATCACTGAGCCATCTGTTGTTCTGCATACACAATATGGCTGCAGAACTTCCACATGATGCATACACGTTTGTGATCCACTAACATATATACAAGAAAAAAAATAGTTGCCATTGTTTATGCCGAAACCCTCGTAAATATATATATATATATATATATATTAGATAGTTTCCTACCATTATCTTGTATGACTATGTCTTGTTTTATAAGTTAGGGATATATAAATACAAGAATTAAGCATTCGAGTGTATCTAAAATCATTGTAGCACTTGCCTCTTGATTTAAAAAAATAGAATTTCTGAAATGGATGTATATTTATATGTAATGCACATGTAACCTCCTCTATATTTCCTAAGCTCTATTCTCGGTGGATATCTAATCATCAACAGAACTATGGCTGAGAAAGTTCAAAAGGTCCAACAGTTCAAAAGCAGAAAGTTTTGTCTATAATGTCCCTGCAACTTCCCTACACTTTGTTTTTGTTAGACAAAAAAGAAACATGCTTTCTAAATACCAAGTCTATTGGCCAAATAGTTATGGAGATCACGTGATTAACGAATAAGTGGGGGTATATACACTGAAGAGTTTAAAAAAAACTGGTAAGGCATGCCTATGCAAATAAAGAGATATGCAATCAATCAGAGTACGGCGCTGAAGCCGCAAAGCCTATGTAAGACAAACATTGTCTGACATAGTTGTTAGATAGGTTACTGCTGATACAATAGAAGGTTATCAAGATTTAAGTGAGTTTCATACTTGGTGTTATAGTCGGCGCACGAGATATGGGATATAATATCTCCGAGGTAGCGATGGAATTTGGATTTTAACGTACGACCATTTCACGAGCGTACCATGAATATCGGGAATCCAGTAAAACATCAAATATTCGACGTCTCTGTGGCCAGAAAGACCATGCAAGAACGGGACTAACGACGACTGACGAGAATCATTAAGTGTGACAGACATACAACTCTTCCGCAAATTACTGCAGATTTTAATGCTGAGCCATCAACAAGTATCAAACATCATCGATATGGGCTTTCGGAGCAGAAGGAACCCTTGTTGACAGCACGATACAAAGCTCCACGCCTCGTCTGGGTCCGTCAACACTGACATTATACTGTTGATGACTGGAAACACGTTGCCTGGTCTGACGAGACTTTTTTCCAATGGAATTGAGCTGATGGACGTGTACGGGTATGAAAAAAATCACAAGAATCCATGGACCCTATATGTGCAACAGGGGACTGTTCAAGCAGGTGGAAGCTCTCTGTTGATATGGTGCGTGCACAGTTGGCGTGATATGGAATCCCCCCCGATACGTCTAGATACGACTCTGACTAGTAACAGGTACGTAAGCATCCTGTCTGATCACCTGCATCCATTCATGTCTATTGTGCATTCCAACGGACTTGGGGAATTTCAGCAGGGCAACGCAATACCCCCCACAGGTCCAGAATTGCTACAAAGAGGCTCGATGGAATTTAGAATCTTCCTTTTGCCACCAAAATTCCCCATATATGAACATTATTGAATATATCTGGGATGACTTGCAACGTGCTTTTCAGACGATATCTACATCCCCTCTTTTTACTACCGATTTATGGACAGCCCTGCAGGATTCATGGTGTCAATTACATTCCAGCACTACTTTAGACATTAATCAAATCCATGCCATGTCCAGTTGTGGCACTTCTGCGTACTCATGGGGCCCTACACGATATTAGGCAGATGTACCAGTTTTTTTGGCTCTACTGTATATATCTGTATTACATGCATATATGTATATTGCACACATCTTTTCACTCTCTCTCTTTATATAGATATAGATAGATAGAGTACATAAGGCAAGTCTCTTAAATTGCAATGTTTCACTTTTCAAATATATATATATGTTAAAGCCTCAACATTTCTCAGCATTTTTATACCAATTTTTGTTGATACTGTGAAAACTTCCGAAGTTATTGAGAAATAACTAGTTACACTTAAGTGAAAACCTTATATCTTTCTTATCTTTAACTTCATTTTTCTCAAAACAAAAAAAAAATATGTTGCGCGCAGGATTTCTCAGAAACTATTAATGAAATTTCATACACGTGCTCAAAATAAATCTTTTCATAACTTAATGCAACAATTTTCAAAACATATTTTAATAGAACTTTTTTAAATTTGAATTTAAATTTATTTTTTTCTTAAAATTTTCGTTATAAATCCATTATATATTTTCTTTTCTCTAGATTTTTTAAAAGTTAGTATAACTTCAAAAATGAACATTTTTATACCAAGTAAAATTAATTTTGTAAATTTTGATCATTTTTGTATATCAGAATCCTACGCGATGTACAATACTGACTTTCATATTTTTGGAAAATTGTCCCATTTGTATTTCTTTATAACTTTTTAAATTTGTCACAAGTTCTCTAAAAATTTTAGAAATTATGTAAATGTATGTGATTATCATGTGGTAAAAATCCCAAATTATTGTTTTGTTTTATTGCTAAGTTACATTGTTTTAAAGAAGGATGTTTTTTTTCGAGTGCACGGATATCTGTTAAGAATCCTGAGACCCCCTTCCCTAGACAGATACATATATCTTTTTATACATACATAAGCATTTTTCTAATTATTATGAAAACCAAAAATATTAAGATAATAATAAAAATCAGACATTATTATTTAGTCTAAGAAGAAAATCAGCATAACTGTTCACAATTCAAAATTATTCAATGAGTAAATATTATGTATATAAGTTTCAGTTGAATAAATATTATGTGTATTATTATACGAAGCAAATCATGAACAAATTTTTAATTGAATATATATTCTTAGAAAATTGATTTTGTTTTCAAAAAATATTTTCTGCATAAAATTAATTATTTTCAGTTTCATCTTTTTTAAAATCATTTTTATAACAAACATTTTAATTAATTTTAAAACCAAAGATGCTTATATACAAAATTGTGAAAATAGGCAGAAAAAATTTTGGTGATACTACTTTTAGTATTTAAAATGGCTTTCCTCTATATAATTCTCTATCTATAGCACTGTTTTAAATAGACAATCTATGCACAAATATCTACATAAAATTGGTTATTCGATAAAATGGACTTTGTTGAATTGTATACAAGCAAATTATTTGTATTGAAATCCAGCTGTAAGTTAATCTTTTCCCTTTCTCCATCTCAATATTTCTTTGTCTCGAATTTTGAAGCAGCTTTATTCAATTTTGTTTATCATGGCTTTATTAATCAGATTACTTATGCATTATTACAATAATCATTTTATGTAATTGACAAAAGCATGTGGAATCACATATTTAAACTACTTAAATTCATAATAAAATATATGTTATGTTGAATCAAATTTATCAGTGTTATGTAATATATATAGACTATTTTTGTTATGTATTTATTTCACCCAAATGTTGAATCTCAACATTAACTATCATTAGGTTATATTTTAATAAATGGATGTATGATAAATTTTTCAAAAATAAGTTTCCATAGGAGTAAATCTTAACTTTTCTAACACTGATGATTATAAATTACCCATATAAAGCATTTTATATACTTAGATATGAGTTGGAAATGCAAAAATACAAATACTTCAGATTGAGGTTTCGGTTATATAATTAATAACTCTGGTATATATGTGTGTTGACTTGATTTATTTATAAAATTTGATTCTAATATCATTTTCTATTAATAAATAATACATTTTCATTAATCTGAATAAAATTAAAATGCTACAATTTTTAGAAAAGAAAAACACTATGATGAATTTCGTTATTTACTGAAGTTATTTTTCGTTAAAATGATGATTAATTTTACTTGAAATGTATACATTTTGTCTATTTGCTAAAGAGACGGAATCGAAGATTAAGATTTATCGAAGCTTTCAATTATAATGTTTAAGCGCTTTTATTAAAGTAAATATTTTTAAATTTAATTATTTGTATTTTTTACAGTTCGGCAATTCAAATAACAGAAGAAACAAAATGCTTTATTTACAGTTTAATAAATGCTCCGTTTCGCTAAAATTGCTGTAAGAGTTTCATTACGAATACAGAAAATATTAATATTTAAATTATTTAATAAATTATTTCATTATAAATAATGGAATATAAGATCATCAGTATCGATTTTGGAATAAATTCATTGTCATATCAAAAGTCAATGGAGTACCGGGTAGAAAAGATGCTTTCTTACAAAAACACTTTTTGGTAGAAAAAAACAACTGCTATCTATCATTATTAAAATTGGATTAGATTTCATCATTGACTGTCCTTTTTGACTTAAATGAATAAATACATTGCACTGCATTTCAATTTATAATTTCATTTATCTTCTCAATTTCTACTTAGATCAACAAAGAAGCATTTTATTTTAGCTACTTTTTTATTAAATTGTTACAATTAATATAAATGTGTATATAAATATGACAGAATCACAACATTAAGTGGTAATTAATTTTTATTAATTATCGTTAAAGTATCGTATTGTCATCCAAAACAATCGTGTCTATAAAATTTCAGTTCAACTGAACGCCTTAAAACGTGAGAAAAAAAAACCCTTTTCAAGTTTTGACACAAGTCGCCAAAAATGATGCCAACGGAGCTGTATTTGTAATTCTTTGAATAATTAGTTTTAATCAATTAGTTTTTATTAATTATGATTAAATTACTGTATTGTCATCCAAAATAATCATGTATATAAAATTTCAGCTAAATTGAGCGCTTTAAAATGTATTTTATTAATGATTAAAAACTCCACCAAGATAAATGAATAAATAAATATATAGATGTGTGAGCTAATAGTAGGAATTGAATAATTTTATTTGTACATTGTTGTATTTGGAGTTGCCCTTGTAATTCAAATTTTATTTGAAGTCATATTTTTTTTTCCTGAAATAAAACTTACAATGAAGAATTTTGGTTTATTTTCCATATCAATATTTAAAAAGAATATAAAGGATAAAAAGTTTTAAGGTCTAAAAACTATTATAATTTTTTAACTTTTTGTGTGTTGCAAAAATGCTCGATTAAAGAGCATCTAAAAGTTTATTAATACCCGAATAAAAGCAGAGTATTCTGTGTTTTGTTCAGTCTCTTTTCCTTTAAGGAAATAGCGTAAATAATATACACAAAATGGTGTAAGCAAAACCTTAAAAATTAGTGTTAAAAATAATTTTATATTGTTAGTTTGGATTTTGTAATTTCATAAATTAACCTTTTCCTGCATTTCTTATCATCAGTTCCGAAATTGCATAAAACGTGAATTATTTATTTTAATTGTTGAAAATTCTATTAAACTTTCATTGACCTCAGCCTTTTTTTTAAAAAAAAGATTTAAAATGAAGATTAATTTTATTTATCATATAAAAGCGGCAAGTATTTTGTTTCCTCTTAAAAACCGTTCAAAAATAAGTCCTAATGCAATTAAAGTTTTAAGTATTCCTACCACCAATGAAATATATAATATAAATATTTCTTTATATCCTTAATACATCTAATTCCTTTAATCATAGTGACGAACTTGTGCACTTAAAGTTCCAAAAGAAGAGATAAAAAGAAAAATTCTCTGAATTCATTTTTGAAATAAAGAGAAAATTCATTTCCATTAAGAATATTTTAGGAAATATTCCGCACTTTTAAATTGTCTTTTAATGGAAGTTAATCTTAAAGTTAGTACAGAAAGGTTATTTACTTAGCACAGATAGTGATCTGATTAATATTTTACCATATTTCGTTCTTATTTCTAAAAATACAATGCGTCCAGTTTTGCAAAAAAATGTTACGTCAAGGCAAATGACATAATTGTAAGGTATGCGATTACGTTCCGAACTGCGATTTTGAAAATGAGTATAACTGAAAAATATTGTTTTAGTATTTACCGTGAGTTGAATTAGAATAAACGCATAAAATTATTTTAAGAATATTATTTTAAGAAAAATATATTTAAATGCAAATTTTGGGCAAAAAAGGAAGAAAGAATAATACATTTTCAAAACATTCTCCTTTTATTAAAAATGTTTCTATAATAATGAAGTTTTGATACACATAGGTAGAATGTCTAAAGGATGGATGAACAAGGGATTTGAAAAATTCGCATTATTTCAAGAGTTGCAATCAATTGAAATAATAACGAGTATTTTTTGTTAAAAGTTTTCTACTCTGATATAATAAAACATGTGAATAAATCCACTTCTAAAATATTTATTTAAAAATACCCAAGTTCAGTCCGTGTACAGAAGAGAGAGTTCCACCTCTCTCTCTCTCTCTCTCTATATATATATATATATATGTATAAACCATAAATATAAATACAGATAGCTATAGAACGTAAATATAATTTAAGAACATATATATATATATATATATATATATATATATATATATATATATATATATATATATACATTGGTAACCAAACTAGTGGTCACTTTTTTAAAATTGCTATGTTTTTTTTAAGTTTGTATGCCTATAGAACATTTTATGTTTTACAAAATGCTAAGTATTTGATATTATTTTTAAGAGAATTTAATACTGAATTTAATACAAAAACGAAAATTCCAATATTTACAACGCAAAAAAAATTATGATGCAATAACTGTCGATATTCATTAGATGCTAATGATAGCAGTGAGTTATCAGAGCTTAGTGAGGTTGCCTTTATTCTTTATTACAGCTGCAAATCGATGTTTTATTGAGCTGAAAATAACTCTAAACTCTTCCTTCATTATTACTTGATTAGAGGAAACAATTATATCCTCAATTAGTTCTTTTTTATTTCATATGTAACACATTCGGATAAGAGTTTTTAAACGGTGCTACAACTTTTCGATAAGACTGAGGTCAGGATTGTTTCCTGGACAGGATAACAATGGTACTTAGACAAAAAGCAATGACATCAAATAAAACAATAGATTAAACACATGTGTGGCGAGAAAGTGGTATTTTCTTTTGTCAAAATTACATAACAAGTATATATATATATATATATATATAATCGGGGTTCGATGCCCGGTGCCACCAAAACCAAATATCCTCCAATTACACACGGAGTACATGCTCCTTAAATCAGTGGGTCCGAAAGTCTTGTGGGCTGAATCACAAGTGCAGGGGACTGGAGAATATTTCCCTTCCATTCAGTTCCATGGCAAAATTGTGGTGGAGGAGGAGGTAGATGTTGTCGCCAACTATCGTTCCTTTCGGGGAATTTCGCCGAGCTAATTCGTACTGTTACTTGTTGTATGGTGCTCAAGGCCTAGGCCAACGACAAGCGTACTTCTAGCCCCTTGTCATGATGAATTTCGTGAGCCTCGTTCTGACTACGTCAAACAGGTGGCATTAGCCACAACAACAACAACAATATATATATATATATATATATATATATATATATATATATATATATATACATATAGCTAAGTTGCTCTGTCTAGGCTTCTGCTAATGCCGGATTACTTCTGTGAACGCTTGCGACTTGTGGTCAGTTTAACGAAATAGTGGCTGGCGTGTCATGAGTTCGGAGGCTAGCACAGCTGAAGACCCTACGTGTAGGGTGGTGATGCACGTTAAATATGTTAAGACTCAAACTCCCTTCCGTTGGTGAGGTGCGGAAGTTAGGAGAGGATGAGCCAGTTCAGGTGTCGTCCTTGCCACTTGATCATGGTTCAAAATTACGAGGTCCACCTCCAAAAGCACACGAGTAGCTGAATAATGCTACATTAATATTTACACATTCACATTGACAGGCTTGAGAGAGTCCAAGCGAATCTGGAAGACAATTGGAGACAGCGTCTGTTGGAGTGCGTTGAGGTGTAGAGTGTTAAAGCGTCGTAAACTATGGGTTTCTCTTTTGGTGTCTTTTTAAAGGGGGAATACGTCACGCCTACAAAAGCGACACGTGAGTTGGAATCCTTTCTGTTTGGAAGTAGCTGGAATTACTATCTGACCTATGGTTCTATTCACCCCTCACGCGTTGGACTTTTAAGCCGGAAGTTGAAGTGGGAACTGCGCCAGACACCTCTTTGTAGCCTGGATAAAGGGAGGTCAAAGACTGACTTTCCTTATAACGTAAGCATTGGAATATCCTGTCTTGGATACTTTCTCATGCGAAACTAAGCGACCGTTCAGACGCCATTAGTTCTCCAATAGGAATTCGGTCTTTTGGTGGAGATCTTCTGCAATAAGGTAAAATATTATGGAAGTTTTTTTCATGAAAGGAGAATATTTTGAAATATGTTATTTTTCGTTTTTCGAATTCATTTGTATCAATTTTTTCTTGTAATAATATTTTTAAAACAACTTTGTCTCTATGTTGTAACTCAACTGCCATTAAATATAAAAAAAAATATTCATTTACATTCTTTTTCCCAATTGCGATTCCGAATCTAGTCAATCCCTTAATATCGGCTTTTAACGGAAGTTGTGACTCTTAGATTTATTATAGAAATATTATTCAGTTAGTGTGTAAATAGTCATCCGATTAATATCATAGCATATTTCATTCTTTATTTAAAAGAAATGCATCGAGTTTTACAATTAATGTTATTTCAAAGGACACGAGTAAATTTAGCCAGTAAAATATTACAATTAACTTTACGATAACTGGGCCTAATACCACAACGTTGCAGGAAACAGTATCGTGCGGAGTATGAAAATAGTCAGCTGGACGGTACTCAATAATTATTATGCAAGAAATAAACCAAAATAAAAGTGGAGTGCTTATCTCGATTCGGAATGCTCTGGGGAAGTTATCGTTTGCCATCATCGTATTCCTAATGAGATTATCTGTAGCTCAAATAATTCAGGAGAAAACCAGAACACCCCTGGGAATTCTGAAGGGACTCTGATTTCTCTCCCAGATAGGAAATTATAGATAGTTTGCTTTGAGAGATTATCAGAAAAAGCTCAGCGTTTCAGAGTGCCTTTTGCATAGGCGCCTATGTAAAAGGCAATCCTTGTATTATAATGCAAAAGTCTTGAATTCATGGATTTCCAATAAAATCAGATTTAAAACCGTGCCGTTTCACATTCTATTTATAAGTTGCGCACATTGAATTATTTTTCAAATTAATCATTTTACTTTAACTGGAAATATGTTATTTAATTTAGTATCTTTTTAGCAAAGATTTTTACTAGTCTTTGATTTTTATTTGAATCTACATTTTTTTTAAATTGTGAAGCTAAATTGTAGTAAATTGTGACTCGACTCATGTAATACTACATACATAAAACTAATTAAACTACATAAACTACATACACACATTGAAACTAATTTTTAAATGAAGTAACAGGAAAATTTAAGAAAAATATTCACAATTACTTATAAGTATATTTCACTATCAATGTTTAAAATATAAGCAATACAATATAATTTGAAAATTTAGAATAAGAAAAGGTATTCACAACCCTTAATAATTCATTCTATTACGTACTTAAACACGATAAACAATTTTACAGACAGTAAAACCGGTTTTGTGCGGTAGATAGGGACCGTATAAAAAAACCGTACAAAAAATATTCGAAAATTTCATAAATACTTACATATAACAAAACACACTACTTTGCCGAACTTCATGAAAATAGTCGCACTTAGAAAGTACGTCAATTACTTAGGAAATTTACTAGAAAGTACTTCGAAGTAAATTAAATTACACATTGAAACATTTTAAAACATTTAATTTCTCATTATATACAGGGAGAAGTTTTCAAAATGCACATACAAAAATTTACTGCTACTCAGCGTAATCCAAAGCGCTCATCTTCTTGCGACGAATTAGTTCAAAATCGCTTTCGTCACTTGAAGAAACAATATCAATTGATTTATTTTATGTCAACATAAAATAAGAAATAAGTTTTTGTGACGAACGTCGGTTGGCGTCACGATAACCAGAAATATATGTTCGAAGTTATTTAGGAATTGGTATCAAATTTAAGAAAATGCCTTTCCGTTTGTTAGAAAATTGAATCCTTGCAAATATTTTTTCCACTCTCTCAAAGAATCCGACTCTATTTGTCCGTCTTCATAATCTATCAAATTATTGATAATGTCAATACCGTTGAAAGTTACGTCTTCAATCAAGTGCATGCTGCTAGTGCGTTGAGAGAAAGAATAGAACGTCCATTGTCGAGAGATTGTTTACAGCAAATGAACAGAGGGTCTTGAAGTGTATATGTATACATTGATAGAAAAAAAATTGCAATGACATTAAGGGGGTTCACCAATGTAATGGGTTCAATAAGTAAATTTTAAAAAAAAATCCCATAAATTGCTTCCTTAACATGTCTAGAATATGGTGGTAAAAGGAATTTTTAAAATCTGAAGTTTTAATAAAGAAGCAGGTGTTAGAAGAGTAGTTGTTCGTAGCGCTAAGTTAAGATTCTCATTGTTTTAATCGAACTTGAATCAATCAGACTTAAATCTTAAAACGCGTTTTTCTCAAAACTGTTGTTTTCAAACTTTACTCCATCATATCGCAAGAACAGTTTGACTGAATGACTTTAACTTTATAGGATAGACTCAGCATAAATATACACACTAAATGAACTGCGATCATTCCAAAATTCAAAATATTTCTATATTTTATAACAAAAACGTTACAAAAGAAACCCATGAAAATTGAAAACTTTTCTTCAAATGTCTACCAAAAATCCAGTTTTTGATATTTTCAATTGAATAATTCATTCGGTGCATTTAAGCTTATAGATTGAAATGCTGTTACTGTGTTTTATATCAAATGAGCCAAGCAGCCAAAATCGTGGAGGAAGTGAGCATGCATTTTTTCGAGGAGGGTGTTTTCAGAGCGTTATAACTCACACGTTCTAGTGGGTATTTTTGGCTAAAAATTTATATACATACTCTTAAGATACATATAAATAAGTTATGAAGAACGTAAAATTCCATCATTTTATTGGTCGTCAACAAAAATGCTTAAATAAAAGACCGTCACATGGGTGAACCGACCTCCTTAAGGCTGTTGAAATTCATATACCACATAAAAAAAGATAGCACAGAAAAATCACACAAAAATAAAAATCTTGCAAAACAAATCGCATAAAAAAGAATAGCACAGAAACACATTATACTGTACTTTTAGGTACCTTTTACACGTGTATATTATCTTTTTTATTTTGATTATAATCCATGCCTTTGTAGAACAATGTATAATTTCTGCATTATCTACACTATTAAAATCCGAAGATAGACAGACGTATCTATCTATCCATGAGCGTCTATCTTCTCACGAACCGCACCACGCAGAAACTCGCCGAAGGTACCACAAGATCGGAAATAATCCGAGGAAGCCATTTGAACCATTTAGATTTCGATATTGTAATTAGTTAAAAATATATTAATTAAAAACCTTAAAAACTGGTTTTGGGTGGAAGTTTTTATTTGCTTGCATTGTTCTAAGAATGTTATTGTTACAACAATGACAAAAGTTGGCGTCGAAAATCGATTTTCAGCCAAACTGGCAAAACCAGGTTTTCATTGTTACAACAATGCAGAGAACTGTGCATTTTATCGTTTCTAATTAATATCTTTTCAAATAATTGTAATTTAAGAATGGTAAAAATAAATTCCTCACATCATTTCCCATCTTTCGGTATCTTCGGCGCGTTTTTGCGTTTATCGTTTCTTCAGAAGATAGCCTTATATAAATACTTTTGTTTACGTATGAGTTTAAGAACACTTATCCAAAAATAAGCAGGTGGCCACAGTATCCGAGTGGTATAGGTATCAGATCGTGTCTGGCTTTGTTACGAGTTCGAGCCCAGTACCACTAAATACGCACCGTGTAGGGCAGCGATGCACGCTAAATCTGTCGAGAGCTGAAACGCGTCCTCCCGTTGGTGTGGTGTGGTAGTTAGGAGAGGGGGTGCAAACTCAGGTGTCGTCCACGTCACTTGACCATGGTTCAAAATTTCGTAGACCCTCGCCAAAAGTCCTCGTGTAGCTGAACAGTGCGAGAGACGTTAATATTCACGTATTCACTCACCAAAAGTAAGCACTCGTTTCAATAACTAACTGAAATAATTTTTCTGATTCATTATTTAACAAAAATGGATACAAATTAATATTTAAAAAAATAAAGCTGTGTTGTTTTTTATTATTCATTAGAAAATTAATTATTTAATAATAAATTCGTATATTGTCTGATTTCCTGTGAATAAAACTGGATTAGCATTGTAAGCTATTAATCAAAAATGAAAATTTGAAAAAAAAAGATCTTATTTTGGTGAAGAAAGAGTTTTATACTTGAAAAAGCTGGTGTACAACGCTGGGCGGAACAAAGGCAACAGAAAAAGTTGGAAAAAACAAATTTGACAAAGAACAGCCTGTCTGAAAAAAAAAGAAGTGGAAGAAATTTCGGACAAGAGAGGGAATTTAAAATGACAAAAATATAGAAATAACTCACGTCATGCGTGATACACACCTAGAACTGCTAGCATCCAGAGAGAAAGGGAAATTTCCTCGGGGACAAGGTTATACCCCGAAAAAAGACTTGCAACGCTGGATTAAATGAAAGGAAAACAGACCCATCCGACGGGGCAAAGAGGTAGAAAACACTTAAAAAAAAGAATTTTAATGACATTGGTGTATATAAAAATCGCACACATACCAAGAAGTGTTGACATTCAGAGGGAGATGGAAAATTTCCCACAGTGAAAAGCTGTACACTTAAAGAAACCGTGCAACGCTGGGCCATGCAGCTAGTTTTAAAATAAACAGAGCTTTGCCAACAACATGAACTGAAGTGGATTTGGATTTTTTTTATTTCTAATGGATGCGGATTGGTGTTTGACCATTGTAGATCTAGTACATTCCCCTTATTTCTTTTTAGTGTGGTACCTTATAGGTAGAAAACCAATCACCGCAAGTAATTTCGACACCCAGTTTCCTCCCTAGAGGAAAGGTACTTGAGTTCTGACGATGCGAGACCGTACTAGGGATTTAATTATTTCTGAGAGCATCCAATCCAAACCGGTACTCAAGGGTACATGCCGCATAATCAAACGACATCGGCGCTGTCCATTCATTGCATCATCAAAATCCACCGTCTTGGGCCGGGACCAAACCCGCAAACTTGGGCGCCCAAGACCAGTACCAAACCAACTAACACACCAGATTGTTGGCAAACTCAAACTGCTCAGAGCATCACAATAGAATTCGAAGTTTAATTCAAAGGTAATACAACAATTCGAAAACTTTTACGCAGAATTAAAAATTATATTCGCACATCTTTAAGTACAAGTAAAGATGAAATTCGTATTGAAGTTTTTTTTTTTAATATTGCAGATTGTGCTAAAAAACCTGATTTTTTTTTTAAAACACCACAATACAATTTAAACACGTTTTTACACAAATGCCGATGGCATAAATTAAATTCATAATAATTTAACTCATCAAATTATTAAGTTTCACCAAATTTCATTTAAAAATTATTCTTACGGAAAAAATTATTTGCAAGCTCAACCCTAGTGTGTTCTTTGAAATGAAGCATGGGAATAATAGTTCAGAATAATAGTTTTCCTTTTAAGTAAATTGAGTGACGAGAAAGTAATATTCTAAAGCATTGTATTCTTTTGAAATGTCAAGGACATCGTAGTTCCACCATAAAATATACTTTTAGTCTTTGAAAAAGAATATGCAAGCATTTACTAACACGAGTATCCTCATTGCCATTTCCTTTCGAAACGAAAAAGTAATAATGACTTTTTAACACTTTTCACCATGGACATTTCATTATTTAACAGCTAACCAAAAGTTTATTAGAGTAGAGTCGATTTCTAATTATATCCTTCAAAATCATTTTTAATTTCTCTATAGAGGGTTGCAATTAATTGTCCTGAGTATTCAAACTTGATATTCATACAGAATCTCAATATGAACTAATATAATAATTTTCGATGCCGATTTTAATGTAAATAAATCCATACTTCAAATAACAACAAAATTTGTCGCCCATGATCTCTTCATACATATAAAGATCCATTGGTATCTAATATTTTAAAAGCACGAAAATAGGTTTTTAAAATATAACTAGTGCAGTATGTTATAATTTCTCAATCAGCTATGGTCCTCTTATATGATGCAATTTTAAATGAATTGAAGTCATTAAAATCGCCCAGTTTTTTCAGGAAAATTTTTAAAAAAGGGAGGGATATCTGTTTCTCATGACTGATTTTCCCACTGAGTGTAACATGTAAGCTAGATACTTATAAGAAATGTAGCCAATGTTTCTACCCGGAAAAATCAAGCCCTCAATACTCAGTCACCCCAATTCTTTTTCAATTCCTACTATTAGCTCACACTCTCTATTTATTTATTTATTTATCTTGGTGGAATTTTCAATCGTTAATAAAATGCATTTTACAGCGCTCAATTGAGCTGAATTTTTATATACATGACTATTTTGGATGACAATACAATAACTTAATTATAATTAATAAAAATCTATTGATCAAAACTAATTATTTAAAGAATTACAAATACAACCATGTTGGCATCATTTTCGGCGACTTAGCGACCCTTTTGGTGACTTGTGTCAATTTTGAAAAGGTTTTTTCTCGCATTTTAAAGTAATCAGGTAAACTGAAATTTTATATACACGATTGTTTTAAATGACAATACCATACTTTAAGGTATCCAACTGCGTTCGGAACCGTGATTTCGCAACAGCGTATAAAAGGATAATATTTATGATATTTAGTATCATTTAGATTCGAAAATGTATATAAAATTATTTTAAGAATAGTATTACAATAAAAAATTATTTAAGTGCAATATTTTGACAAAAAATGAACACAGAATGACCCCTTTTAAAAATATTCTCCTTTTGTGAAAAATTCTTCTTTTTTTATAATATTTTGCTTGTATATAGCTCTGACCTCTGTACAGAGGCTCAACTAGAATTTTTGAAACATACAACTTTGAAGTGGGTTTATCCACATTTTATGACAACAGAGAGGATTAATTTTAAGAGAACAGGGACATCATATACTTTGAAAAAAATCGATTTTTCAATTTTAGTTCTAAAAAATAGTGCTTATTTTTCTGAATCTAGAAATGTATAATACTTATATGTTTGTTGATAAAATAGCCCTAAAATATGAAAAATAAAATTGTAAACAAATGACCACGCCCTTTTTGACACATCCCTTTGAACTTTAAATATGTTTTTTCCACTGTATTTGATCTATATAAACGTTCTATATAGTGAACAAAAAATCTTTTAGTTTGTAATGTCTAATTTTTAAAAAAATAAATTTATACGTGCAAAAAGAAAATTAAGATGTTCATAATTTTAAGGTTTTATGATTATTTTAAAGAAATTATGTAATTATTCGTTAAAAAACTGGTTCATTATGTTTGATATGCTGCTGTACATATATGTGTAAATGTTTTTGTATATTCAAAGAATGTTTTTGTATATTCAAAGAATGTTTTTGTAAGAAATGGTACCTATACATGAAAATAAGTTTTACAAGATCTCAAAAATTGTGTTCATGTTAATTAAAACAAAGGGAAAAAAACATATCAATTTGAAATTACTTTGTAACTCTAGAAAAGATTAAGCATATTTTTTTGCATTTAGGTACATTTTTCAAAAAAAAAACTATCCCACTATATGATTCCAGATTTTGTATACTTCTATACAAGATGCCTATGCATATAATGAACCTATTTTTTTGTTCTATTAAGATAGTGCCTAATTTTTTTTAAAATAGTTTTATGCATAAAAAAAAGCAGAAAAATAAAAAAAAGTTTCAAATTTCAAAGTTTCATAATTTTTTTAAAGAATTTATACTAACACTTTACTAAAAAAATGAGTTCACTGTATTTTATGTATTGTTTTATATGAGTGAAAAAAATATTTTGCATAAGAAAAGGATACATTTTTAAAAAATGGTACCTAAACATAAGTATATATTACGAGTTCTCAAAAATTATGTATTACTTAAATTAAGTAGTAAAAAAACCCTTTGGAGTAGAAAGTTATTTTTGTAGTTCTACAGAATATTTACATTATCTTTATTAAGAACGTAAAAAATCTGAGCTCTATTGGAAATTGTAAATGATATATGTCTCATAAACAAAGGGTCTTAATTTTGTCATTTTACTCTTTGGAGCATGTCCTGGTTCCCTTAAGAAAAAAACAGCGATAGTTATTTCAATTGGTTGTATCTCTGAAAATAATGTGAGTCTTTCAAAAATCATAGCCTCTGTACATAGGTCTGAGCTATATACATGCAAAAAATATTATTATAATAGAAGTAATTTTGACAGAAGAAGAACATTTTGAAAAAAGGTTATTCCAAGTTAATTTTTTTGCCAAAATATAGTATTTAAATAAATTTGTTTTGTCAAAGTGTCCTTAAAACAATTTTATACGTGTATTCTAATCTAAGTGACACTAAATATCATGAAAAGTATTCATTTATGCGCTTTTTTAAAATCACGGTTTCAAACGTAGTCGGATATCTTAATAATAATTAATAAAAATTAATTACCACACTTAATGTTTTGATTTTGTCATATGTATGTACATATTTATATTAATTGTAACAATTTGGTAAAAAGAAGCAAAAATTAATTTTTTTTGTTGATCTAAATAGGATTTGACTTAAATTTTTTTATATTACTTGTTTATAATTATTTTCATTTTGTTTGCGATAAAAATCGAAATGACAATACATCATTTAATGAAGAGAAATTATATACTTACATACTTTTAAAAACATTCCAATTTTTCTGTAGTAATTTGAGGAAAAAAATCCAATCAAACTGAACAAAAGGGTTTCAAATGTCTGTAACTTAAAAAAAAAAAAAAGACTCAAATCACTATATTGTAGTTTCCCTGTGCCTAGCTGATCGATAAATAGCATGCTGAACTTTTTCTTGCTTGTGTCCTTTTAACTGGATGGTGTGTTATTGTGTTACGTAGTACACTTGTAGTTTTATATATTTTTTGATGGAGTTCTTTATGTAGTATTTGCAAGATTTCCCATTCGACTCAAACGTTTCATGTTCATCGCTTTTCTGAAATTTACTTTCGATATTATGATTACTACCCATTATTTCATCAGGTTCGCTTGTTTCATTCATTTTCAGTTTCGAAGCTTCAACTTCATCCAGTAGAGATTGCAGATGCTCCGTTATATATATATATATATATATATATATATATATATATATATATATATAATTAGTCTAATTCTCTGCAAACAAGAGAGATAAACATTCATCAATCACATTCGTAAAAAAAAAGAAGTAAAGAGATCATACAACGAAGGACACTTGATTAAAAATTATAAAATGGATGTTGCAGTTTTATAAACATTACTGACTTAGGACAGCTAATATATAGAATAATTTATATAAAAGTGGGGTTGAACATGTTTTTTGGTCTCAGTCAACCTTCCCCCTTTATTTAAATAATACTGAGCAAAAACCTATTGAAAGTAATGGATAGGAATATCTAAATCCATTACAAGATAGAGGTAACTTACCTAAACATTGCACTTGAGAATGCAGAGGCTGCGCTAAAACTGAGTGCAATAAATAAGTTATTGCGAGATTCTGGACCCTAATGCAGATTTAAAGCCTGATTTGGCTGAAGTGTAGCACTTAACAAAAGTATAAAAGTAATAGAAACAAAAATTAATAAGAGAGTTACAAATTACCATAACTTTAGTGACACTAGAGTATGTATGGATTACGCGAGACCACTGCGGGGTCAATGATTTTATTTTTTTTTTGTCAATAAATAAATGTATTGATTTATTTGTTGGCTTAATTATGCTATAAATCACTATGAAAAAATCTATAGTTAATCGATGGGAAATATATGAATTGGACTAAGACTGTAATATGTCTCTTGAAATAGTTTTTGTTAATACTTTTCCTCCTCTCTACAACAGGAATAATTCAAGTAAAAGTTTCCAAAAGTTTTTCCAATAACTCTACACTATAAAAATCATGTTTCTACCATAATTATTATTTGTGAAAACTTAGTTTATCAACTAAAAATAATTTTATGCTCTTAAAGAGTAATGCTAATTATTAAATTATGTGGTATTAGAATTCGATACATGAAAAAAAAAGTTTGTATGAATTAAAAAGGTGCGATATTAATTAAATATTATTAATAACATTGTGTTTTATTATTGTGTCGATTAAATAAATCTATTTTCCAGTGTTTTTCATAAAAATATTGGGAAAGTAAAATACTCATCTTTCAATGTTATTTACATTTTACTTAAAAATGTTATAAATAAAGGCACTCATATGAGTTAAAGACAAATACATATAGAAAAAGCCCACGTAAGTGTCTGCATTTGAAAATGTATCTAGGCATAAAGTGTTTAAAAAAAATAAATAATTCAAACTAACTTTAAGATTGGAAAGAAATATGAGTAATCTTTTTCCAATAATCTTGTACGCGTATAGGGTATCCAAAGAAGCTCTTTACATCGATAATATCTCAAGAAAAATAAGTCTTTCGTAGTTTGAAAAAATATGTGCTATACTACTTGACCGGAAAAATTTTCTTTTAAAGCCTTGGGTCTATTTTTTTCTCGTTAACAAGAAATAAAAGGGAAGAAAAGTTTTCAGATTTCCCAGTGAAAAAAGTATCAATGATGAAGAAAAATTAATTTCTGGGGAAAGAAAAAAAAATAGAAATATTTTCTGGAAATAAATTCTTTACTTGAAATTCTCGATATTTGTTTATTTTTTGTTATTTTAAAATGTAGAACGGCTCTTGATATTGAATAAAAATTGGCTGCGTTGAGAAAGATAAACTAAATATATGGATCATAAGAAAAGTGTTGAATACTATTTTCGAATATTTTTCTAAATTTCTAGCTTGTTTAATTTGTTTTTCAATACATTTAATGCGTAAATAAAAAAAAGTAAAAATAAAGTGTTTGAAATGTTCTACATATATAACCATGCAAAGTTTATATAACATCAGTTGTTTGAAAATGCATTTAAGTAATATAAATATGCAACAAAATTGATCCAACATCTTACGAGTTCACCATCAACATTTGTGTTTAAAATCGTAACTAGGAATGAACAATTAATTTCATTTTTAGATCACTACTTATGGATATACTTTAACACATACTTTAAATGATAAGCCTTGCATATATATATATATATATATATATATATATATATATATATATATGCAACTTAGTTATTTTATAAATATTCTTTTAAAAAATATACATATTTTTTACATATTAATCCGCTCTTTAACCTCTGAAAAAAATTATTCTTATTTTGTTATCAGAGAAACATCATAAGAAATTATTTCTTAAATTAAACAAGTAACACACATTCACATTCTTTCAAACCTACTTTTTTTTTATCTCGATTTTATATGGAGTTTTCTTTGAATAGTTATTATGAAATAAAATAAAATAAATTTTTCAGGTATTAGAGTCAGCTTCATAAAGGATGGAATTCTTACGGCTTGTTTAATTAACTTCCATTCAGGACGAAGCCATGAAATATTCCTTCAGATCCTTGAAAATTAATTTCTACTAAAATGGGTTTCTTCTAGAACCTTTAAACTTCACTAGAAGCATGAATTATGAATTCAAAGTTGTATTATAAATTCTATACTTTTTAAAGGGTGCACCTATAATATGTCTATCTATAGTAATTAATAAAGGAAAAAAGTTTGATTTTTCTTTGATTTCTATAACATATAGTTAAATTTTATAGTAGCACTACATTTTCTGTAAAAAAAAGATTATAAATTATATATTTTATTATCATCAATGTATCAATAAATATGGAGATCAAATTGTGACATTGTAATTCTCTAAAAGTCTTGTATGATGCCCAAAACATTCAAAGAATAAAGCAAAATTAAGAAATAAATATTGCCACAAAGTCTATTGAAAGTAAACATGTCTTGATAAAAACAAGTGACATAAAAAAATTAAGTCAATTCCTACTTATATCAGCAAAGAAAAATTTTATTTTTTAGCTACTTTTTTATTAAATAGTTACAATTAACATAAATATGTATATACACATGACAGATTCACAACATTAAGTGTCATTTAAGTTTTATTAATTATTATTAAAGTATCGTATTGTCATCCAAAACAATCGTGCATATAAAATTTCAGTTTAACTGATTGCTTTATTGGGTCTGGCACGTCCATAGGAGCCCATGTTAAATTGCGTATGTTTATGTACCTTTTTTCTCAAAAACTACATACTTCTCATGGATAAAACTTTTACAGTAAGTTATGTGTACAATCAAAAACATATTACCGAACGGTTTTGTCTTTTTGTACAAAATTAAATTAATTATGAATTTTTAAAGATTGTCCTAGTTTTCCTTTAAAATTTAGATTAAAAAACTCATATCTAAAAAGGTTTGCTATATATATCTAATCCACTCCATTAAAAATGTGTAAACATGCTAAAAGTCTGCTCACTGAAAATTTGAGGATTGTATCAGTGTTTCTCAAACTTTCAATATTTGCGACCCAATATCTAATCACAATTTTCTTCGCGCCCCCTCCATACAATAACAATGCATTGAATTCAATAATACTATACGTTGACGCTAAAACTACAGTACGCTTTACCTCTGTAAGTGCTACCAGTGTATATAAATGTCTCCTTCAGCCAATGTGTTAATAGCCTCGAACATGTATACGCGTCATTCCGTACTATCTTTTCTGTGAACTGCTATCCCTAAAATTATTCCGAAGGCTTTGGAATGCAATAAAATGACCTTGACAGTGTTTGCGAAACATTTACTTGTTTCAGAGCATATTTGCTTATCTATTCCTCCCAATACACCATATACGCTGGCCCATGTGTTAAGCGGTAACTTTGGGGAGCGAATCGCGTAACTTTTAATCGACAGTTAAGGGATTATTTATAAACCGTACAAATTAACAAGTGTTAGCTTATGAATATAATTTTTTATTTGACAAGCCCATGGGGTCAGTGGTAATTATTAAACTTGTTCTTAACTTAGTATTGTTAAATTAATTGCGAAATACACTATGCAACACTGATACAATCATAAGTGTATTATATCAGTGTAAATGTTAGTTTTATTTTGTGTTATGTCATAATGTATTTTGTTAGTTTTCCTTTACTAAATTAATATATTTTTTAAATGATGTTTTGTTTTCGACTTTTCAAAATGCTCGCGCCCCTCTTGTAGTGTTATCCCGCCCCCAAGGGGGACGCGCCTCACAGTTTGAGAAACACTGGATTATATGATCGGTAGTTTTATAGAAAAAGGTACATAAAGTGAAAATTTTTACATTTTGAGAAAACAGGCTTTAAAGTGAAAATTTGCAATTTTTGAGCAATTCCTTTTTTCAATACTTTCCAGAAGCATATGATGCATTGGTTTACTCTCTAATCATACAAAAGAGTCTTTTTCTATTCTTTTTTCATTATTTTTAACAATTTGGATTTTTTCTGGATCTTAAGATGCTTTTGTTGGGCTGCACGAATCCTACGTGTATCTGGTTTTTTGAAGCCTTGCACACATTTATAGCATGGTGCAATACCACAATGTTCTAAGATCATTAATGTTGCTCCAGGACTCATATTTAACTGTGCACTAACCATATGTACTCCTAAGTTTAGGGTTTTTAATTTCACAAATGTAAATATTGAAATCACTGACCACATGGTGTTATTAACTGATTCATTTGGGTTTTGGGTTTTTCCATGTAAACATTTTCTTAATAACATAGTATCACCTAGATCTTGAATATATTTCTTCATTCAATTAATAATGGCATATAGCATGTTTGTATGTTTTTATGATCATAGTGCCATTCGTTACATTCAGCTTGTCTTTTGAAACTTGTACCAGGCATTTATAATCGTAGGACACATTCCATGTTGAGAGCTCTTGTTTGAAGATAGAAGATGAAAATAAAAGAGCCCAAACAGCCATACTATAATATCTTTGAATTTTTAATATTAAAATTTAAATGAATCATTTACGACTACTTAGGCTTTTTCTATCACTTAAATGTTTTTCCTCTGTTTCGCTTTTAATATCCAAAAGACGTGTACCCATACACTTTTGGATAAGGCTAACACACTAATTTTTCCACTTAAACGTCATATGGATTTGTGCTCATCAGAAACTTATTTAAGGGGAAACACAGGTTGTCCTAGCAGAGCTCATTTCATGCGCATCAAGGAGTAGCTTCATTTAAAAAAATAAATAGAAATACTTCTAATTATCATATTTCCTTTTACCATACATCATTTTAACATAAATATTTGACCTTTAAGAGAAAAAATATAAAAATGTGAAAATCGATAATTTTTTGAAAATTGAAGTGCCGGACTCTTCTCTCTTAAACCGTGAGAAAAAAAAATATTTTAAAGTTTTGACCCAAGTCACTAGAAATGAAACCAACGTGGTTGTATCTGTAATTCTTTAAATTTTAATTAATTATAGTTAAGTTATCATATTTTTACTTAAAACAATAGCGTATAGCAAAATTCATCTCAAATGAGAGGATTAAAATGTGAGAAAAAAGAACATTTTCAAGTTTTGACACAAGTCACCTAAATGGTCACTAAGTCGCCAAAAATGATGTCAACGTGGCTGTATTTGTAATTCTTTTGAAAATTAGTTTTAATCAATTAATTTTTATTATTTATAATTAAATTACTGTAATGACATCATTAAATAAAAATAATACAGTACAGTAAATTATTATACTATATTATCAGAAGGTCTTCACACCTTCTACAGCGCTCAAACACAACTAACAGTGTCTAAAATACGCGTACGCAAAATATTATTCACATGCACCATTCGTCCATTTAAACCCTAGCTAATTCCCAATTGTCTCTCAATGCAAGTCTACCAATTGCTAGTCAAAGCAACACTAACTTAGTTTCGGCGAGAGACTCCCTATCTATAGGCCTAGCGGATTTTTTGAGAAAGACCCGCTTAATTCATAGATTTGAAATAAGTGTATTTTTCCACTGATTTCTAGAATAATCTATAGGATTCCGAACTCACCAAAATGGTTACCAAATTAATCAACTTAGTCGCCACAAATGATGCCAACTTGGCTCTATCTCCAAGATTTCGTCAAGTTCCCATTATAACGTAAGGAACGACGTTGCTTGCGAATATTACAAATTTTAACGTGAAATAAATACAACATAGAGTAATATAAAAACATTACACATCAAAATATAAATGCTTTACGCTATTTTTTACACAAAATTCTTAACAATATATTCAGTTTATTTTTATTCATTTATCCACAATGTGAGACACTCTTAATATTAGAAAATTTTAATGAGTTCTTGACAATAGCATTTTTAATTTATCAGCTTACAGTGTATCCGCTCAAGTCCGTTGTCACTCTAATAATTTGAGAACGAGAAGAGAGAGAGAGAGAGAGAGAGAGAGAGAGAGAGAGAGCTCTAGCCGTAGCAGTAAATTCTTGGAATTGTTAAGATACAATGCACCACTCAAAGATAACGCTCACAGCTACCCTCTGGCGGATAAATTTGGAAATACCATTCTTATCATAAAATCAGTATGAAGTACATAAACAAGTCAATTACTATTGATATTCTGCAACATTGATTTATTTAGAACAAACTTCTTGCGCTCCAAAACTGATACACAGGGAAAGCATAAAACACACATGTGCTTGATTGCGTTGAACAAAACTGCACTTTCAGAAAAGGAGGCTCATCCAATTGTCATACTCAAATGGTGTCCCTCAGCAAAAATTCACATTTGGACACTGGTTTTACATATTTCGCTATTCTTTCTTCAACATGGCACAAGTATCCGTAATACGGTATCAAATTCCTTCACAGTTGTTGAAGCGATTGCATACTCTCTTCGTATGATATATCCTCATAGAAAAAAGTCGGTGCAGGTCATTTAATGCAACTAACATACCCGAGGATTTGTTGCTGAAATGTGTTTCGAATGTACTGTGTGACACATGATACATGTTGCGCGGGGCACCGTTGGGTAGGAAATCTGCATTCCGAAGATCACTCACGATAAATCCTCTAGAAAATCGCATAGTATGTCCTTCAGTGAGCAATATCTTTGTGTAGCGCATGGCAATTTTACTATAGCTAGACCCAACTTCTATGACTGTAGTTCTTCTTGTGACAATGGACTTTAATGGGCCCAATATATAATATATTTTAAAATACAGCTGGAAGTACTGTTTAGAAATGAGAAGAAATTGTTATAGAAATAAATGTTACTGAGGATAGGATGAACATAAATATCTTACAGAGATTTAATTAATAGCAAATTGTGTTTTGAGTTGTAATTAGGGATTTCAATATCGAACCATAAGTTTAATACCAATATTCGGTATTTTTAGATCTTAATACCAGTAGTAGAAATTTTAGATTAAGTAAGAAAACACGGGGGTTTCTTTGTTTTATTTGCAAGTTTTCTTAGGAAGTGTGAATATCACAAAAATAATTTGAAACTTTAAATTATAACAGTATGTATAGAATCACAAAAAAGTAAGGGTGATTTTATAGTGATTTTCTTAATTCAGTATAAGTGCAATACACTCGAAACGGCAAATTATCTAATAATGTCATTTTACTTATAATTTCCTCCCCCATTTTTTTTTAAATAATCTAAAATCCCTGATGACTTGAGCTTAGAAACTTACATAAATTTGCATCTTCATTGCAATTAGATTATTTCTTCTTTAACTAATTTGTTTCATGTCTCGTTTTTAAATGTGTAGGAGTCCCCTTGTACTTCCTCCATTGACTTTCATACCTCATGAACATTTTTTACACAATGTCACCATATTCTTTCCATCATATAAATAATGAAACTAAACCAAGGTATTATCAACTGATTTTTTTGTGTTTTTTAAAATTATTCTTATTCATTACTATGGGGTATTATTTATGGGTATATATATAATTATAATCTGAAAAATATTTTGAGTCCTAAAGTATGAAATGCAAATGCAATGTGAACTCACCAATTTAAGAAATATCAGAATATTACCCACTTTCTTCACAACTACAACCTTGTTTTCCCAGATACAAATATCGCACAACGAATCCTGCGCATGGGCAGTATCGCGCTCTGAGCTGTAATAGGATAGTCTTGGATCGCCCCTTTGGATGGTTCCCATATTTTATCATTACTCTCTTGCAGTACGAGGCATTTTTAAAACTACAGTCTAATTAATTTCCCCCGTAAGGGAGACATAAAAACAAAAACGTATACTACTTTGCTATGCTGGTGATCCTGGTACATATAGTGGAGACAATTTAATACCCCGGTATTACAAAACCGTACAAATGGTTCAAATTACCGGTGTTCGGTATCCCGTTATACCGATATTGCAATCCCTAGTTGTTGTACTAAACATTGTTAATAATAAAGTAGCCGATTAGTAAAATTTTCCATTTTTCAAAAAAGTCCACCATTTTCTTTGTCTTAAAATATTTGTATACTTTAAAATTTATTTAGTAGTCTCCCTGACTAGTTACTCTAAATCATTTGAATTTTGTGATACTATGAAAGATATAAAGAAGCTATACATAGTTGAGATTCTTAAAGAGAATTTAGAAAAAAAAAATGATGGAGCAATGCATTAACTGTATAGGTAAAAAATGCATGTACAAGGTTTTGTCAACAACATGCATATTGCTGCGCATTTTGTGTAATTAATTTTTAAAAAAAGTGCAAATAATTTGTATCTGGAAGTGTAATACATTAATATTACTTTTTGTTGTGTTATTTTATGATAAAATTGTAATATTCACAAGTATCGCCATCTCTTACATTATAATGTCCTTTTCAATGGAAACTTGGCGAAATATTAAAGAAACCGCGAAGTTGGCATCATTTTTGATGACCGATTTGGTGGCTTGGTTATAATTTCGATGCTTCTGGAAACTACTGGAGAATTCTATTCGCATCACGATTTATGCCATAAAGAGGATTTCTACAGAAGGAACACGAATGCAGCCGTGCAGGCAATAAATAGCAGTCGCCCACTGAATTTGAGTCAGTATTACTTCGGACGTTGAAGAGGACGAGAGGATACTTATGGATATTTTATATTTTTAACATTATGAAAAAATGAAATTCCTTGCCAAAATAAGTAGAAGCACGCTGTTGTGATCTATAGAGCTACTTAATCTCTTACTGAATATTAAAATCGAAATTAAAAGCCAATGCTATCCACCAATATGCTACTGAATGACTTTTTAACACAGAAAAACAAATAAATTTGAGGGATATAAAGTTATATTACTTGTTTAGATAATTTTTTTTGAAGTGACAACTTCTATTGGCGCGTTTTGCTGGAGAGTAAACTTGAATGAATGACACGCTTGGATAGGTAACGCTTCTTCGATTTTGTTCGTCCCGAGTTGGAAATCCTGCTCGTACAATATCGTCCGCGACATACACACAGCTAAAAAGAAAAGGAGGGAAGCTACCCCGTCCCCCGCCAATCTGAAACGTGGTAGTTCATTCCCTTTTCGATACGCCGTTAAAGTAAAGTTCCTAACTTCGATCTAAGCACTCCCCCCTCCGCAACTTCTTTCTACAAAAATGAATGAGGGATTATTTATAATCCTAGTTGAAGCATGAAAATGAAACATGTAAAATTTTTAAGAAAATAGACTTGAGAGAGAGTAAGAAAAATCCTGCACGATAAAATTAAACAAAATGTAGAAAAATAACAAATTGTTTTAGATCTAAGTAAATAGTATAATTATCATTAGCAATATCGCAGCGAAGTTAAGAATAAAAATCTATTAATGTAAGCGAATCAGAATAACAATGAAGAAATAGTTCTATTAATAAAATTACTTAAATATACTCTTTGAGTCTAAAAAGAAACTGAAAACAATTAAAAATTTAAAATAACAAAATCAAGTATGCAGGTATTAAGAACAAGTTACATTAAATAATTTAAATACAAGAAAGAAAAATATAATTAAGAAGACTTACATTGCAGTAACACTAGATATATTTGTACAAAACTGCCATTTAATGACAAAAGAGCTAGTATAAGCTAGAGATTATGTGATATAAATCTTCTGATTAAATACCTTTTTAAAGGTTTTGACCTAGATTCTTCTCTTTCCAATCAACTACCTGTCTTACTATCCCTTTGCTTAAATTAGTTAATGGATAGAATTGAATATTGTTAAACTATCATCAAAATTCACAAAACCGGATCGGGTCTTCTGAACAAATTACCTATGATTTTAAGTGGGAATTTTAAAGTGGAATTTTCAAAAGACAAATCAAAGCCTTTAGTTGATTTTTTTAAAATTAAAATTGAATTTAATTATGTCAAATGATCCAAATGAAAGCACGAGGAAGTACAGAACAACGCTTCGCGGAGTTCTTTTTATAGATATTTAAATAAAATTTTGTATCTAAAGTATTTATAACCTATTTTAGCTATCATAATCCTATTGTTTCCTTCTTAGGATACAATTAATTCACAAATGTGATTGTATATTTTGCACAAAAATTTTACTTTATGAATAAATAGTATTATATATGACAATACTAATATCCCTTTTTTTTACACCGAACTAATCCCTGAAATACATTACAAAATTCGAAGTTATCACTTCTATCGTGGGGTCATAAGAACACACACACTTTTTTTTCATACTAAAAATTTTAAGTTCCCAAAAAATCATTTTTATAGTAACTATGTAGTAATTCTTTGAAAAATAGGAAATGAAAAGCCACAACAATTTATACTAATCCTATTACTAATAGAGCAATAACATACTTTTATCATTTGAATTTATAGATAACTTAATTCTTAGGTAGTAATTTTTTTATTAATTAGTAGCACACTGTGTTAAATACATTTTCAATGAATTTTAGAGTCTAAAAGTGTTTTTGCTGCGAATCGTATACTATTTAAAGGGACTGCTTTTTGAATCACTGTGTACAGTTTCAGTATAAAATTTTCTAGTAAACGTGTAGAAGTTTTTTTTCCTATTAATTTCTTAAGGCGATAGAACTTACTTAAACAGCGTTATATTCAACAAATTTATATATTTAGAAGACAATGTATGAAAAAAGAAATAGTTATCATTTTTGTATATGTCATTATATAAAAATATTGCTTTTAATATAACTATAGTATTATTACTATACTATATTCATTTATTTTATAATACAGTTATTACTCATTTTCTTTTATCTATAGAAATCTATTATACAGAGTGCAGTTTTTCTATTACTATACCATTTTCATTAAATTTTTAATACAATTATTACTCCTTTTCTTTTATGTATAGATATCCATTATACAGTCTGTAGTTTTTATTCATATGAAACTAGAAAATAAAAAGAAACTCCATTTAGAGTCATCCTTTTAGTCTAGTTATATAATAATGAAAATTTTTTTGGAATTTTTTCAAATCGCCATAACTAACGGAGTCATATTTCAAGTTTCAGAAAGGCCTTCGCAGATAAATTTAGCTTTCTCCGAAACACAATTTTTGTTATGGAACCATATTGGATACTTAGACAGACAAATATTTATTTTTAATAGCCAGACGAATGCCTTTCTGAAGCCAAATTTAACAATTTATAAAAAGTTAGGATCTGGAAAACGACAATTTCCACAATAATATAAAACATTGTTACTTATGAATGGGTTCATATATTGTCTCTTCTAAAACACAAGACGAAGTTGTTTATCTGTAAGTCGTATTAAAGTTTTTAAAGTTTTTGTCATATTTAAGAATAAATTTTCATACAAGTAAAAGATTATTTTAATATAAGTAATATTATAATAATAACTGGTAATTCTTTATGGAACTTTCATACATGTTTTCATAAGCATTTAATTTAATACATGTTTCTGTATATATATTTTACTCGTATTACAAAAAATAAATTTGCTTAACCTTTACATTGCTAGCATGCTTTCGTAGCTATATATTTATATGTATTTTTTTTACAACTATTTCTATTTATATTGTATTATTATATAAAAGATAATCGAGGTAAATTTTTTAGTTATGCAAATTACTGTGTCAAAAAAAGAACCTTATTAAAAAAAAATGCACTTTTATATTCCATCTAAAGTTTTTCAGCATATAAAGAAGCATTTTTTTGCTAAAATTTTTTTTCTAATATTTAAGTAGGTAAAAAATTCCCTAATTAAAAATCAATAATAATATTTCTTTATTAAGTCTGAAGGCTCCTGATAATTCCATATTTTTAGAATATACTTTGGTATAATAAAGTAGGTAACTAATAACCAATCCTTATGTGCACTCGATTTTATAAGCCAATCACGAATAATTTTTTTTAAAAAAATTGATTAAATATTTTATAACAAAAAAAAGAAAAACCTGCTGTATATTTTATGAATTTATTAAAAAAAAATTAAAGATTGTAAAACCAAATAAATGAATAAAAAAAATATTTTGAGCAATTTTTTGTCAAATAGTTTCATACTTTTGATAATATACTTAAAATGGTTCCACTTGTGAGAAGTTCAAACCAAACATAATAGAAAATATGCATACTTTCAGAATACATTTTTTTCGTATTTCATTTCGTTTAATTAACTTTTAAGGGTAGTTTCAAATAAAAAACTAAACAGAATATCTTGTTTATTTTCCTTGAAAATTTTTTCTTGTCCCCTCCCCCCCTTTTGAAAGGTAACAATTCGCTTTAACTGTGTGAGAAAAGCAAATTAAAGCAACTTTATTTTATTTAACTAAAAATAACACTTATTTTGTTTTCAATTTTCTTTGACAGCTACATAGAAATAAAATATTCGTACTTTTTACTGCACTTTTTTATTGAAAACATTTCTTATAAACATATATAATTTCCTTGCTTCAAGAACATTATGGTTCCATTTTTAAGAAAATATTTACTACATTCTTTCCTTTTTTTGCCATGATGGCTTTTCAATAATAAAGAATACGTCTGAAGTAAAAAATAAAGTTTCTTCCAGTATATGACTGCACAAAGGGCTGAAATGACAATAGTTAATTAAATTATATGTATCTTTAACTCTTTTAGTTTAAAAAAAAAACTCAAGTATTTTTTGAATTCGGGATATCAACCGAAAGTATGTGTGTCCGCTTATCTAATAATTATAGTTTTTATGTTGCTTTTTATGATGTATTCTCTCGTTCTTATAACTATAGTTAAAACTTTTCATCTTTAGAACTCATATCTCAAATGAAAAAAAAATAATTTTCTGAAATAAATAGTGTGCAAATTAATAATACAGACCAATGTTATTATTATTAGAAGCTCAACTATGCATATTTTACTGAAAAATATTAAAAAAAAAATTCTTTTTTCATATTCTTTTCTAAACCCCCCCCCAATTGTGTAATAATATAACAAACAAAACAGAAAACACTAAAGTTAGAGATAAATGAAATCTTACAATCGAGTATTTAAACACCAACTTGTGTCTTATGACAGATTTGAAAACAAATGTCCACAAAGCACGAGTTTTAGATTCCATTTGTAACCACTATTTATCAAAAACTACATAATTTAACTTCAAGCATAATTTACTAATAGTTACATTTTCCCTCAAATTTTTATTGTTTAATGAAAATAAATAATTTGTAGAAAAACGTAAATGAAAGTGTTTTAATAAAGATCATGTTAATGACAACAATTTAATATGACGCAGATTTCGTGGCAGGGATTGCGATGGAAAGTCCATATGGGTCCAGGCATGATCTTGTTGGAAGTGAATATGGATCCAGGTTTGATCTTGTTGGAAGTCAGTTCACAGACCATTTGTCAAGAAAGAAAGCCTTACTGTCGTAGGGTTGCTGTTGTTGGCGTGTCCATGATGTGCAGATGAATAAAAAGAAGCCTTAGATTGCTCCGAAGCTGTCGAATACAGCTTCGGCAACCTCAACAGCTTTATAAAAGAAGATAAAATCTTTTTGATCTTCTGGGCTGATTTCTTGAAAAGCCTGGATTGAATTGCTGGGCAGCTGAGGATATGTTGTGGAGACAGTTGAACATAAGGGCAATTTGAGCATTGATTTGTGTAACTTATTTGCTTTTCAGTCGAGATTTTCATTCGTTTTACGTTTTTAGAGATGGAATGAAGTAATTGAAATTATTGTTGATATGTCTTCGGCTGGCAACTGTATTGGCGTCGACGAGGATCGTGAAGTTAGATGATTGGGGGCAAGTTACTTGGCAAGTTTATCGGCTTATTATATATATTATCAATATATTGATGTCGGAGGGTGTCATGAATATATTGAGATGTTACCGCTGTAAGCAATATCTATAGGTGACCTGCTGCATTAAAGAAAGTATTTTAAGCCATTTCACCAAAGGTTGATTAAATTCGTTGACCCCACTTAATGACAACAATTTAATATGACGCAGATTTCGTATGGATCCGATAGTAATTTTCTCCAAGAAACAAACAATAATCATCGCGAAACACTATGGAATGCCAGTCTGTTACGTGATGATCGACAACGACAAAACGTTAGAAGACACTTGTAATGCTGTGGGGTTATATACAGAGTCTTAAATGTTGCTGTTAATGCAATCAATCTGGACACAATCATGCGTCATTAAATGATAGAAAAAGAATGATATAAAAGATAATGTGGCACATTGGTTAACGGATAAAGATTTCATTAAGGTAGTTTGTGGTTGGGTCTATAGCTCATTTATCCAATCGTACCAATCTTTCAAATGTCTTCACCTCTTAGTTTTCATTTCACCGATAACTATTAGCAGCAACTATTGCTGATGGCAGCTTCGCTCAATCAACTCTTTGCGATGTAGTTAGTGGACTTGACATTCATAACAAGTCAGTTTCCCTCATCCTGACTGCGTAACGATGATCGTAGTTGTTCAGTTGAAATAAAGGATTTTGAAAACTTCATAATATTATTGTTATATTTTTAGGGAATTGCAGAGGTAACAGTAAGAAAAGATAATTCGTCTACAAATGTTAGCTATTTTATGCGCCATTGTTTGCGCAGCAGAAGAACTCTGAGATAACTTTCATTGAATTTGAAAATGAAATAATTTGCGTACTTGGTAAAAAGATATCAGTATTCGAAATTTTAAGATTATGATATTAATTCTTAGGTGTGTTGTTAAAAGAGTAAATACGAGCAGTGAATGAATCTCTAGCCCTTTAACCTTTTTTAAAATTAAGCAGAAATATTTTAACTTCACACACATTCTAAGCTACACACATTGTTTCAATTTATGATCAAATATAATGCGAATTTTGGTAAAATTGTGAGTACATGTATGTGGTAAGATCATGCATCTAAATATTTCTTAAATATAGATAAACTTACTTAGTAATATTCTCTTTAACTTGAAAATCAAACGTGTCTGGAAGTTTAAAATGCTGGTAAAAGTCATTTCCTAAATAGAGTTTAAGTAAAAGAAAACATTAAAATTATAAACTAAAAATAAATATTTGCAAGCAATCTTCCGTGAAAAAAATACTTTTTAATACTTGAATTTCCACTCAAATGTCTATGTCTTTTATTTCACATTCTAAGGTGAACAACACATACTGCTATTTATTTTTATTTTGTGATACGTTATTTTTCAAAACTGATAGCGTAAGAAATATTTTAAAAAAAAAATACGAGAGATTTTCGACAGAAAAAAAAGATACAAGTTGTTTCGGAGACCGGAAAAAAAGGGTCGAACGATATTGAACAAAGCAGTGAAGCAAAAAGGAAGAAAAAAAGAATAGGAGGTAGGAAAATATATTTTTTATTTTCTACATGATATAGCGTTCTCTGTACTTGAAATATTTTTAATTTTTGTTTCGAACTTTAGTTTTATATGGGATTTCCGAACTTTATTTGTGTTTTCTTTCCGCAAGTTGAATTTTTTATGTAGTTATACTTCAGGAAACTGTGTGTCAGAGAATGTGTCTTTGAAATTCTGTATCAGATCTAGTAGCAAGTTAGTGCAGATAATGCTTATCCCAATACTATGGGACAAAGAGTTAAAAATTTAACCGGTTACAAATATAGTAGTGCCCCAAGTCAGTGTTTCTTAAAATTTCTACATTTGCGATCCAATTTTCAATCGCAATTTTTATCGCCCCATAAAATATCAATGCATTAAATGGAATAATAACCTACTTTGATACTAAATAAATCTAAAAACGACTTTAATTAAAAACCTTACAAATTAACAAGATACGTATTAAATTTTGTATTTGTTACTTTTAAGTATGATATATTTTAAGTAAGTTATTTTTTAGTAACAGGATAAGTATTTTTTAAAATTTCTATTGGGCTGCGGATTGGTGATTAACTATTACATACGTATTGCATTCCCGGGAGCCAGTATCTCTTTTGAGTGCGGTAACATTTAGGCAGATACCGATCGCCGCAGGTAATTTTGACGCCCACTTTCCTCCTAAGAGGGAGCCTCCTGAGTTTAAAGATGCAAACCTGTACTAGGATTTAATTTTGCCGATAGCATCAAACACAAACACACTCTACGGATCTTTTACATGACGTATAATCATACGACATGGCCAATGTCGATTTTTTGCATCATGAAAATCCACCGACTTGGACCAGCATCGAAACCGCATTCTTAGGTGTAAAAGGTCAGCGACAAGCCACCTACGCCAACCAGCCGGAGTATCAGAATAAGTATTAAGTTACCGTACAATCCGGCGTATAACGCGCACTCCCTTGTTTTGCGAAGAAACTTGAAATATACGTGCGAAATGCTCTTATGTTTTGAAGTAATTTATTCGAGGTATTATTCCATGATTCTGAAAAAAATAGTATACTACACGAACTACAACCATTTCTTAAGGGGACTTAGCACCCTTTGAGCAAACTTCTTTATTTACGTATTTAAAAATTATATTTTACATTTTATACAATGTTTCTATTCAAGAAAATGTTACCAGATTTAAATTTTCATATATTATTCACACAATTTTAAAAATTTTAATTTTTTGAAGAAAATTGGGAAAATTTTAAAATCCTACTCCTTTTGTAAAAATTAATTTTTTGACCTGAAATTTTTTTATAATATTCTTATGGATGTTCTTAACAACTTTAGGGATCGATTTTAGAATAACTTCATTCGTTTTCGAGAAACAAAATAAAATGTTGATATACAGGCTAAAAATCAACGAAAAAGCCAAACTGTCTTACATTTTATTTTTTTCAAACAAAATATTCAGTTTATAGCAAAACGGATCCCTAATTTTATTACATGCTTTATTTTTAACACGCAGGAAAAAAATTGAAGTGATTGGTAAATAATTGTCGAAGGAGTAGCATTTTGAATGCACTAAGGTTTCGAAAAACACAAACTGAGAAAAACCACTTTAAAGTTTATAATTCTGAAAAAATAATTATAAGCTTAATTAAACTTAAAATACCACTTTAAGATATTACTTATACGTTTTTCTTTAAAATAATTGCATTTTCATATGTTTTCAACCCACACATTTTTATGAATGATCAACTTTTAGAGAGTACTAATTGCACAAGAAAACTCAAGAGAAAAATATATTATAAGTTATATATTTATAATAATAGTATAATAAGTGATTATAATAAGTTACATAAATTTCTACAAGTTGAAAATGAAAGGGGGAAGAGGTTAAAGTGTGACTTTTTGTTATTAAAAAGAATATTTTTAATTTCTTCAAATTATATGAAAAAAAATATTTGATAGAATCTCTAAATACCTATGAAATTAACTTCCTGTTTTTTGATTTTCTATTAATCAGATCTATTAATATTTCGTTTAAGCACATATCCTTTTATCGCAGTGAGCATCTTAAGACCGCTGTCATCTCAATAATGATGTATGAACAACGAGAACTATAGTGCTAAAAGTGGAGTCTAGGTACAGTAAAGTTTTTTGCCACGCGCTATACAAAACAACTACTTACAGTGCCACCTGGTAGATAAAATTGGAATTAGCATTCTCTCTCTCTCTCACTCTCTCTCTGATGTCAAAAAGAATAAAATATACATGAAAAAAGTCAGTTTCAAAGTTGTTCAGCCTCATCGATTAGGAAAAGAAGATACCTACCTTAAAGTAGTATTCAAAATAAAAGATGTAAAGTGCACATATTTAATTCGTTCTTAACTGACAAAATTCGAAAGCGAAATAACACTGAAGAAAAGAGAAATTATGATCATTTCTGAACGTGGCAAATAGGTATCAAGTATAATTATAGTGCACTTGTATTATTGCTATGCTCAATAAGCAAAATATCCAGTTGCTGAATAATCCCAGATGGGCTGCCGAAATTAGACATCAAGTTTGTTTGTCGATAAATGCCTGGTGTGGAATATTCAAACACCGTGACTGTAGTTGTCTCTTCATTTTACAAGGGCACGTTAACGGAGCCCCGTTACTTGAAATTTCTGAAAGACGTACTATCCGATTTTTTAGAGGATTTGTCGTTGAGTGAACCCCGGAGTATGGTTCCAACATGGCGGTGCCCCACCACACATGTCACAGATTTCACTCGAGACACATTACAGCAACAAGCCATCGGGTATAGTGGTTGTGAAAAATAGCCTGCATAGTCACCTGACCTGAGCCCATTGGGATTTTTTCTGTTGGAATACATCAAACAAGGAGTGTATGCTGCTCCTCCATCAACACTGCAGGTGTCATCTTGAATAAAAGTGCAGTAGGAAACTCAAACCCGTGCCCATTTGTGTATTGTTGCTGATGAACACTATTTTGATCATGACGGATAGATGAGCCTCATTTCTGGAAAGTACAGCTTTGTTCAACGCAATAAAACATATGTGTGCTTTTATTTGTATCATTTTTGTGCGGAAGCTAATTTTTGGTAATAAATTAATGGTTTGGACATGGCTTTTTTTCATGTACCTTGTACCTGCTTTTGAGATTAGAATGCTTCCAAATTTATCAATATGCAATGGTTCAAATACTTTTTTATGTGTGTGTAGCGCATGGTAACTGTACTACATCCAGAACCCCCTTTTATGACAATATCTCTTGTCATTCATAAAATATTGGGGGTGACAATGGACTTAAGGGGTCATAGGACCCTTAACGATATCCATGCACTCAGAAAAAACATCCTTCTTCAAAAACCAATGTAACCAATGTAAAGAAAACACTATTTTGAAATTTTTACCACATGATAATCATATATATTTACATTATTTCTCAAATTTTTCAGAAAATTTGAAAAAAGATTTAAAAGTTATTAAGATAAAATTTGGTCAATTTTTCAAAAATATGAAAATTAGCATTTTACACCGCGCAGAAATCTGAAGAACAGAATTGATCCAAATCTACAAAATTAATTTTATTTGATTTAAAAATGTTCCTGTTTGAACTTATACACACTTTTAAAGCATTTAAAGAACAAAAATAGTTTTAAAATGCAAGTACGAAGAAAATTTTAAAATTTTATGAAAAAATTCAATTAAAACACAAATAAAAATATATATATACAAATTTGCTTAAAAATTTCTGTATAATTATAAAAAGCCTTATTTTGAACATGTGTATGAAATTTCATATTGCTATGATAAATAGTTTTTGAAAAATTCTGCGCGGAAGGCAAAATTTTTCATTTTGAGAAAAATGAAGGTTAAAGATAAAAAATAACAAAAAAGAAAATTAAACATACCAGTATGCTTTAAAAGTCCCAGCAACATAAATATTGCCCTCTGCAAGCTTGCAGTGCTCAATTTGTTTGGGTATTTTAAGTTTTTTAGCTTTACGAGTTTCAAAGGAGGTTTTAGAAACTTGTGTCTTAGCCGTTGACTTGCGCACTTTGTCAATATTTACACAATTCAAAACATTTGTTTTATTTATTTTTAAATTCAAAGCACGCATTAGATCAATTCTGTTCTTACTTCCATCATTGTATTCACATGCAGCTATAAATGCAGCTATTTTTGTGACATTAATTCCTGATCCAATCAATTTCGGGCTATACTTCCAAATCAGTGAATTCAATGACACATTAGCATTTTGAGTTTTCCCCCCTAAACACCTTCTTAACAATTTCAAGTGTGATAAATCTTTAAAAACTGGTTTAATCACAGTTCAGAAACTGCTTTTTGGTAAGGTGTTCTTGTGAGAAAATTCATTCACTGTATTATTGTGAACCGAAACGTTGTACTTACACCAGTTATTTTTGCATTTTGGGCAAAACCAATGTTTCGGCTCATTATCTGTGCTGGATGTATGGGCCCACACAGCCCAGACAGCTTGCCTCATCTCATTCACATTATGGGAGTTGGCACGAATAGCATTGCCATAAAAAGTCGTCAATTTGCTTATAATAGCATCGGTTAGGCGACCTTTCCCACCAATTGTTTTCCCATCGGAAATCTTCTCCCCCATAAAGTTTTCAACTTCCGCAAGCGGCTGCCCATTCGCTTTTGGACATGACCCACACACTCTATTTTTTCAATGGGAACTCTATCCCCATATGGTTTTTTTCAGCAATAGACGAAAATGTCTTTGAGTCACCATCACCTATGTATTGCTGATACTTTAATCCATGTTTTTGTTCTGATCGGAAAAACATTTTCTGCATTCCGCAAACTTCCATTCCTCAGCAGATCCGCTATGGGTTTTTGCAGAAAATTTGATGTTTAGCCAAAAAGCACTATATTTTGGTCCAAACTTTGGCCTTTATAGGAGTCACATCCCTTGCAATAAGAGGACATGACTTCCATGTCGAGAACTTTCCACCAGTCAGCTCAATCAATGCACAGACTCCAATAAGAGAAGTATGCCCATGGGTCTTCCAGGTCTCATCACCGCTAACTACAACAGAATTTACGGTGCCATCAATAACTTTTTCCTCAGCAGCAACTTTCTTCATTGATGTATTTGCAAGCGCTTCACTTATATCAGCGATCTTTGCATTTATTCTGTCGTAAGCTTTCTGAGACACTGGATTTGGCAAACACATAAGAGAACAAAACGTCTCGAGCGAAGACAATCCTTGGCCTATATAGCGCATGGCCAAAACAGACTGTCTGTTGATTTCAAGTATATTTTTTTTATATCAATCAATTCACAGGAATTAAGTTTTTTTTTTCAATGCTACATTTTCTGCATGTGAACTGAAATGTGGAAAATAATCCTACAGTGGATTTTTCACTCATTTTTATTTTGCCATAACACATAGAGCAACAAAGTAACTTTTCAATTTGGGAAAATAATAAACTAATGTCGATTAGTCTATGACCTTGAAACTCAACGCAAACATCATTTTCGTAATCTTCTGAAATCTTGTGTGCACTTGGCAATTTTTCGCAGATGAACTTTTGTTTGGCGAAACATTTTCAAAAATAATACCTTTTTCAGACAGAGATTTCTTCCGATACATGTTTCCTTAAAATCTCTTCTTTTTTTGGTCTCTTTCGGATGAAGTTTTTTCAATGGAATATCCATGTTCAAAAGCTTTCAATAACAAATGAAAAAGAATGCTAATCAAAATCGAAATGTAAACAAACAATCCCGCTTAGATTAAACGAAGTTGAAAGTTGAGTTGTAATTATGCTACTCCCGAAATCAATCTGATATTAGTGGGGCTCTTTTAATAAAACTAATCGGCGAAATATTAAAATGTTTGGAATGTGTTCTGACAGATGTCAAAAGTGGGCGTGGCAGATGCAAGTTTTTGTTTACGTGTTACTAGTTATTTCTGAATAACTTCGGAAGTTTTTCACACTATCAACAAAAATTTTGGTAGCAAAATTCTCAGAAACGTTGAGGGCTTTAACATATATTTTTTCAAAAAATCGAAAAAAAATGAAATTTAAAAAGAGTCCTATGAGGCCATAACTAGGCTGTATTATTAATAAGTACACTGTTCCGTAGTCAAATTTCTTGGTGGCGGAAAGCTCCTTCTTGTACGCATATTTGGCTCTGCAATCACTTGCTATTGTAACCCCACTGAGGGTCAAATGGGGAGAAGACCAACGCTAACGCAGGAAAAGGACGTAAAACAATGCGCTCCTGAACACAACTTAATAAATATACTTTAAAATTTAATGCAGTCCACATTGCTCATTTGAGTTCTTTAGTACGACTCTGAACACACACTGTATATAGGTGCTGTAAGTAGTTTTTTTTTTTTGTGTAGTAGATTTCTTTTCATACATATATAAAAAGAATCTTTCAATGTGAAATATTTTTAAATATTTAATAAATAAGTATTGCCTTTCCCTTGAAAAATTGTAAGGGAGTTCTTCTACGAAACTACGGATTTTACAAGGTTACAAACATGCTCAACTACTATTTCCTCTAGGAAAAATACTTTTGCGGACGTATTATGATTCTAAAATCTCTTTCCATAAAAGAACCCTGATTTATGTTAATTAGGTTTAAATAAGGAAGTTGTGTTGGTGATTGTTGTCAAGCGGAGATTAAGTCGTTGGATAAAGAAGTAAACGTTAAATTCTCGTCATAGTTCAAGGTAAAAGAACTAGAAGGGCCGCCCAGACTCATTATTGCTGATGATTGTCTGTTTATGATTTGAACAAGATTTATGTGTTCTAAATATATATTTAAATTGATATTTAAGCTGACTTTATCTCCATCGTTAAGGTCAAATGCAGATAGTGATTAAAAAGTCGTAATCAAGTACATATTGTACGTGAGTGTCTCGAGTTTTAATTAATACGACGGACCAGGTTTTTCGACTAAAATTTTAATAAAACTTAACCAGAAAGTAACGTAATTTACTGTGACTTTCGTATTAAGAGCAGATGTTACCCACGTCAGTGATTGCCGACAGTCCTTCAGCTCTGCCGAATGTTACATACGGACGGCAGGTGTACACGCAGTCGTCATACACGCAGGCGTCATACACGCAGGCGTTAACACATATTTTAAGAAATGTCTCAACCCTTGGTGATGATGATATGGGATGGAGAATCTTTTATAGATGCATATCCTGTAAAGTGAAGAAACGCATGAAGAAACCTTGGTGAAGCTTCACACTTCAAAGAACGAGGCTCCACGACAGAGTAAAGTACGGTTCCCTAATTTTTGCTTATAAAAATGTCTGAAAATATATTATGCGTATAAATTTTTTTAAATTTTAGTTTTGTAAAAATGTAATAAAATACTAAAAATAAATATTCATTCCTTATTTATTGCATGAAAGAAACTACTAATGATATTTTATTATGTTATATGTCATAAAATGGGAATAGAAATCTTTGCAAGTTGAACAACATTATCTCCAATTTCAATAAATTTCAGTATTAACTAACTAAGCAATGTTCAATAATTTAGATTCTGAATGAACATGCTAATAAAATAAACCTGAAATAAATTCAAGCTCCATTTTTGCTTGTAATCCAAAACGGTCATTCATTTTCATCTAGTTAAATTCAGCACTGCAATATTCATTGGGATACTTTAAAAAACAGAAGGATGTTGGATAATTTTATAAACTAGTGTTGAAATTACATAGGTACTTATCATACCTATTTGTGTAATAAAATTATTAATGATACAGAACTTTGTTAGTATAATGGACAGGATCTAATAACGACTTAGAAAGATTTTTTCCCCAATAAAAATGTGTAAACTTGTGGGTTCTTTTCGGATCGTGTTCGAATTGTGAGAAAGAAAATAATTGCAGTCAGGATTTTGTCCCACTGTTTATGTATATCTTCCATGGGACATTTCATAAAATAAAGGATATATTAAAGATGCTATCAGATTACAATACATCGTCCAGCCGTATCTTCTTTTTCCGACCACCTCTTTTCGCTACCGCTTTCATTTTCTCCCTCGTTCCGCTCCTCTCTCCCTCTCTTTGCCAGGTTGCCAGGTCCTTCTCTCTATCTCCTGTGTCTCGTTCGACCTGTTGCCAGGTGCAGGCAGTAGATCCTTACAAAATGCATTATATTTTTTTGGAAATTACAATATGCTTCCAAAGTATCAGCAATTACATTTCAGACGCAATTCTATTTGAATAATATTTCGGAAAATTTTGAGTATGCACGTATATCAGAATGGGTGGATTCCTTTTAAAAAAATATTTATCACTTTCATGAATATATTTATCACTATTGATAAAGATACAGCAAAAATATGATTATTTTTTTAATCTTTGATGATGTTCTGCATCAAATAAAATTATTCAAATCTTGAATTCAAAAGACGCTTGTCAAAAAAATATATGATTAAAAGAATCTCTAATATAGAGGAGAATTGTGCATTTTATGGAATAGTCGGCTAGTATGTAATACTGAGGTGTTGGCTCTGTTTGCAGCTGCTAATGCGAGTAAGCCTTTAACTGTTTAAGAAGAAAGACTTCCATAATGAATGCAGTAGAGTTGACCACATGTTTTTGCTATACGACTCGTTACAAAACAAAGTGTGTTTTTCAGTTTTCAAAAGATTTGCAGGTAAAATTTCGGACGTACTTACTTACTAGTACACATGGGATTTAACATCGAACGAGCTTTGAAATATGCATGGAAGTTAACCTAATGTACCCTAAAAGAATTGTAATTTGTAATAATGTGATCATTTTTAGCTGGCATTGTTTTGTCCTTCAGTTTAAATGCTATTTTTCCAAGATGGCGTGTCGGGTATTATGGAATACTAGTCTATCGTTCCATTCTGATGAATTATTTGCAATAGACTTCATGCCATCAAATATAAAATAAGAAAACAAAAGCCGCTAAATGTTTTCTGTAATGAAAAATTCTCCGATGGTCAGTGAAAAGGAAATTTTGATTCAATGCTTCAGCCGTTTTTTGTGGGTTCGCCTTGATTGTACTGGAACAGAGAAATATTACAATTGTGATTTTGTGTAAATAGACTCGAAACAGGAATGACTTTCATGTATTCTTAAAATTACGGCTTTTTATAATTAAAAATAACTACGTTTAGGAAGTCTTATTTTGTTTTCCAAGGTTTAAAACACCTATTTCAAATTACCGGACTGTAGTACACTGCATGATTTTGGAGATTTTTATCATTTTTATATTTATAGAGAAATGTCGGCTGAATAGCGTGGTTGGTTTGTCGCTGGCCTTCTGTGCCCAAAGTTGCGGGTTCGACCCCGGCCCAAGTCATGATGCAGAAAATCAACAGCGGCCCATGTTGTATGATTATATGGCATGTAAAGATCCTAGTGGGTGATCTAGATAAAATTAAATCCTTGTATAGGTTCGCACCGTCAGAGCTCAGGTTGTGACGGTCTCACGCCTTTTTTCTGTAACATGTCCATTGGGTTCTTTGGGCCAGAATTAATGACAACTCTTTTCCAACCAAATACAAGAAGTGAAGTGTAAAAGAAAGATGCAAATTAGGAAGCTTTTAAATATCAGAAGTTAGAGTAAGCGGGATGGCAATTAGAGGAATGTAAACAGTTTGTGGTTCAAGAGTGAAGAAGTTGTAGATAACGTTATGTGGCGAATAGTAGGATTTATATGTGAACAGATCTATCGAATAAAGGTGCATACCATTGCACTCGAGTCATTGTACTGCTTCATCTAGGTGTTATAGTCGTTACTTCAAACTACAGCAAGATAGGATTGATTATTTAATATTAGTATCGGCGATATTATTGGAATTGAGTTTAGGAGAGTCAGTTATTAATAGTGGTCCGGGTTATATTAATTTGTTTTTCTCTATATGTTGTGTGTTGTGTGTTTTGCCATCGTAGATTCTCTCACATAAATTATTATAATCTAATTTTTTAAAGCTTTAAGTTGAAAATCTTAATAAATCTATATTAAGATTGTGTATGATTCTAGTTCCTCCGTTAATCCTACACCTCTAGTTCACGCTGATACTCAAAGAGATAATCACCCCAGGGGTGGGATTATCACAATGGCGTCCCACGTGATAAGGTGCCTCACTCTAGGGAGGAAACTGGGCGTCAAAATTACCTGCGGTAATTGGTATCCGCTTATATGGCGCCACACTAAAGTGATACATGCATTAGGTGTGTACTAGGTAGATTGAAAATATCTGTTAATAACTGTTCATAATCTGCCACTAGAAATAAAAAATATATATAGAAATTTGAATGAGATGTATCATAATACCCGAGACTTTCCTCTATAATTTCTTAACTTAGCCTTAAAAAAGCTAACATGTCAAATGCTAATCTCTTGTTATATGTTTCATAATAGGCTAAATTGTAGTCTAGGTAATAGAGTAACGGGATTGTAAATAATAAGAAAGGAGACGAGATCCAATCAAAGGCTTTTGTATAAAAAGGGGTGCCTTGTGAATGTGCGTGTGTGTCTGTGTCTCACTTTAATAAAAAGAATAATTATTATCTTTATACATCTGTATGACTAAATTGTTAGGTTAGATATTATTTTTATTTATTTATTTATTTTTGTAAATTTGATTTTATCCATTCTCATCAACTTCTTTCCTTCAACAAATTAACGGGCATCTAATACGTAATAAATTTGAGCTCATAAGATACGTGACCCTATTTTTTATCTAGCTTATTATTCAAAGGCATTTTTGAAAAGAGTGTTGGGAAAAGGGAAGAGGACTGTTGTTCTAAAGTGTAATATTTCAACAGGAAGGAAAATTATCGTTGTAGTTGTCACACGGACTAAACTCGGAAGACAAATTTGAAACAATTTCAAATATTACAATTTATCTAGAATAAGTACATTAATATAATATTAGTACATATTTCTTTTAGATTATTCTTTCTTACATCAAGATAAAATTAATTTTTCTTCTCTCTATTAGGTTAAAATTCTGAGAAATTGTTTAACTAAAAAATAGAAATATTTTAGTTGTGACTTCGTCTTAAATGAAATTCGTTCTTTAAAACACTAACTTCTGGAGCTTTATATCTTACTAGCTGTTTCTAACTCGCTTTTTTGCATGTTTCATTATATTGTAGGACTATGAACTGTTTTTAATTCCTTAAGTGCTCTGATACTCCACGACCCGGGGAGTATTATCTCCTCATCTACGAGAAATTATTGTTCTCATTCAAATTCTCCATACTAAATCTAATTTATTATGTCTAAATATACACTCTGTCGCAAAAAAATATATGCACCCAGAAGAAATTGAGCTACATTCACGAAATTTGGTATGCATGTAGTGTATATGAAAATAAACAAATGATTAAAAATTCAGAACAAAATATCATTTTATTAAGCGGTTACAGCTTGCAAAAGGTTAAAAATCAGTAAGTAGTAAAGCCACCTCTGGCAGCTATACAAGCCGAAATTCGGCGTGGCATCGATTCAATTAGATCACTTATGACCCCCTGTGGAAGATCCTGCCATAGTCTTTGCATCTGCGCAGTTAATTCTCCTGTATCTCGGGACGGCTGCAGTTGCCTTCCCAACGCGTCCAGACATGCTCTATTGGCGAAAGATCTGGTGACCTGGCAGGCCATGGTAGGACGTTATATCCTTGAAGACATTGTTGGGAGAGTCGCGCAGTATGTGGACGAGCATTATCCTGTTGATAAATGGCACCTGGGCGACTTGATAGCATGGGTAGCACAATCGGCGTTAAAATATCGTCCACGTATCTGCGAGCTGTCAAAGTGCCTTGAAGGACCACTAAAGATGATCGTGTGTCCCAAGAAATTGCTCCCCCACTGTCACACCTTGTGAAATTGCTGTATGCCGCTCGACAATAAATGCCGGATCGGACCTCTGGCCGGTGCGCCTCCAGACACGTGTGCGGTGGTCATCAGCACTGAGACTGAATCGGGGATTCATCACTGAAGATGACACGTCTCCAGTCTGTCACACTCCAAGTTGCCCGAGGTCGGCAAAAATCCAGTCGACACTGCCTATGATGTGGGGTCAGTGGTAAGCGTCTTAGCGGACGTCGGCTCCTCAAGCCAACTTCGGTCAGTCGTCTCCTTATGGTTTCTCTTGATGGCACTGGATGTCTGGAAGGAGGTAAGTGGCGTTGAATCGATGCTAGCGACGTTGTTGGTGCCGAAGTGGCCACTCTTTTGATTGCACGATCCTCGCGATCATTTGTGTTCCTGGGACGTCCTGACCCTCCGCGACGGTACACTCTACCTTCTGTGATCCACTGTTGCCAACACCGAGCAACTACCATATCGCTCCGACCGAGGTGGCGGCCGATACGTCTATTCGACCAACCTGCTTCTCTGAGGCCTATTATACGGCCCCTATCAAAATCCGTCAGCTGCTCGTACTGCCGCCGGTTACGTCTTAGAGGCATCCTAAGTCTCAATATCGTCTATCAAAGTCATCAGATTCGTTTGGATAGCCGTACGGCGCTCGTACTCATGCTTTTAAACTCTCCCAGTTGCGCAACTAATATGCGCATAGCACACTTAGCCTTGTCTCATTGGCTTCGAAATTTTAATCATTTGCATATCTCTTACCAGACTACATTCTTGCCGAGTTTCGTGATTGTAGCTTGATTTCTTCTGGGTGCATATATTTTTTTGCGACAGAGAGTATATCTATCAACGCAACACAAGTCTTACTAGAGGGATATGATCAGGAGGGATACTACGTAATTATCAATTCTTAGTAAATAGCGCCTGGAATCCTAATCACTATCTTTATGAGAAATTAACCTCAGCATCTTTATCTACTGTAGATTCCTTAATAAGCTTAAGTCCGTTCTATAATTAATCTCTTACCATTATCTCCCGGCGATCAGCACTTGGGATTTCTCTCACTTCTTGCATTTTATTATTCTACTATTATCATTCCATTCTATTACTGTCTGACTACTATTCTACCATCCATCCGACTACTATCAAACTTCTATTCAACTACCTCGCGAATGCTTAAGCCCCTTGTATATCAATCCATTATTCTGCATATCGCGGTTTCTTCTTGAGAGAATTGGATTGAAATAATGCCTTTATGGCCCCAAAGATTCCCCAAGAGGATTAATGAGAAGGTGCGATGAAGCCCTGTCACAGTGCCAATTAAAAATTAAGCAATTTGCTCCCCAGTGCCACCATTTTTTTCATACACAAGCGTATGCAGTAAATTGGGGGAGAAAGACAAATTTTTCTCTAGAACAAGTAAATCCTTCGCAAACACTGTCAAAGTTCTTATATTGTATTCCAGAGCCTTCTTGTTAGGTTTACTTATAACAGTGCAAGGAAAAGAATCGTATTTCGGAAAGACGTATTGATACATCCAAAGCACGTAGCTCGCCTGTTGAGCAAGACGAATATATACGCCGGCAGCAGTTAAGGGGTTAAGTTATTGAGTAGTCAAAGTTCTAGCGAAGTTAATTATTTTACATCAAAGCTCTAGTGAAGTTGATAATAAAGTGTAGATTGCATTAAAAACATTTACATAGACATTTCCTCTAGATTTCAGGAGGGAAGGAAGAATATTTCCACAATGTTGATATAATTATATTTTACGCACCCGTGATTTCCCCATTTCCAGAATCTATTCCCGCCAAAATTCGTTTCGTATCAGATTTCTACTAAATGGGAAAAAATACTTGTCAAACTTCACGTCTGTTAATCTCATAGTTCAAAAATGGGAACTTTTATCCATAACGTCCTTTTACCTCTCGCAACCTCTCTTCAGAGTCGATCTCCCCCACAACTTGTTCTTAGCGGAACTCTTCTCAATAAAGTGACGCTAAGAAACAAGTTTACAAAGTTTTATTCTGTGGGTCTAATCGTTTCGCAGATCTTATGAAAATTGAGTGAGTGAGTAATTTTCTTCCTATATCCCTTTTAAGACCCAACCCGTATGATCGTGTGGGTTATATGTACTTATACGTTTTGCTTCTGGAATAGTTGTATGTGAGAAAATCGCAAATCTAACGAATGAGCCGGTTTGCAGAAAGTGTAAAAAGTGTTACTTTTTATCAACAGACGATGGTTGCGGTCCATGTTTTACTTTCAGCTGGCAAATCTAGCTTTGTTTTCAAATACAACGAAAGCACGTCTTCTTTTTATCTGTCGTAAAAAGAAAATTATCAATATATACATCTAACTGTTTAGATAAAAAATTTTATATTAATGTTTATATAATTGTAAAATAGAAAAAATATTATTTATACTCTATTAATGTGGCTTGTAGGACTCGGAATTTCGTTACCCTCACGATCGTGCGGGCTGGATGTTACGTGAGTCACTGTAGCTGTAAAGGTAAGTACTAAGCATGCGAATTTACTTTTCTGTTTCAATATTTTTTATGAAAACCGACATAACGACAAAATATATTATTATATAGGTAATACCAAATTTTCTTGGGGGTCGCAATGGACGAGTCCCTTTTTTTTTTCTTTTTTGAAATTAATTTACTTTTTCATATATTTGTTGAGGATTATGTCCTTTTTATACTTGCCACAGATATCTGCATCCATACCTGTTCCTCCTCCCCAAAAAGCTTGGATCTTTCGGGGAGTTAGTATGCAGTGTGGCTTAAATATATATATATATATATATATATATATATGTATTTAAATATTAAAATTTCCTGATACATTTTACTATTTTTCATAGAATACTTTTAACCAAAAACTTTTCAGGTGTCTAAAAGGAGAAGAATTCTCAAAGAAGACATTTTCATTTGATGAATAAATCAGATCGAACTTAGATCAGAACTTAGTCATCTCTCGGATGATGACATTGCTACTAACAAAACATATGAATCGCGTATACTGGAAGGAGAATCAAAGTTCAGGTGAGAGCGATGACAAAACTCATGGGAATATTTGAAAGGAAAAAGACAATTTTGTATAATTATTTACCATAAAAGTCTCTTGAACACATTCATTACACTGATTTAGCTGTTGAAAATTCTTGGTTTCTGTGCAAACAAGATGCAATATCAAATAAAATTCCTCTAAAAATCAAAATGGATTACTTACAATTTAAGGTAGGGATAGTTGAAGCGTTATTAGCCTCTCCACCTACTAACAAAAGTATTTTAACTGATGATGAAGATAACAGTGTTGTAATTCCACCCGCAAAAAAAGATCGAAGCGTTATAATCCACCTGTTATGCATGTATAGTCATTTACTTACATGTATGCTTACATTTGCTTACATGTATAGTCATCTGCTTGACATGTATAGTCATTTTTGATGTGTTAATGACACTTCAAGGCCTCACAAGTGCAGATTTAATAACTACGAAAGCAGTTCGAAAACATGTTGTAAAAAATGCAATGGTTATTTATAATTACTTATGAACAATAAAACAAAATAGTTTTATTGTAAGTAAGTAATGAATGAATTAAAAAAAGTTAATTATACATCAAAATGATTTCCATATTTGCAACAATTTTAGTTGAATTAAGATTGTTTCTTTTATCAACTTACAGCTAAAAATGAAGAACTCGTAAAGTTTCATAGTTGACCTGTTTCACCGATAACACTCAACCGGCACGATCGTGCGGGTACCGTCTACGTTCCAGGAGGGGATCGGGGATTTTTTTACTATTTTTTCCAATGTCATAGGGGTCCATATAGTATTAATAAAAAATTTAATATTTGAAGATAAAAATAATTCGTGTCTTAATGGGATATGTATAGATAGACCGAAATAAAGTTTTGAAACGCATTCTTAGTCATCATGGCTTTTTAAGGTATCTGCCTACGTTCAGAAACAAATTTTCTAAAATGCAATGCTATTAGTAATTTTATGTTATTTTATTGGGAATTATGACTTAAATATTATAGGAAAACACCAATCTGAAAATTATATGACAGTGTAAATTTATTAAAATGAGGTATTTTAGGTAAAATTTGATGAAAATTGTATCAAATTTCAAAACACTCTACATGGAATTCAAAGCCATATATTTAAATTAATTTCTTATACAAATATTTAACAAAATTATGAAGACAATGAACTAAAATATAAAATACACTGGTGTGCAAAAATTAAGAACGAGACGGTTTCTTCAATATAACTTTGTACAAAAAATTTTCCAAATCAACACATTTAATACCGTAAGATCCCCAATACGTAAGGACATGTGTAATATGTAAGCAACACTTACTAAAAGAGAAATCAGAGGGATAAAAAGAAGCTTGATTGAAAAAGTAGCATGGAGCGCAATGCGACTGAAGGCCGAAACATCCCTGTGATGGGTGTCCAGAAAGAAACATCTGATCTTAAGTAGGGGATATGATCTCCCCTGACTGCTAGGCAGGTTTCACAGCGTCTGCCCATGCTGAGAATGAGGGTGTCAATGAGTTATTGAGGCATTGCTGCCTATTCGTCTTGCAGCGCCAATCGAAGCTCCCGAATCGTTACTGGTGGTAAGGTACGGGCTTCCAAGCGTCTGCCTAGAAAATCCCGTACATGCTCGATGGGATTGAGATCCGGAGATCGTGCCGGCCAATCCATACGTTCAATATCCTCACTCTCTAAGAGCTGTTCAGCAGCTACTGTGCGATGACATGGTGCATTGTCGTCCAAGAAAAGGAACTGCAGACCCAAAGCACCTCTAAAAAGACGCACAGATGGAAGAAGAATCTCGTTACAATAACGGGTCCGGTTGACTGAACCTGCGTCGAAGATGTGAAGGTCTGTACGAATACCAAGCATGATGCCTCCCCAAACGAGAACACCGCGACCTCCATATCTGTCCCTTTCAATGATGTTCGAGGGATGATTGCGGCTTCCCCGCTCTCTCCAGATGAGTATGCGATGAGAATAGCTGCACAAACTGAATCTGCTCTCATCTGTAAAGAGTCCCCATTCATTTTCTCTCCAATTCCGGTGTTCCCGGCACCACAGATAACGCCTTCTCCGATGGGCAGGCGTTAAAGGTACACACCGTACAGGGAGTCGCGCAAACAGACCACCACCGTGCAGTCTTCTGGCCACGGTAAAACGCGATATTGGTCGTCCAGTCGCCTGTGTCGTGTGTCTAGCGATTTCTCCCGCTGTCTGCCGCCTGTTTCTTCTGGCCTGTAAGACAATGTACCGGTCATCTGCGGGTGTGGTTCCTCGTGGACAACTGAACCCCCGGATAGCTGTTACTGTAGTTTGAAATTGTCTCCAAAATCGTGAAACGATGCTGTGAGCAATTCCGAACTCTGCAGCCACACTTGTCACACTGCGGCCTTCCTCCAACTTCCCAATAATTCGACCTCGGGTAAAAGCATCCAGATGTCGTCTAACAGATTGATTATTCGCCATTTCTCGCTGAGGCAGCAACTCGGTGTGATTTTAACTGCTATACGGCGTGCAATCTCTTTGCCAGAAATACTGATCTTACACCGACAACATGCTTTATACTACTCAGACACTCCCCATTACGTCTACTTGCATATCTGCGCATGTGCTACCGTACATCACCTTACTTAATCTCCTGATTGGTCTTTCTGTCCGCTCTGCCTCTTTGTTCAGCTTTTTCGACTTCGTCCTTAATTTTTGCACACCAGTGTATATTTACAATTACCAAGAAGTTATGGCTCATTGGATATTTTCTTATAGAAAATTTTATAAAAAAAATATGGTGTTTGTATTAATAAACTGTAAAATATAAGAAATATTGATGTTAAAGTGAAATCCTTAGTTCCTTGCCTTTATCATATTTTATCTAACATGTATACAAACTATGAAAAACATATATATAATTAAATTTTGAGCAATCAGGTTTTTAGTAACATAACTTTGTTAAAAAACTATAATCTTTATAAAGTATTGTGTGACTCTAAATTTACTAAAATAATACATGGAATCACACACACACACAGATATTTAAAATTTCCCACTTTTATAGAATAGGCATATATTCCTCGTACTCTATCTTATTAAGGTATCCGACTACTTTCGGAACCGTGATTATGCAAAAGCGTATCAATGGATAATATTTATGATATTTAATGTCACTTAGATTAGAAAATGCATATAAAATTGTTTTAAGAATACTATTATAATAAAAAAATTATTTGAGTGCAATATTTTGACAAAAAATGAACATACACTGGTGTGCAAAAATTAATGACGAAGTCGAAAAATTAGCATATCAGCTGAACGAAGAGGAAGAGTGGACAGAAAGACCAATCAGGAGATTAAGTAAGGTGATGTACGGTAGCACATGAGCAGATATGCAGGTAGACGTAATGGGGGAGTGTCTGAGTTGTATAAAGCATGTTGTCGGTGTAAGATCAGTATTTCTGGCAAAGAGATTGCACGCCGTATAGCAGCTAAAATCACACCGAGTTGCTGCCTCAGCAAGAAATGGCGAATAATCAATCTGTTAGACGACATCTGGATGCTTTTACCCGAGGTCGAATCATTGGGAAGTAGGAGGAAGGCCGAAGTGTGACAAGTGTGGCTGCAGAGTTCGGAATTGCTCTCAGCATCGTTTCACGACTTTGGAGACAATTTCAAATTACAGGAACAGCTATCCGGGGGTTCAGTAGTGGTCGTCCACGAGGAACCACACCCGCAGATGACCGGTACATTGTCTTACAGGGCAAAAGAAACAGGCGGCAGACAGCGGGAGAAATCGCTAGACACACGACATAGGCGACTGGAGGATCGATATCGCGTTTTACCGTGGCCAGATTCAGTTTGAGTAGCGATTCTCATCGCATACTCATCTGGAGAGAGCGGGGAAGCCGCAATCATCCCTCGAACATCATTGAAAGGGACAGGTATGGAGGTCGCGGTGTTCTCGTTTGGGGAGGCATCATGCTTGGTAGTCGTACAGACCTTCACATCTTCGACGCAGGTTCAGTCAACGGGACCCGTTATTGTAACGAGATTCTTCTACCATATGTGCGTCTTTTTAGAGGCGCAATGGGTCTGCAGTTCCTTTTCATGACGACAATGCACCATGTCATCGCACAGTAGTTGCCGAACAGCTCTTAGAGAGTGAGGATATTGAACGTATGGATTGGCCGGCACGATCTCCGGATCTCAATCCCATCGAGCATGTATGGGATTTTCGAGGCAGACGCTTGGCAGCTCGTACCTTACCACCAGTAACGATTCGGGAGCTTCGATTGGCGCTGCAAGACGAATGGGCAGCAATGCCTCACAACTCATTGACACCCTCATTCTCAGCATGGGCAGACGCTGTGAAACCTGCCTAGCAGTCAGGGGAGATCATATCCCCTACTAAAGACCGGATGTTTCTTGCTGGACACCCATCACAGGGATGTTTCGGCCTTCAGTCGCATTGCGCTCCATGCTACTTTCTCAATAAAGCTTCTTTTTATCCCTCTGATTTCTCTTTATTAAGTGTTGCTTACATTACACATGTCCTTACGTATTCGGTATCTTACGGTATTAAATGTGTTGATTTGGAAAGCTTTTGTACAAAGTTATATTGAATAAACCGTCTCGTCCATAATTTTTGCACACCAGTGTAGATTGAAAAATGAACACCCAATTTTCAAAATATTCTTCTTTTGTGAAAAATGCTTCTATTATAATAATATTTTGCCGGTATATATCTCAGACCTCTCTAAAGAGGCTCAAGTAGAATTTTTACCAATATATAACTTAGAAGTGGGTTTATCCATATTTTACGACAACAGATCGAAGAAATTTTAAGAAAAAACGCCGATTTTTATTTCAGTTGATAGTAACTCTAAAAATAATGTGAATTTTTCAAAAATCCTAGTTCAGACTCATTGGAGAAGTCTTTACTTCAACGAAGCGAAATGTTATTGCTTTAGAAGCTTTTTTTTAAAAAAAGGAGAACATTTTGAAAAAAGGTTATTCTACGTTAATTTTTTGCAAACATATTGTATTTAAATATTTTTCTTTGTCAAAATATCCTTAAAGCAATTTTATACATATATTCTAATCTAAGTGACACTAAATATCATGAAAATTATCCATTTATAAGCTTTTTTTAAAATCAAGGTTCCGAACGTAGCCGGATACCTTAAATGTTTTCTTTCCGCTGTTTCATTTTTTCCTACTCAAAATGGCAAAGATAAAAAATAATTTCATTCAAACATATTTATATGTGTAGGCAGAAACCTTAATCCTTTCATGAGCCATTTGTTTCACTTTCGAATTTCTCGCATTGTTTTATGTTTTATTAACAAGTAAACAATATTTTTTAAGGAAATATATTTTATTTTGCCCAATTTTATGTTTACGTTTAAATTTTAAGGACGGAAGAAATACTTCCCAAGGAACCATTCACCGTCATAAAAAATAATTTAATGGTGATTATTTGCCATGAAAAGATCAGAAGCATGTTGCAATGCACAAGAGGACATCACATTCTGCTCACATGCAGCGTGTCATCTGTTTCTGTTCTCGTTTCTACTATATATTTCTACATCGTTCGTAGTTGGAAAACATCTTCGGCATATGATTTCCCACACTGGTTAAGCTCACACCATTTGGAACTACACACTTCTTTACTTAGAAGCTAGCAGAAGGTCCGTTCATTTTTCTTGAGGAATATTCGTCTATTAGCTGACGAGCTAATGCTATACGGAATGTTCAAAACTTCTGTTTCTTTTTTCACTTAACACAGTATGAAACTATTTATGATGACAAAGTCAATAAGAAAATAAAAGATTAGAATGGGAATTAGTGCTTCCATCGTTATAATAGCACGACTAATATATTATAATGGATTTTTATCTTCCCACATGTTTACTTTGTAAGGTCGTGTACATGGAAAGTAATCTTCCCAAGATTCCACGAAAGGTGTAAAAATTATTATTTAGACTTGAAGCGGTGTTAAAGCCGGTTCAAAGTAGATTTAGCTACTAATTATCAATAACTCAAATGAATATATTCGTATAAGTACAGGTTTTATTCATAGAAACCATCATTTTTGATACATCCATATTTTAACATTTCATACTTTTCGAATTTTATAAGTTGCTTCTTTTTATAAAATGTTTCTAATTTTTCAATTCAAATTTAAAACTCAAAAGCTAAATCTTATATTTCCCTTTATAAGGTATTGTTACTAATTCAATTATCACACGCTCTAACTTCAGAGTACGTATAAATAATTCATAGAATAGCCTTCAGAATATACTATGTATAGTCATCATTCTTTACCGTAAAATAACTTTATGTTACCATAAAGTCCCTTTATGACCGTACTATAAGTATCTAAGTCTGTTTAAAAAAGAGAAAAAAGGAAATCAGCAATATATTTCTTTAACATAACAGAGAAATGTTTCCATCACATTTTCTTATCTCTGGGGATAGAATTTTATTCTTACACATGCATTCCATGAATATTTGATACCTAAAATCTATTTACTGGTTCTACGAACGAGAGCACGTATTATTTTGTTCTTTTCATAGCGTTAGAGGAAAATATGCCATTACTTTCCTGTGGTGTACAGATCCAACAAATGATAAATGAAATCTGTATAGTAAGACAGTTTTTTTGTTCTACACATTGTTTCATATACATACAAGATGAAACAGATACAGAGTACATTAAATAATGGATTTTGATTCATGTTCTTGTAGTGATATTGGATTAACTTAATTTTTCCGAAGGTCAAAGAGTACTAAATTACCATAAATTTTAGAGAAGCTGTGGAAAGTACGATATAAGAAATTCACATTTTCTGTTTTCATAAGCCCTTTGGGATAATTATTTACGAGGTTTCTCAGTATTTTTTTCTTTCAGTCTAATATAAATTTACTTATTAAGATATTCGACTACCCTAAAATCATGATTTTTTTTCCCAAAATTGACAATTTTTTATGATTTTATTTTACAGATCATCTTATTAGCTTTATAAAAAAAATGCCAAGTTTTTTATACTCCATTCTCTAGAACGAAAACTACAAATGTTTTAGTAAAAGCAGATGCCATAACTTTACATAAGATGTCAAACTTTAAAATGTATTTTACTCAAAATGTGTTTTTTTTCCGAAAAACTCAAACGGGGACAACGATTGCTCAAAAAGTTTTTAAAATAATTTGCTAAATTTTTTTGTGTATTTTCTGTGTAACAGTTGAAGTATTTTAACCTTCAGATTTATCAATCACTATTTTATTTCAAAATTTACAGTCCTTTATGTGAATATAATCACAGTTTTTTTAAGAAATTTTATGTAGTCACTAAGATAATGTGTTCCAGCGTTTGTAAAAATTAAACGTCTCTTATCTTGAACGTCATTTCAAACATGGATAACAAAGTAATGCATCAAAATTGAAAAATTGAGAATTTGTTCGTAAAATTTTTGTACAGAGCAAGCTACATTTATGTAATTTTTGATACATTTTTACCAGTTTCTTCCCACTTTAATAATAATAAATTTTTTCTCAGTTTTCAGTTTTAGGATTTTTTTCTTAAAATATACTAAATAAATTTAAAAATCACACACACAAATAAAAATCCCCATACCACCTTTTTTTTTAAAGAAAAGTTCTCACAAGTTGTCGGATACCGTAATCAGCTGCGTTTTATTTTGTCTATTTTTTTCATTTCCACAGTTTTGTATCATTTTTTGTCCAATCTATAATGCTTTATAATCAATTTGTATTCTAACCATATACGTCATAAGACTTTTTGATGCCCTGGACCCTACGAAAAAGTTGGCCCTACCTGTGATTTTTAAAAACATATAGTATATAGGATGAATTGACAAATACTCGTAAAAATGGTAATTTGAAGCAAATAAAGGTGCATGACTCACAATCTCACAAACCAAGGCACAGGCCAACTCGACCGAGTGCCGCATTTTGACTAAAGAAGTCGAATGTTAATACGGTCACAAAATAATACAATCTTGCCACTTTTGCAAAATTAATCAATTTTTGGCCATTTGACACTTAATTTGAAATGCTGTTTTTCAGAGAATATGTATAAGGAATAATATTTGACAATTAAAATTGTCCGGATTAAGATCTTATTAAGATCAAGAACGAAACAAGGCCTTCACGGAGGGTAATACCCTGGGCCCGGTACCTGTTGGCCAAGCCTTAACACAACCCTGATTTCAACTTTTATGATTTTCTTGTTTATTTCAATTTTTAAAACATTTTATGAAAAACGTATCTAAATCTATTTGCATTTCTTTAACAGTTTAAATATTGCAATGCTTCATTCATAAATTTATAAAGGGTGTTTTTTTAGAGGTATAGAACTTATAAATTGCAATAAAACAACGATGTATTATTCGATTGACATGAATTTTTTTTATTCGAAAGATAATCTTGTGGCATTACATTTTAAATATTTCTGGCATAGGACTGCCACGGCTGGCTCGGATGTAGTCCAATCTGTAAGTCCAATTTTCGATGACTTTTTCCAACATTTGTGGCCATATATCGGCAATAACATGGCGAATGTTGTCTTCCAAATGGTCCAGCGTTTGTGGCTTATCCGCATAGACCAATGACTTTACATAGCCCCACAGAAAACAGTCTAGCGGTGTTAAATCACAAGATCTTGGAGGCCAATTCACAGGTCCAAAACGTCAAATTAGGTGGTCACCAAACGTGTCTTTGAATAAATCGATTGTGGCACGAGCTGTGTGGCACGAGCTGTGTGGCATGTTGCGCCGTCTTGTTGGAACCACAGCTCCTGGACAGCTCCACCATTGACTGTAACGTTGTGGCCTTCATCGTTTTTGAAGAAGTACGGACCAACGATTCCACCAGCTCATAAAGTGCACCAAACAGTCAGTTTTTCTGGATGTAACGGTGTTTCGACATACACTTGTGGATTAGCTTCACTCCAAATGCGGCAGTTTTGTTTGTTGACGTAGCCATTCAACCAGAAGTGCGCTTGATCGCTAAACAAAATTCGCTTATGAAAATCGGGAACAACGGCAATCTCGTTTTGGGCCCATTCGACGAATCTACGCCTTGCTTGATGATTGTTTTGATGAATTGCCAAACCAAACTGAGAAAAAATCACTTGACAGCTGTTAAATCGGTCGTTATCTTGGAAAGTAATGCCAAATTAAACTTCTATACCTGGAAAAAAAACACTCTTTATAACAAATGTACTTTTAGCAGATTTCATGGATCTTGTGTACTTAATGTACTGAAACGTAAATAATTATTGTGTAATGTTTGATTTTCATTAAATGGGTTCTAATCTGAGTACCAAATCTTATATTTCAGGATTCAATCCTTCACATAGAAGGTTCCTTACAGTTTTATTGTTTATCTCGAATTTAATATTTTCAGATTTTTATTTTAAAAACCGCAGATTGAAATTTCTGAAACATATATCTTATGGTAAATGGATGTTTTTCAGTTTTTTTCTATAATAATAAATGAATAAATAAAATATATATTCATGAAAATACCTTTTCAATTAACCAAATCTACTTTTTAAAAAGTAATTACCTAGTAATTATCAACAATTAAGCAAAATTTATTTATTGTTTTATATATATATATTCTAACCTTATTATCTTTATCCTTTCCTTTGTACTGTAGTTCAACTATTTCTAATAAATTTTAATCTAATAAATCTAATTTATTTATATATAAATTAATTAATATAAATGCTACACCAAATGACATGAAAAACACATTAGATATAATACAAACAACAGTCACATGAACAAGTGGTATCGAATCAAAAACTTAAAAATGTGGTCGTTAGTGCAAAAAATGAATAGTTGGTGATATTAAGCTTAATGTGTGTGCACAATTATAAGCTCTAACACATTCTAGTTCAGTTCGAGTGCAATGACACCTATAATTAACGAAACAATTAATAATTATTTTCTTTTAATGAAAGATGAATCCAATGAAGTGATTAAAATAAGCAGTTCATGTAAAATTGTTTTTTTTAAAAAATTTCTACTTCCTGTATTGAGTTTTTGTTTTTCTAAATGCTGCGGGTATCGGCAATTTTTCCGGATAGAAAACAAGAAAACCTTTCTTCAAAAAGTCAACATCAACACGGAGTTTGACTTTTAATTAATTAAATCTAAGAAGTAATTTTATATAATTAATCAAAGTAGATCACATATATGTAAGTAGCAAACATTACACTATCATTATCTATGGATTAAGTATTAGAATTTTTTGAATTTCACGTTATAAAACTAATTTTGAATGTTAGAAAAGCAGAATAATAAAATAATTTTCACCTAAATCAAAAGATAAGGAAGGATGTTATTTGAAAATTATTCATAAAATTGGGATATGCAAAATGATAGTTAAATTATCACATTTTTTTTAAAAAAATAATATTCATTCAATTTTGTGTGATTAATCAAATGAATTTTTCATAAAACTCGAATACTATATTCAAATAATACGTAATGAACTATTAAAATTTATTCTCACTTTGTTTCAAAACTCTGAAGATGACAAGCAACATTTTTAATGCAAATCAAGTTTGTGTATATTCACTAATTTTCTAGTGCAATGATTATTTTATAACCTGCACTTTATATTATAAAATAAACAAGACGAAAGATTATTACTACTATTGCAGCTGCTGCTATTATTAGCATCATACTACAACAGCTACAACAGAATTATGGTATATTTACGATGACTCTAGATTATAAAATCCACGACTAAGTGGAGGGAAATTCATAAAACAAATATATGAAATCGTACCAGACTATATGGAAGTCAAACTTTTTTGTGGCCTACATTAAGTTTCAATGATTTTTTTTCTAATGTAATTTATATTCTTCCTTTGACATGGGTCGCATTTTTTTAATGTAAACCTGCGATTCCATCTATAAATGCAATATCTCAGTATATAATAATATACAGACATGGCCTAGAACAATGTTTCTCAAACTGTGGGGTGTAACAACTCTACGAGGGGGACGCGAGCATATTGAAAAGTCGAAAAGAAAAGATTATGCAAAATAGTTATTAATTTAGTGAAAGTAAACAGACCAAATACATTCTGACATAATAAGAAATGGAATACACATTTACACTGATATAATACACTTATAAATGCATCAGTACTGCACAATGTATTTTATAATTAATTTAACAATACTAAGTTAAAAACAAATTTAATAATTACCAGTGACCCCATGAGCTTGGCATTTATGAAAAATTATACACAAAAATTAACACTTATCTTGTTAATTCGTAACTATATATAATCACTTGTAACTATAAGGTTTATAATTAACCCCTTAACTGCCGATTAAAAGTTACGCGATTACCTCCCCAATGACAACTGCTTTCCGCGTATGTGATGTATTTTGTGGGGGGAATAAAGAAACAAATAATCTAAAATAAGGAAATCCTTCGCAAACATTGTCATGGGCCTTTTATTTCATTCCAAAGCTTTTGGAATAATTGTATGGATAGCAGTGCGCAGAAAAGATCGTACTTCGCAAAAACGTATATATCCGTCCGGGGAAATTAACGCTTTAGCTGAGTGAGACGTTTATATACGCCGGTGGCATTTACGAAGTTAAGGGGACTTGGCACCCTTTGAGCAAACTTCTTTATTTACGTATTTAAAAATTATATTTTAACATTTTATACAATGTTTCTATTCAAGAAAATGTTACCAGATGAAAAATTTCATATATTATTCACACAATTTTAAAAATTTAAATTTTTTCAAGAAAATTGGGAAAATTTTAAAATCCTCTACTCCTTTTGTAAAAATTAATTTTCTGACCTGAATTTTTTTTTATAATATTCTTATTGATGTTCTTAACAACTTTAGAGATCGATTTCAGAATAACTTCATTCATTTTCGAGAAAAAAAATAAAATGTTGATATACAGGCTAAAAATAAACGAAAAAGCCAACATGTCTTATATTTTATTTTTTTTAAAAAAAGAAGTATTCAGTTTATAGCAAAACGGATCCCTAATTTTATTACATGCTTTATTTTTAACACGCAGGAAAAAAAATGAAGTGATTGGTAAATAATTGTCGAAGGAGTAGCATTTTGAATGCACTAAGGTTTCGAAAAACACAAACTGAGAAAAACCACTTTAAAGTTTATAATTCAGAAAAAATAATTATTATAAGCTTAAATTAACTTAAAATACCACTTTAAGATATTACTTATACGTTTTTCTTTAAAATAATTGCATTTTCATATGATTTCAACCCACACATTTTTATAAATGATCAACTTTTAGAGAGTACTAATTGCACAAGAAAACTCAAGAAAAACTTAAAAACATTTCTGTCACGACAGAAATTTTAGCTGTTTTTCTTCTTATAATATTAAAGTATTACATTTGTATGAAAAATATATCAGGAATAAGAACTGAAATTATATAAAATTATTAATATAAAATGCCTTAATTTAAAAATTTTACATGCACACATTTCACAAGGAAGAAAAATTACATTATTCTATTGCCTCGGAAATATTCTGCTTTTAATACTACACATTCTTTTTTATAGTTATTATTTCTATTTATAAAATAGATTTTTTTTATCATAACGCATTTTTTAGCTTTTTTTTCTAAAAAGGGGATGTAGCTGAATTGCCTAATTTATTTTCAAATGAAGTTTTATTCAACTTCTAACTTTCCGACATGCACAAGTGATATATCAATCGAAAGATAATAATACAAAGAATAAGATTAAATGAAAAAAAAAACGACAGGTTTGTGATTTTTAGGGTACCAATTCTCATTAAAGCCGTATCGCAGAGTTAATATGTCAAAGTATAGTATTATTGAATTCAATACATTGTTATTGTATGAGGAGGCCACGATGAGAAAAATTAGGATTGAATATTGTATCACGAATAATAAAACTTTGAGAGAAACACTGGCCTGCAATGATATATCCTTGCAAATTAATACAATGTTGCTGTATCAGTGTTAACCAGTTAACTATGATTGACGAGCATGCTCGTCTTGGAGAAGTTACAGGATTTTGTGTCCTGACGAGTATACGCGCCATGCGTAAAACGTATTGATCATTGCCTATTTAAAGTGTAATTTTTGAGAGAAGCTAAACATATTCTCAAATTTCAAGAGGTTTAGAATATTTTGATGTTAAAGAGAAGGAAATGCAAACAAAAAAATTAAGATTAACTCATCCTTTCCTGTTTGCGCCGGCTGAAACAGAGCGTAAGTTCGCATAACGAATTATTTATTTAGGTGCGATCATAATGTTTTTTAAATGTTAAATTAAAGGGGCGAAGGCCTAATTCGGAAAGTTTATTTATAATAGGATTCCTTCAGGTAGGATCAGACATGAGACAAATGTATTTTTCGAGTAATGTGTTTGTTATGTATGTTTATGTTAACCAAATAAATAAGAAAAAGTAATAAAATTGGCAAATTTATAACGCAATCCCATTTTTGTATCCAATTTTTCTCGTTATCACTCGATTTCCGTAACACACTTTTTTTGCGTGCTCTCAAATGTCACAGTTAACTGGTTAAATATGCAATGTCAAATCTTCAACAGTGCATAATGACTACTCATATAATTAGTCCTATTCCAAAAGGGACTTGATAGAGTTTTTGATTTCTTTCATTGCTAAATGATGTCTCTGATTATTATTAATGATGATTCTGGATTCATAAGAGAACTTACGCAGTCTCAACTTACTTAGAACTTACGCAGATACAAAATACGCAATAGCCTATTTCAAATCTATGGCATTTCTCAAAACTTAAGATCGTTACACTTTTAAGAGATGCATATTTTAATTCATGGATAGTACTAATCTTCCTAAGAGCAATGACATCTAAAGGAAACTTGAGGACTTGGGCCTCTAAAGTAGGCCCTAAATGAAACCCTTTAATTAGACAGTAAAGAAAATATATATTGTTTTATATATGTGTGCAAACGACAAACCATAAAAAATAATGTAGCTTGAATCACAATCTCACAAACGGAGGATCAGACCAACTAGACCAGGGGTGAACAACCAACGTCTCACGAAGAGTTTTTTTGCCGGCCACCAAGAAAATCTAAAAACCAAATATTCGGAAAATGTCATCTATATTTGATCAACATGTATTTGTGAGAAAAGTTATTTTCTTGAATGATGAGAGATCAACAATAGTCAATATAAATGCAAGTTGGATGTCATTAACTTGAAGGCCGTAATGAGAATTTCAACAAGCAATCTCATTCTTGATTTCGAAAATTTTTTTTATAAAAGTACCATATAATGCATTTATCTCATTAAACTGATTCTAAAATTAAATTAGCTTGGAGCTACAGATGATTTGAAATTAATACAGTAAATAAATTGAATAAAACCGCAAGTATTTTATTTAGGTTATAGTAGATTTTTATGGCACAATGTATGCCTTTTTCTGAATCATTTTAAAAAGATGCGGCTTTCATGAATTCTCCACTTCTGCAAAGTGGCCATCGAGCCAAAATAGCTTCCCAAACCTGAACTAGATAGTCGGCTGCATTTCGACTAAATGATAAAAACTGACGTATGGGGGTAGTCACGACAAGAGACATGAAATAATGGTGCTCGAAGATTTATACCCAGTTGCCAGTTGGCTTATTGTTCGAAAATCCTAGTTTTTTAAAGAATATGTCTGGGATTACATTTGACGATTAAATTTATTCCGACGTTGTTATTGTTCTCGTGTCCATGAATAAATGCAATAGATATCACTAAATTCCGTCGAAAGTCTTGATCACTGCCTCTGCTATTCGGGGAGCATCAGGGTTGTACAAGATTTCCCGCAAAGAGTCCCTTAGAGGGACCATTCCCATTTTTAGTATCTTTGTTGCGACGGTTGGGAATTCCAAGATGTGATTGAGCGAGAATTGGAGATCTGGGCAGTGTTTGCATTGAACGTATGATCTTGTCTTGCCTGGGTGAATCTTCATGCCCTTAAGGTGTTCAGTTCTCTATCTGGCAATTGTGGATGTTATAATTTGGGGACAGTCAAATTCCGTAACTAGGGGTTTTTTGAAAGTGTGATTCATGATTCTATGTTTGGCTACTGCGTTAGCATCGTCAAGTGTGAAGACGGTGCACTTATGATCGATGTGTTTAGCTTCTTTGGCGAGACTATATATATATATATATATATATATATATATATATATATATATATATAATATATATATATATATATACTGATATATATATATATATATATATATATATATCGGCACATTCATTACCCTCAATGTTGACAGGTGCGGGTATTCATTGCAGGATACAGGATTTTTTTGCTGTGCAGCTGTTCTAGAAGGGTAATAATATCACAGAAGATGTTGGGCTCTCCGTTTCTTATGGCTTCTATAGCTGATTTAGAGAATCTGAGAAGATTACTAATCCTTCTGTAGAATCAATAACATGTGGGTCTTGTTGGTATAATATAAGGGCCTCTCTAATCGCCATGAGTTCACTTGTGAAGTTTGAGGCGATTATGCCTGTGTTAATTTTATGTTTGTAGATGTTACCATCTGGGAGGAGGATGATGATTCCGGCACCTCCATTGCTGAGGGATCTGTCTGAGGAACCATCGGTGTAGGCGATTGCAAAGTTATCTTGAGAGAGTATTTATATCCTTTCAAGTCCTTTTTGTCTGAGAGTTAAAGGGTCTTCTTTTTTAGAACATGGCTGCAACAATTCCAATTCGAAACAGGTGTTCTTTGGTGCGTTCTCAGGTGTGGTGGTGGGGTCCTTCGGGGAGCCTGTAACCCCTAGAGGGCGCGTCTCCAGGTGGCGGATAGGGGAACGCCTCCATTGTTTTCCAATTGGTGGGTAGAAGGGAAATAAAATACCTTCCGTGGATCAACAGGTAGAAGACTAACCTCCTGGAGGCTATGGCACCTTTTTTCCACGAATAGTGCAAATTATTCCGATCACATAATCTTATTAAGGCTCGACAGAGAAACAAGACAATGCCTACTAGAAGCTGAGGCCCAGTAAACTCATATGTTAAGACGCCTTTCTCTAAGATTAAATCATAGCTTTGGTGACAGTTTTAACGGTGACATAATTCCAACCGAAACGTCTATCGAGATATCGAGACATCCATATTATATCTTATTGATATTTTTAATGGATAACTTTCTTTGAAAAGAAATATTTGCTGTAGTATTTATTTGAATGACAAATGTTCTATTCAGTTTCACCTTCATTGCTTAAAAAATGGTAAAACAAATGTATTTTTTTACTAATAATTTTAAACATTGTTGGAATCGGTCTTATTATTCAAATTTCTAGTTGCCGATTAAATTTAACCTTAGTTTCTTCTCCTTTAGTTGACACAACAGCTCTGGGTGGGCCAAGGTCTCCCTCAAAACCCTCTTCCATTCTGACCTCCACTTAACGACAATTATTTAAGTTAGTTACTTTCAAAAGTTTAAACCAGTGCTTCTCAAACTATCAATACTGGCACACCTCTTTTCAACCACAATTTTTATTGCGCCCCCCTTAAACATTAATAATGTACTGAAGACAATAATAATGCACTTTCATCTTAAAGATAAATACGCGATCTAATTATAAACTGTACAAATTAATAACATAAGTATTAAAATTTGTTTACGTTACTTTTAAGCAAAAAAAAAATAATTAATAGGATGATTCTTATGTTATTTTTCTTTGTCTAATTTTTAAATTGGTACACATTGCAAAATGCGGTAGTGCTTAGAAGACAAAATATAAATATCAGCTAAATATAGAAAAAGAACTCAGATGATCAATTTCTAATCATATAAGCATTCTTTTGAAAAACTTCGCTCTGCAAGAAGTCGTAATACTTATTAAACTTGTTCTTAATTTAGTATTAATTAGTTTACTTATAAAATACTCTGTGCGGCACTGACACATTAAACGTATACCGACTGAAGTACCCGCTATTTGCACGAGTTTATTTATAAAAGAATAAACCATTATTATTATTGAGATATAATAGCTGAATTGTAAGGAGAGTAAAGCCAAGTGTGCGACAATGTTTACAAATATGTAAAATATTTTTTTTAAATGAATGCTCAAATTATAATTAGATTCAAGCGAACTGTAATTTTAAGCCTCACAGAATTAGCATTTAGAAAGGATGTTAAATAATGAGCAATAATATAAAATTCCGATGAAGAATAATTATATTATTTTTAATATTTAAAGCAAAAAGACTTCAACATGTTTTAACCCGTGAGCAGGCCCGCGCGCCCACGTGGAAAACGGTGGCATTGGGGATCGAATTGCGTAACTTTTAATCGGCAGTTAAGGGATTAATAATAAACCGTACAAATTAGGAAGATAAGTGATAAGTGTTAATTTTTGTATATAATTTTATACATGACAAGCCCGTGGGATCACTTGTAATTATTAAACTTGTTCGTAACGTAGTATTGTTAAATTAATTATAAAATACATTGTGCAGTACTGATACATTTATAACTGTATTCTATCAGTGTAAATAAGTATTTTATTTTTTAGTTATGTCAGAGTATATTTGTTTGTTTACTTTCAGTAAATTAATAATTTTTTTTAAAATAACCTTTTGTTTTCAACCTTTCAATATGCTTGCCCCCCTCGTAGAGTTATCCCCCCTCAAGGGGGCGCTCCCCTAAGTTTCAGAAGCGCTGCTTTAAACTCTTCATCCATACCATCAAACCATTACAATTTGGACCTATCCCTAGTTCTAGTTCCGATCGGTTTGTAATTGAAAATTCTGAACATCACAAGGGTGATGGGTCAATACAGCAGATGTGGCCTTCTTGCCTCAAACGACCCATCGTGATGGATTAATGGTATTACTTCCTTAAATAACTTATATAATTCAAAATTATGTCGTTGTCTCCAAATTCCATTCTCATTCACATCACCCAAGATATATCTAAGAAATTTTCGCTCCTCGATGGCTATCTATTCTCAGAATGCTTTTCAGTCAAATTCCAAGTTTCAGACCCATAGGTAAGTATGGATCTGATGATTGTTTTACATGAAGTGATATTTGTATGTCTTTTAACCATTTTTGACTTCAAGATAGCTTAAATGTTACGAATACAGTGATTAGAAGCAATAATACATCTTTTAATTTCAGCACCAATATCACTTAGGATTTAATGTTTGAGCCCAAATATAGGCAAAATTATCAAGTACTTTACCCATAACATTGAGATAAATTTTTATAGTCTCAGAGTTTTTTAATATTTAATTCCTTTTCAAAATGAGCTACGATGTGACCTTTAACACTTTGTTTTATCCCTCTTTTCCACGTGAATAACATGTTACGTTGAAAGAATTGTTTTACAAATAAATGTTTCCAATGTTCTTTGGAAAAAACAAAACAAAAAAAATAGAAAGATTCGTGTTCAATTTTTAAGTAAATGTGAAATAAATTATGAGTCTCCAGTAAAGAGCGTAACTTAATAATCACAACATCAAAAAATCACACACCCAATGATTCACCTGTAAATAATGCGAATACTTAGTGCTATTTGGAATCTATTAAATGGATAGTCATGTACAAAGAGATATTATAAATGAGCTAATGTCAAACTAGTGTATTGCTTCTTTAAAGAAATATACTTCTACTTCAGAGAGTTAAGAGATAAGCAAAGTGACATTTATTGCTTAATGAGGTTCAATAATAAGATACTTAAAATGCTTCATTTTTTTGACAGTGAGCTTTATAAATTTACAAAATGTCAAAGAGCAATAAATAGGTAACTTAATACAGTAAATTTATAAGTTTAATTGTTTTCAAACTAACATTTATTATTTTATAAATGTTAATGCTTAATAACTATTTTCTTCGTAGTTTCTGAATATTTATTGACCCTTAAATTTATTAAAATCTATTTTTAAGATGAGCAATTATGGTATGCATGTTTGCCCTGCGTGCAGCCACTTAATTTAACATTTGCGGGGCGTACCATCTAAATTTTTAAATAATTTGGTTAATTTATCATTTACTCGTAACAATGGTCTGTCAAGTTATTTCTTATCCACAAAAGTTTTATGGATTCCTTCTGAAATCCGAGCAGCGTTATAATAAATTACATCCTTATAAACTATTAAAAAAAGAAATAGAATAAGCGAATAAGTAGGAATATAGAATGATAAAATGCCTGGAAATCTGAAAAATACCAATTTTAGTAGATTTCTTAGGCAGCGTGTATAATTACACAGCAATTAAATTTTAAACACAAGAACTAGAAACATTTATATAAATGATCCACATATTCTGGCGTGAACAGCTTGAAAAAAATAATATTACCACTACAAATTTAATTAATTACCTTATTCTAGAATCTGCTACATCCTTTAGTTTGAATGTACTCATTTCTTAGAATGGAAATTGTAAGTGAAATAAAAAGAGTTAATTGTTCCATAGAAACTTAGATCTTCCTAAAAATATTCTTAAAAGGGTTTGCAATTGAAAAACATAGGAAATGAAGCAAGGTATGTTATAAATTATAATAAAGAGTCAAAAGGTATTAAAGTGTATGTTGTCGGAATAGAAATCTTTTTTAAAAAATAAATATTGCGTTTGTAAGAGTAACCATTGGATAATTACATTTTGTACTCTCACTCTTATTTAATTAACCTCAAGAATATTCTTAGCCAAAAAGTAAATTGATGAATTTCTATTTAGTAATATTTACGAGATTCATCTTTATAATCGTAAGACATGTTCTCCATTTATTAATATGTTATATTTTGCTCGTCAAGTCTAACAAATTACAAAATAATTAACTTTTTGAAATTAATTGTAGGATGTAAAAAATCAGAAATGAGATTGAAATGAGTGTTAATCCAGTTTAAATTCATTGATAACTATTAGAAATTTATGATGAAAATGTAGTGAATGATGGAATGATGTGAAAGTCGGTTTGACAATTCAATGATGGGCTCACCTATCTTCTTGACGAGTTGCGGAGGAGGTGGCTTTCTGTTGTCAATGATGGTTTGGTTGAAAAAGTGAATGGGGAAATTCGTGAAAACAGACGGTTCACAATAAAACTGCTTCATAGAGTTTCCAGAAAATTCAAAAACTGTTCACCTACGGCACTTATTTTTAAAGAGGGTACAGCAGTGCTTCTCAAACTTTCAATATACTTGATTTTCTATTCAATCATCATTTTCCTCGCACCCCCTTTATTATCTCTTATCTCTCTTTATCTCTTTACTTTGCTTATCTCTTAACTCTCTCTGAAGAAAAAGTATATTTCTTTTAAGAAACAATAAATTAGTTCGACATTGAATTTGTATAAAAATTTGAATAAATTTGTTCCAATTTGAAAGAGGGCAGATTGTAAAGGTCAGAAGACTTGGAACGAGTATCTTTGAAACAGCATGACTGATAGGTTGTTCGTGTTTGCTGTTTTCAATATTTATGTAAAGTGGATAACAATGTATTGAATTTAATAATACTATATTTTAAAACTAAAGCTACAAATATAAAAAATTTTTATAACCTTTTGTTTTCGACTTTGCAATATGTTCACATCCTCCTCAAAGAGTTATCACGCCCCCCCCCCAAGGAGGGCATGCCTCACAGTTTGAGAAACGCTGGGGTACAGACAAGTTAGTTTTCAAAATGAAAAATGTCGGAACAATGGTGGTAACTAAGTCGAAAAGTAGTTCCCGACATTGCTCTTGCTCGTAAAAAAGATTTTAAAAAATTATGCGAGAGTTTTCCAAAATGATATTTATTTTTGGAAACACCACGTATATTTGATGTCTATAAGCCAACGTTTCACAAACAGTGGGTCGTGCCCCCTCGGCGGGATGTGATGACCCTACGTGGAAGGTGCGAGCATGGAAAAGTCGAAAATAAAAGATTTAAAATAATTATCAACTTATTTATTGCTCTTTAACATTTTGTAAATTTATAAAGCTCACTTTAAAAAAAATGAAGCATTTTAAGTATCTTATTATTGAACCTATTTCAGCAATAAATGTCACTTTGCTTATCTCTTAACTCTCTCTGAAGAAAAAGTATATTTCCTTTAAGAAACAATGAATTAGTTCGACATTGAATTTGTATAAAAATTTGAATAAATTTGTTCGAATTTGAAAGAGGACAGATTGTAAAGGTCAGAAGACTTGGAACGAGTATCTCTGAAACAGCATGACTGATAGGTTGTTCGTGTTTGCTGTTTTCAATATTTATGTAAAGTGGATAAATAATGGCGAATCTCGAAGTAGACACCTAACTGTAGAACGTTCACGAATCTTCAAAGAAAAATAACATCAAAAATTATCCTGCTTAGTAATGAAAATAGGCTCCTGACAAGGGCTCAGCTGATACACCAATACAATGCAAGCTCATGTACAAATCTTTTAGAACACGTAGTTTGACGGACACTATTCTATATGGGGCTGAACACCAAACGTTCCAATCGTGGTCTTCTGTTGACCAAACATCATTATCAACCACGCCTAGAGTGGGTTCAAAAACATTGAAACTTGACTATAAAAAAGTGGAAGAGAATTTCCTAATTGAATGAATCACGATTTCTAATTCATCATGCCAATGATTGTGACAGGGTGTGTCGTATCCCACAGTCGAACAGTTGCTCTCTTCATGTGCACAGAATGGTTAGCGTGGTATTATGAATTAGAGAATGTTCTCATGCGTAGGACACACTTAGCTATTTTATAGAGGACCGTGAAAGCTATAAACTATCTGAGTATAATTGTGGATCAGTTACACCCTTATATGACATATCTTTTCCCTACTGGAAATGGAATCTTCCAGCAGGACAGCATTCCATGTCCAAAAGCTAGAATTGTGTTGAAAAGGTTCTAGAAGCATAAATATGATTTCTAACAGTTCAGAGAAATACCTTCATGTTCGAATATCTCGACTTTAAGATGATTATTGCATAGACAATTGGTGCTACTTGTTCTCTGTCATCTACCAAGAACTTGTGGCATCCTTACCAAAACTAGTTGCAGGTCTTTTGCAGCCAAAAAGTGGTCCAACGTGTTATTGAGTTGGTGTTCATATATATATACATTTGTTTTTTTGGTGTATATGTACTAAACAATAATTGAAAGGTTTAACAATATTATTTCATAATCAGCCTTTACTTTGATTCTTCCTGAAAACACGTGAACAAGAAAAGGTACTACTCTTTTCTCTCAGAAAAAATGCTATATCAAAATCAATTTCTTAATTTCCTCGAATACTATGCGACATCTTTCTTTTATTCATATTTAATAAATTATAGAATAATAAATGTGTAGTTTTGATGGTGAAATTCTATAATTACTTCATATATAGTTACTTTTTTTAAAAAAATATAAAAACTGGATATAATAATTATGTCTAATGACTTAATACTTATGTTTTACAAAAACATATGCGATTAACTTATTTTTTCTTTTTTTACATTATATTTTCATTTCAAAGGAAGAAAGAATTACTTTTCGCATTTATAGTTTTCTCTCTTTAAGCCAGTTTTAAATTTTTAGCCATTGTTCTAGATTTTTTTAATTGCATCTAATAAGCCAAACACCACATATTTTTCCCTTAAGAAATTCACGGAAGTTAACCACTTAAATTACCAAAACTACATCTCTTATTTCTTCTCCTTTAGTAAATGTTTTCGTATACTTATCTACCAACATAAAAGCCAAGTATAAGCTAAAAAGGGTTTTAATAGACTTAAACAATGATAACTGCAGTATAACCGTTATTACTATAGTTAAGAGGTTTTATACTTTCTTTAATGTGGCTAGTTTTCCTCCGATAACTCAATTAAGAGATTTCTGCCGTTACACGCAAATAAATAATTCCTGTGATCTAAAAGGTTCATTTCTTAAAGATAATGAAACATGAATGATTAAATGTTTAACCTATCTTCTCATACATAGAAAATATGGGAAATTATTACTATATCAATCGTAGTAATGTTGCTATTACTTTACTCAATTAACACATTTCTTTTTAACATTAAGGGGACAAGGTACGATTTACACAAAATTTTTTAATGTAATGATTTTTATAAATATTAGGTTGCCTCCTATGTGAATGCATGATTTAAATTTTCATAAAAAGCTAACCATTTTTTTTTAAGGGAAAACTTTAAAACTTATGAAGTGATTTTAAAATGCTATTCATCCCCTACAAAAAATAACGTACATATAGGAAATTTGATTTACAAGTATGTCAAACTATGTATAACAAAAGTTGGTATGGATTTTGCGATAACATGATTAGTATTCGTACCATACTTCTTTTTATGAGTGCTTGTTGCCTAGTATTTGGCACAATAGAAAAAGTCTTAGCATTTTAAATTAAGAAAAACTAGTTATTTTATCTTTCCGAGAAAAGCTAGTTTAATGTTTTGATTTGCCTTTGGGATGTGAATAAAAACAAAAGTAAAAGCTATCAAACTCTGCATTTTGTAAACTTAGAACTTTCAAATTCTGTGAGTTTGTCGAAAAGTACATACAAAATAAAATTTAGGCTAAACAAATTATAACTGATTTTTTTTACCGATTTTTGTCAATCGAATAATGCTGTGTCCCCTTAACTTAAAAAGTATTGAAAATTTGCTTTAATTTGTTTTTTTTATGCTCAGCAATGAAGGTAAAAAATGGAAAAAAAATATGCGCATAACTTTTTTTTTAAAAAAATTATAACACGTTATTGCATTATTACAGTGTTATGATTTTTAAATTTCCAAAGTAATTTTTTGTGTGTATCCATGAGAATTAATACGTCCGTAAGTTTTAAATAATATACATTTAACCCCTTAAGTAATTTTAGCAGTTTTTAGTATTTTTTACGCTAAAAGCTTATAAAAAAGGCATTTTTTTATTGCTTATAACTAAATACCATACTAGTTTACGCCTTTTCCAGAAAAAAGTACCCGACGAAAAGTATTTCAGTACCATAGACAAACTTCATCACCTTTTCAAAATACTAACACTAAATAATACACCATAATAATTAAAAATAAGCGCAAATCAAAGAATGAAGGAAAATATCAGTGCCCGTACAGCATACGGGCAAACCAGTTGTGGCCAACTTTCAATAGACCTTACGGAGTACGGGCAAACCGCTTATGGTATCCGACTACGTTCGGAATCATGATTTTGCAAAAGCGAATAAATGGATATTATTTTTGATATTTAGTGTCACCTATATTAAAATACGTGTATAAAATTGTTTTAAAAATATCATTACAATAAAAAATGATTTAAGTACAATATTTTGACAAAAAATAAACATAGAATGACCTATTTTCCAAACATTTTCCTTTTTTGAAAAATGCTTCTATAATAATAATATTTTGCCTGTATATAGATCAGCCCTCTGTACAGATCCTGAACTAAAATTTTTGAAATATGTAACTTAGAAGTGGGTTTGTTTAATCTTATTTTAGTACAACAGAAGGGAGAAATTTGAAGAAAAAACGCCGATAATTATTTCAATTTGTAGTAACTGAAAATAATATGAATTTTTCAAAAATTCTAGTTCAGGCCCTGTGGAGAAGTCTTTACTTTATATAAAAAAATTATTATTATATAAAAGCGTTTTTTATAAAAGGAGAACGTTTTAAAAATAGGTTATTCTAAGTTAAATTTTTGCAAAATATTGCATTTAAATGATTTATTACTGTCATAATGTTCTTAAAACAATTTTATATATGTATTGTAAACTAAATGTTACTAAATGTTATGAAAATTATCCATTGAAGAGCTTTTCTTAAAATCACGGTTCCGAACGTAGTCGGATACCTTAAGGGGTTAAAAACGTGAAGAAATACTGGTAAATATATATCATAGAGTGTAAACAATCTTAGGAAGTAAAATGTTTTTTTTTTATTTCAGCAATAAAGTATTCATTTTATATAAATAACCAATTTTGTTTTTACACAAATTAAAAGGAATACTTCTCTATGTACAGGACTTATTTTGATTTAATACCCCACGACCTAATTTCCAAAAAGGAACCATTTTGCTTTAGATTTATTTTTATAGATATATAGAATGGAATGTGATTCCCTCGTTTTTGAGAATTCCATCCGAATTTTATTACCTAAATACGGAATCTATCTACTTTACGAATACCAAGATTACCAGCTAAAGATACTAAACGTGATGTTTAAGATACGTGAAAGAATAAGCAACTGAGAAATAAAAAACGATACACGATAAGAAAATATTAAATTGGTAATCGAATCTCTAGCTGATTAGTGAACAAGTGGCATGGACAGACCAGACCTCTTATGTTACATTATTAACGAGTTAAAGTACTTGCTCACAGGAATCGAAGACTCTTAATGACGCTATATCGACTATAATTTGCGAAAATTATCCACTAGCTAATTAATTCAGTAACTGCACTTGACGTTTGTGAATAAAGCAAGTTAAAAACAGACTAATTGACGAGCACACTATGTATCGAAATTGAATACATTTTAATAGAATGTGCTTACTGTTAGAAAGCAAAAACGTACTAAGTTTTTCCATGTGTAATTCCTGTTATTTTATGTAATTTTTATGTCCATGAATTAGTGACACGTTTCCTTATCAAATGATAGTTCATTTTGTACAATACATTAAATCTTTTTGAATTAAAATATTTACGTCCCTCATATTTGTTATTTTTTATTGAAGTTTTCTTACTCTGTTTATTCTGCCAGAACAATAACTCCGCAAACATGCTCTTAACTTTATTTAAAAACAAGATCTATACATGCAACACAAATACTTATACAGGTATAAGAAAAAAAAATCAGTTCAGTATTTAATCATACTCGAATGAAGTCACAGAACTCTTACACACTTAGTTATTTGTAATTGACTGAAATTTGGCCACGGAATTTACCCCTGGTGAATTAGATACTTCTTAACAAATAAACAAACTACTTCGATTAGTATTATGAACAAACAATTCGTGGAACAAAGAAATTCTTGGTAAATTCATGCAAGCAATAAAAATATAAGGTTTCAATTTTTCTCTTTCTCCTCTTAATCCAGAAAGAAGTGACATTCTTTCCATATATAAATTTTCTTAGCTAGTGAAAGTCCTAGTTCAAAAATTATTTAAAAAAAAATTAAATCTTTGAAAGGAATTTTTAGAAATGGATTAGATATTGATGTTTTAACAATAATATTCAAGCAAGGAATTTTAGAACTATATTTTATCAATTAAATAACATATGAATAGTATCTATGAAGAAATAGAGCTGTGGTAAAGTTGCTTCAAAACCATTAATTAATTTTGCTTTTAAAAGCATATATTCTCCTGTGACCATTCCTAATAAGTTTGACAAACTTTCATTTTATGTAGTTCTTTTTGTGAATTGCCCTCTCTGATATGATATATAATTCTTTAAAAAATAGAATATATAATGCACAACTAGGGCTGTCGCCCAACCGGTATAGTGGTTAGCGACGCTGACTGCGGTGCCATAGAGACTGGGACCGAATCCCGGAGAAGACATGGATGTTTGTAAATGTAGTGCCTTTGCCGCATGGGGATACTCTAAATAGCCGTCGGGCCGCAAATCCTCTCGTGTGGTTTGAGGAAGTGGTAGAGAGGTGGGAGGAACCCAGACCACCCCCAGGTGTCCTCCCTCAAAATTGGGGTGGGAACGAGCCAAATAGTACTGTCCCCTGTATGGTGCTCTAAACTACGGCTAACGATAGGCGTCATTTAGTCCTTTGCCATGATGAATTCCGTGGGTCTTGATCTGACCTTTGCCGATCAGGGGGCATCAGTAACATCATAAGGACAACTAGGGCTGCAAAAATAAGCGCTATAAATCACTGTTTATGCGAGTTATTTCCAATGAAGCTTCAAATTTATCGAAATGAATGTACTTCAGTACATTTTTGGATTCTTTTTTTCCCTTTGAAGTATTTTCAGTATGCCATTATATGTACTTATTTATTTTCAAACATGATGTATTTTTCGTATATGCAGAAGGAACGTTATATATATTTTTAAATACACTTTTTAAAATGTTAGGAATGAAATAATATGCGGACTCTTTTTCCAAGAAATGTATATTCATTTACCCATATATACAGAAAGGCAATTTTGGAATTTCTTTTACAATGAGAGAGAATACATTGAAAAAACGCAGTATGAACATAAACCAAAACCACTTTGCAGGTATATTTCAAAGATAATCTAACATTATGTCAGTAAAACAATACGTATTTTGGTGCATTGGTTTATAACAACAAGAAATTATTGAACTTTACATAGCGGGATGGGGAAACTTTCTTTGAATAAAAATTCCTTTTTCCCATTTTGTTTAAGCTAGAAAATCGAATTCCAAACCCTTATGACTATATCTCCTAAAAGGTAGTATTTTCCAGAAATCTATATAAACCACAAATAAAGTTTCTGAAGCAACAATAATAGCAAAGCATCTCCCTAATACTGTGCTCCTTCAAACATAATCCCACACAGAAACTGGCGTAATATTCTTAAGAAGAGGATGAAGACTGTACTCTGTAGTCTGAGGAAAATCAAAGCCTGGCTTTCCTGTTTTATGTTCGCTACATGTTGGCATAAAGATCCTTTTTGACTAATGACTGTGAGTATGCTGGGAAGATTTATGATCTTGCTTCTAATATGATAAAGTGTTTCAAAAGGTAGAAAAATATCTCTTCCCTCTCGAATGTTATTTGAATTTTTAGGTTTTTGTTGTATCAATATTCAGTGGCTTAAGACTTATAGCAATGACGAGAGACTCAAAAAAGTTATTAAAAAGATATATCGTTAAGATTTAGAAGTTAAGCTCGCGTGATTGTACTAAATTTAAGACTATGAAGCTCTGCAAATAATTTAAACTCTGTTCTTTGTTTACATCTGGCAAGAGTAAGTTTTAAATACATATTTAAAATATTCAAAACATTTTAATCAAATAAACATTTGGGTATTGTTTAGTTCTTAGAGCATATCTTCCATTTGAAATAAATTTAAAATTTTCAATTTACTTGATATCATACATATATTTTGCCTTTTATTGTTAAAAACATTAAGTGGAAGTCTTAATACAAATGATTCAAACCAATTTTAAAAACTAGTAATATTTTTTCCCGTTTCAATTGAATAAAACTCTTGAACTATTTCTACCTGAGTCACAATTAATTTTTATTCTACTAGGAAAAAATAATGATTTGCTTTTTATAAAGATAATTGATATGACATTTTTTCTTTTGATGAATTGTTATATATTCGTCTAACACAGAGATTAACATATATATATGTCATGATTTTGAAGACAGAACCAGATTAAAAGTTGGAAAAAGAGACGATCTTTATTCAATCATTTCTACATCTGTTTTGACACTGAGAGCAGGGAGGAAAAAAGCACGCAATGGTGGTGGTTTTAAGTGGAGAAAAAAGAATGGAACGTGACTTTACATGTGTTTCTTATCAAGATCAATATCATTGGTATTAGTACATTAGAGTCATTTCTCTAAAAATTTAATTTACATCTTTCAACTTTAAAACACCAATTTCTGTCATAACTGTTAACTCATTCGACATCTTAAGATAAAATTATATATATATATAATAAAATTATTGTGACGAATGATTTGTCGTGGGGAGTGGAGGATTATACTTAAACAACGAAAAGACCGGTGTTGAGTGATTACTGTATATTAGAGGCCTTTTCTATTTTGGGTGATGTTACATGCCGATGGGATTAACGCGGCAGTCTTAAAAGTTAATCCAGTTTATTGCACATCATGAGACACACACACTACACAGAACAAAGACAACAAACACACAACGCAATGCAGTCGAGTACATGGTTAAGGACAAAGACATAAGAAAGGAGAGAATTCCAGAAATCTCGATATTTATAACCAACAGGAAATCGCATGATTTGGAGGTGGATGGGGGTAGTTTAAGATACTCTCGTTAGGCGGGTGACTAGGTTATTTATTAAACACGTGTCCTGATAGAATGGACCATATCCTTAATATTCTCAACAATAGAGAGGTAAATCATGAATAATCACTAAAACTTAAGCAAAAAATCAAATTAAATTTAAATACTAGTATAAACCAGTCATAAGAATTTAGAAAAGTTATATTATAAATTATAAATTAAGAATATTAAATATATATATATGTATATATATATATATATATATATATATATATATACAAGGCGGTATATATATATGGAATAGAACGATTGCGCGAGAGACGACCGATATGAGACGATGACGATGGAACGAAACGCCTCGTGGAATCCAACGATCTAATGATGTTTCGATTACTTTTTACTAACTTTTAGCCCTCCCCCTTGTAAATATATATATATATATATATATAATTTACATGAAAGTGGAGTTGATTATGTTTTTCTGCTAGCCAACTTTCTCCTTTCGGTTTAAAAATACTGAGCAAAATCCTATTGAAAATAATGGATAGAATATCTAAATCCATTAAAAGAATAAGGTAACTTACCTAAAAATTGCATTCAAAAATGCATAGCCCGGGCTGCTAAGGAAATAACGTAAAATAAATTTTTCTCATATATAAAATTGAAGGCATTTTCTTTTTAGTATATCATTTGTGTGGCTAGTAAAATTTTTTAAAAAAGCAAATCTCCGGATAACAATCATCATAAATCAATACAAAATTACTATGCAATAGTAATTATCATAAATAAACTCATAATTATTGTATAGCATTAATTATTATAAATGAATAAGCAGAGTCCGAAATGTATGTAGCAAAGTATTACTAATTACAAAAAACTTGTTAAAATGAATTAAAAGCCTACAAAATAGCATAAAAATTACCTATATTTAAATTGGAATTATGTAAAGATTTCTGAAGCTCTATAAATTCGATATTTTTAACAAATACCTGAAATTTTGCATTAATTTTCTTTAATATTTTTATTGTATGACGTATGTTTCTTAACTAGCCGATATAAAGTATTACTACTGCATAGCAGAGGCTACTGTTCTTTGTATGCACTCTAAGTTTCTTTTATGTATTGGCTAGCCAAGTAGTGGCTTAAGTTGACGATGTGATATGCTCGTTAAAAATGCTTCAGACCTCAACAATTGAGAAGGATACGCTGTCACTCATTTATTAAATGTTAAAGACATGAAAGTGTTTTAAAATCTTTGCCAGATTAGAGAAATATGTGAAGGTAACTCTATCACAGCACTCAAACAGTAAGAAAATATGTTATAACATTTACATTCGGCTGTACAAATACGTTGTTGTTTCTAATGCCACCTGTCTGACGTAGTCAGATCGAGGCCCACGAAATTCATCGTGGCATGGGGCTAGATGCACGCCTGTCGTTGGCCTTGAGCACCATACAGGTGACAGTACGATTTAGCTCGGCGAAATTCCCCGAAGGAACGATAGATGGTGACACGACCTATCTCCACTTCCACAATGTCTGTATGGAACTGAAAGAGAGGGAAATATTCTCCAGTCTCTGCGCTCGTGACTCAGCCCACAAGACTTCGGACCCACTGATTAACGAGCACGTACTCCGTGTGTACTCGAAGGGTATTTGGTGGCATCGAGCATCAAACCAAGGCCTTCTGGTCTGGAGTTTGATGCTCTAACCACTAGGCTACCCACGGCCACAAATACGTACGTAAAGAAAGGAAATAGACTGTCCTCTATTCTTGTGTACAAGAAGAAAAACTTTGAGAAAGCAGATGGTGTATGATTTCATTGTTGTCTAATATGTGCTTCTCCCAATTTCTATTAAATCCCTTTATTAAATTGTAACAAAACGTTTTCAATATGGCAAGCTGTGATCAAGTTGATTATAAAAAAGCTGACTCAGTTGCACAAAACCAAACGTTTATTCAGTTATTTGACGTTTCTCATCGAAGGTGATAAGCTTTCCAGGAATTTTTTTGGTGTAGGTAGGTACTTTTGTTCTGGATATTTTGTCTCGAGGGTGGCAACGTAAATGCTTACACATAACACACATCATTTGTTTATGTACTTACCATGCGCTTTGGCACTTAGTGCCATGAAGAAGATAAGCTGCAGTAGCCCAGTGGTCAAGGTATCGGATAATGTCAGGCAAGTCATGAGATCGAGCCCAGTACCACTAAAGACCCGCCGTTTAAGGCAGCGATGCACGTTAAATCTGTCGAAAGCTGAAACGTCATCCCGTGGAGTGGTGTGGTAGTTAGGAGAGGGGGTGCCAGCTCAGGTGTCGTTCACGTCACTTGACCATGGTTCAAAATTACGTGGTCCGTTGCCGAAAGACCTCGTGTAGCTGAATAGTGCGACGTTAATATTCACTCACTCACTTACGTTATGGAGAAGATGGCGACAGGAAAGCGTAAGCGTTCAAGTGGTTAATTAATCAGGTGACGTTTTCCTACTAGGAAATAATTCTGAAGTTGATAATACGATATGATAACATCGGTAGAATTCATATTGAAATGTAATTTAAGGTAAAAATTTAAAACTGTGAAAAGAAATTCTTTTTTTTTTTTTTGTTTCACACATCAAATAGTTATTTACTTGAAATACATATGAAAACACAAAATTTCAAATGAAAAGAGGGTAACATGTATATATATATATATATATATATATATATATATATATATATATATATATATATATATATATATATATATATATATATATATATATATATATATATATATATATATGTATGTATCTGTTAATAACTGTTGACACAATCCAGCACATATCAACACGGCATGGGTGTAAGTAGACTTGTAAAGAAATAAAATAAAATTGTATTCACCAACTGTTTACTTATTTACCTTCAATAGAAAAAAGTTTAATAAAAATAAACAAAACTTTTAAATTATTACTGTTATCATTAATTGCTTGATCGTATATCGGCCTTTGAATAACATTTACATTTGAAATGTTAAAGTATTATTGAAAGGGTAATTAATTTATAGAACTGGTAAGAAACTTCTAAAATTTTGTGTCCCTCAGCACTTAAATAAATGAATCTAAAGGCTGCAACAAAACGTAAAAGAAACAATAAAATAGAAATGAAAGTATAGACATTCAAATTACATCAAAATACTTAATACATTTATAATTTAGATGTACAATCGCATTATTCACAATAATTTTTGCTCTAATGAAATCTGAGTTGGGGAAATTGTATTATTATTGCGATAAGATTTGTCTTTAAAAATTCTACTTAAAATAGCTACAGTTCAAAAAGTTATGATGCATCAAGTATGTTTAAAATATTGAAATACCCAAGAGAGGATTGAAAACTGATGAATAATAACTTGAAAACCCTTAATTCAAGGTTTCAAATGTGTGACTTAAATAAATCAGATACCTTCTTTTTGCTTTTATAAATCAGTTACTTCGGTAAAATACAGAATTTCATTAACATTAGCATTACCTCATAATTGAATTACTCAGTACAATGCTAAGCAATTTAATTAAAAATCCACGAAGTAACTAAATTAAGTGATTTTACTTAAGATAATTGCTTCTTGTTTCGTTAGAACATTTATTTACTCTATATGAAAATCAAGTAACAAAATAGTTATTGACTTTATTTTATGCTTACTTAATGTTTTTTTTAAACTAATTGTATTAATAGCGTAACTATATTCGGTTTCTGAAATTCAACCTGTATTCATATTTAAAAATTATCATTATTGCATCACGTAAAGTAACTTTTGCATTTAGTGTAAACTTCATACATGTTTCTAAAAAAGTTTTAGAATTCCTTCTTGTATACATATTATCGGCAAAAGTAGATGAATCCAAACAATCAAGTGCTACATTATTACCATTCATAAAGGGTGTTTTTTTAGAGGTATAGAACTTTAAATTGCAATAAAACAACGATGTATTATTCGATTGACATGAATTTTTTTATTCGAAAGATAATCTTGTGGCATTACATTTTAAATATGATTTCTGGCATAGACTGCCATGGCTGGCTCGGATGTAGTCCAATCTGGACGTCCAATTTCGATGACTTTTCCAACATTTGTGGCCGTATATCGGCAATAACACGGCGAATGTTGTCTTCCAAATGGTCAAGCGTTTGTGGCTTATCCGCATAGACCAATGACTTTATAGCTCCACAGAAAACAGTCTATTGGTCTTAAATCACAAGATCTTGGAGGCCAATTCACAGGTCCAAAACGTGAAATTAGGCGGTCACCAAACGTGTCTTTCAATAAATTGATTGTAACACGAGCTGTGTGACATGTTGCGCCGTCTTGTTGGAACCACAGCTCCTGGACATCATGATTGTTCAATTCAGGAATGAAAAAGTTAGTAATCATGGCTCTATACCAATCACCATTGATTGTAACGTTGTGGCCTTCATCGCTTTTGAAGAAGTACGGACCAATGATTCCACCAGCCCATAAAGCGCACCAAACAGTCAGTTTTTCTGGATGCAACGGTGTTTCGACATACACTTGTGAATTAGCTTCACTTCAAATGCGGCAGTTTTGTTTGTTGACGTAGCCATTCAACCAGAAGTGCGCTTCATCGCTAAACAAAATTCGCTTATGAAAATCGGGAACAACGGCAATCTCGTTTTGAGCCCATTCGACGAATCTACGCCTTGCTTGATGATCGTTTTGATGAATTGCCAAACCAAACTGAGAATAAATCACTTGACAGCTGTTAAATCGGTAATCTTGGAAAGTAATGCTAACTTATACTTCTAAACCTGAAAAAAAAACACTCTTTAGAAATGATACTTTTAAGGTGTTCGAATATATCTACAGAATTTAATCGTTTGTTTCCCAACATAGTCTGGATATAAATAAGTATGGATGAATACATTGTTTGGCAGTATTCTGCTGCAAATTCTGTATGTCACCCTTTTTTTGGATAATTCATTTTAAGTTTACAGTGGTTCTGTCTAGAGAGACCTTGAGCTTTAAACAGTTCTCTACGATCAAGCGAGGCTACAAACCACAATATTGAAGAATCTCTCGCTCTGTCTTTTCAAGATATATTTAATCATATTTTGTCTAATGGCATGGATCTCTGTCAGGTTATAAATTGATGCACTAGAATACTTTCATAAGCAGTGGTAACTTACCTTTTAACACTTTAAGATATGCGGTTGCATTGATATATATTTCTTCAGACAACAATTTACGCCACATATTGTCTTACAACAAATGGATTTCCAGAATATGATCTTTTCAGAATTCTTCACAACAATGGTATGGCACTTGACGTAATTTTTCTTGGAACGACGGAAAAATATTTGTGCCTACAAGATGTATAAAATTTTGTGTCTCATCAGGAAAAGAAACGCGCTTTCAATGTAAAACTGCCATTCATCAAGCCCCTCATCATTCATCCCATTCGAAAAATATTGTTCAAAATGGCATTGGATATACGAGGGAGAGTCAAAGAGTAAAGGTACCATTGCAATTTCTCTTTTCAAGATTTACGATGGTATCCAGTGGTGAATGAGGGGTAGTCGACAACGCCCCTATACTATGTATCATTCGTAGTCACTGAAGAGTAGCAGACCATTCAACATGACAGCTCCGTTGTTAAAATTTTGATACTTGTGTCTCCTCCGAAAACAAAACATGCTTTCATTGTTCAGCTGCCATCCATCACAAGCCCATCATCATATATCCCGCCCTCAAAGGATTGTACAAAGGGACACTGAATATACGAGGGACAGTCAAAAAGTAAAGGAGCTATTGCAAATTCTCTTTCCAAGGTTTGTGATACTATCCGTTGGTGAATGAGGAGTAGTCGACAACACTTCTGAACAATGTGTCACTCATCATTCTTCGTAGTCGCTTGAACGTAGCAGATCGTTCAATATGACAGCTCCAGTGTCGATCTGCCCCAAGGAGGAAAGGAGGGCAATGGTACACTTTTAGTTTGCGGAAGATTTGAAACCTGAGCTGGATACCATTCATACCTTTCATCACTGTACGCTCAACGACTTGCACACTGCTCTCATTGGTTAACATCGATAGACTGACTGATCTTTCGTCGTCACATAAAGAAGTTCTTCCTTTTTGAAACGCTATATTCATTCGTAGATTTTGCTTCACGATAAACAGCTATCACCATTCTTAAATTTTATGCGAAGAATAATTGCTGCAGAATCTTTCACAAACAAAAAGTGAATCAGTGTCCTCCTATCATCCTTATTGCAAATTAATGCCACTTTGAACGGTCTTTTACATCCCAACGACTACAAGAAAAGACGAGTTCAGGTTGTTGTCGACAACCCCTCATTCAAAGCTGGATACAAGCATTGCTTTCAAATCTTGGAAAGAGAAATTGTAAAAGTTCCTTTATTTTTGAGTTATCCTCGCATTTATATATTTATTATATTTTGACGTATATTTGAGAAATGTTTCACATACATTTTAGGCCTCCTGGTAGGTTTATAAGACTTTAAATTGGCGCCGAATTGCCCCTTGTAGATAGATCCTCTGGTTATCTATTGATGTCCCCATCGTTTGATAAACCAGCGTGAATTACTTTGACTCATATTCTGAGTGAGTTTACAGCTGTCAAAATTATGGAGTCCCTCATACATCTGCTAGTTCAGTTTTTAAGAACTTTTGACTTTCTATAGCCTTCATTTCCGGCGGTTTTCAATTATCTATTGATCTAGAAAAATTGTCCTTTACACCAATCCTAGTTTGGAAGCAGTTAGGTAGGTTTCAAATGTTCGAGTGAGAAGGTTTTATTGGAAATAACAAGTTATTTCTAGATTTTAGATCATGTATCAGAGCCTTTTACAGCACATAGATGTCTATCATTGTTACATAAAATTTAAAGATTTTAAAATACATTTAACTTCTCAAATTATTTTGCTGTAGTAATTTAAAGAGTTTTCTTGGAAAATATATTTGTTCGAAATATTTACGAAGAATTCTTCGCAAAGTGAACATAAAACAAAGCGTGGCACAATTTAAAATATTTTGAGATGCAAATAATTCTAATGTTAAAATATGCATGCTCCCTTTGTCGTATTTTTCTGAGACATACATTCGATAAATTATTGAATTTTAAAAGATTTCTTTTATTTTCTAACTGTAAATGCAGATTCAAGGTATCATGCCTTGTATACTACTAAGTTTAGAATTTAAAGTTAAATGTTTGCAAAGCAAAAATGTTCAAACTATTTTTACATTATATATATATATATATATATATATATATATATATATATATATATATATATATAAAAGAGTGTTTTTTTCCAGGTATAGACGTTTAAGTTGGCATTACATTCCAAGACGGCGACCGATTTAACAGCTGTCAAATGATTTATTCTCAGTTTGGTTTGGCAATTCCTCAAAACGGTCATCAAGCAAGGCGTAGATTCGTCGAATAGGCCTAAAACGAGATTGCGGTTGTTACGTCAACAAACAAAACTGCCGCATTTGAAGTGAAGCTAATCCACAAGTGTATGTCGAAACACCGTTACATCCAGAAAAACTGACTGTTTGGTGCGCTTTATGGGCTGGTGGACCACTTCTTCAAAAACGATGAAGGCCACAACGTTACAGTCAATGGTGATCGGTATAGAGCCATGATTACTAACTTTTTTCATTCCTGAATTGAACAATCATGATGTCCAGGAGCTGTGGTTTCAACAAGACGGCGCAGCATGTCACACAGCTCGTGCCACAATCGATTTATTGAAAGACACGTTTGGTGACCGCCTAATTTCACGTTTCGGACCTGTGAATTGGCCTCCAAGATCTTGTGATTTAACACCGCTAGACTGTTTTCTGTGGATGTAAAAGTCATTGGTCTATGTGGATAAGCCACAAACGCTTGACCATTTGGAAGACAACATTCGCCGTGTTATTGCCAAAAATTCGGCCACAAATGTTGGAAAAAGTCATCGAAAATTGGACGTCCAGATTGGACTACATCCGAGCCAGCCGTGACAGTCATATGCCAGAAATCATATTTAAAATGTAATGCCACAAGATTATCTTTCGAATAAAAAAAATTAATGTCAATCGAATAATACATCGTTGTTTTGTTGCAATTTAAAGTTCTACACCTCTAAAAACACTCTTATATATATATATATATATATATATATATATATATATATATATATATATATATATATATATACAGCACTTTTATTTAAATATTTTTATCTTTAATATTTAAGTTACAGGAATTTTTTTATCAATAATATAATAATGAATATAGTTATAAGAAACATTTAGAAAGCTAGAAATCTTAAGTAGAATCACGTTTAAATATTTAACAAATTTCCAATGGGTGTTTAAAAGCGAATACAAAAACATCTTCCAAGACTTGTAATAATTGTATCAATCACATAATTTATACGAAATGCTGTATGACAAACTGCTTTATATGTTACATATTTTGGTGTATTATAGGACATGTGATTGACAGTTTTCCTATCGGTAAACATTTACTATTAATATCATTGTTGGTACTCTACATACATCATACGTCAACTAAGATTACCGTTAAAAGTTTCAATATTTACCAATGAAGTTAACGTAATAGATACATTTTCTAACGCAAATATTAATTTATTTTTTGAAACAGTAAAATATTTTTTATATAGTAAAGTTTTCGCCTGATATAATTTTAGTTAATGTGGAACGTTGTTTTTTATTGAGTAAGTATGTATTTTTCTCGCGTTACTTCGCTGAGATTTGATTTGATGTCAAAAGATATACTTTAATGTGAGTAAAAAAATAATGATATAAATCAATTTGCGACTAGAAAAGAGACATTTGTAAATATTTCTACGAACATAGAACATTGAAAATAAATCTCTGTATTTGTAATTGAAACTCAATCTTCGCTTCCATCTGTTAAAGTGCATGTTATACATTTCTGCGTATTTTTACTTTGAGGCATTTTTTGAAACAAATAAGGTAACAGAAAAAATTCCAAGTGTTTTTATTTAAGACAATACTTGTTGTTTTTTCGAATGAAAAAAGGCTTAGATTTTATCGGTAGAAGCATCAAAGCAATAAAAATCATAGGCAAAAATTGAAAGTCTGGATAAAATTACTCATTTTTTTTTTATGTTAGGCGACTATGTGATTTCTAGGCTTAGATTTTGCTTCTACTTTTCTGTTCCAACAAAGTCACAACATATGCAAGACCCTTCTGATTTTCTAATGTTATATGTTTCTGGAATATTCGATGAATTTATGTTTTTAAAGTATATTCTAAGTAATAGTTTTTTAAATAAAACTATGCCAAAAGACTAGTAATTTTCTGTTATTCTAAGAATTTTAAAAAGATGCAATGATGTTTATGCATTTATTCGTTTGAAACAAATAAATATTTTGCACACTAATGCATCGTTATTTCATTAAACATAAAATCTGTCATAGAAAATGGTTAATACATTCGAAAGTAGACATTGCTTTGTGTCCCATGTTTCCTATTTAATTCTTATTCCAAAGATTTACAATTTTAATATTTATTTTTTGTATCTTACATCAACTAAAACAATCTTATATATAAAATTTTGTAAAGGTTTTATGTCTGACATTTCAGTTACCTTTTGACTAAATTATGATAACGTACTTAATCCGGGAGCAGCCGGGAGAGTAACCCCAGGCTCACAAAATCTATAATTCTGGAAAAATGGTTTATTTGTTACTAATGACTCTATCATTATGGAAGTATTTATTTGAACCAACGTGTATTTGTGACATAACTCCCTCTTTTTTGAGATTGACAAATGTTTTTTTACAATTGTAGGGCACTTGGGGTGTCTGAGTTCCCCAAATGACCACTTTTGTTCAAAAATATTTTCTTTGAACAGGTTATATTTTCCCCCTGAGAGCGACTTAGTGATTTTGATTGATATATTGTATGACTCATTATGGTTAATAAATGCAAATAACGATTTTTTAAATCAAAAATGAAATGGGCATCTGCGATCTCTATTGTAAGAAGTTGAAACTGATCAAACAAGGTTAAAACATGATGAAGTAATGGATTTTAATCCTAATAGCGAAAGTAAATTTGAGAAAAGCGTTTGAGTTGAAAAGAAAGTTTTCAAATGGTACCTAAAAGAACTCCACCAAGAAATATAGGGAGTTACAAATGCATTACAAGGCACACTGCGCTCTGTCAAATAGTCAAAAGCGAGAAAGGTTTTCGACATGCTATTTGTCGATTATCAAAGGACAATAAAACTACAATAAATTGAACAAAATATAAGAGTTTTGCCTGCAGATATCATTCCTGTAATGTTAGCGAAAAATGTCTGTTATTTGTGTTTTTTATTAAAGTCGCACACATTTGAAACATTTTAGTTCAGTTTCATTGAATATTTTTCCAAATTATCAAGAAAATGAAAAGTCCTTAAAAATAGGTAAGTATATTTTATCTTAGTTAAATTATTCACTAAAATTACTAAATTTATCGTCTACAATAAAAATAATTATAAAAAAAAGGATTGGTGTGACTCCGTAACCCCGCTTGGCCACCAACGTTAATACCGAGTGAGCGACGCCTTCTGGGTTAAGTATAAACTTTTATTCCCTATTAGTTTATATGTATATTTTATTAGCACAGAAGATATAAAAGTAGTTTAATTAATAAAATTTCTTATATGGATTGTTTTTAATTAAAATGTTTAAAATCTAATGTGTCAATAAACAATATTTATTAAACGAAACGCAAATCCATCAAGTGTTCAACCCTAACCTTATTTGAATATTTACACGTGACAAAAATATCTTCATGAAAATATAAACTTCACACTAAAACTTAAGTAGGAGAAATTTAAACAGAGTAATTGTAAATGTAAATGAATTTTTAGCCCTCTCTTGGGCCATTTATTTCTCTTTTGAATTTCTAGCAGTTTATGTTTTATTAACAACAAAAATAATGGCATTTAAGGAAATGTGTTTTATTTTGCAGAATTTTATGTTCACATTTAAATGTTAGGTTTGGGAAGAATACTTCCCAATAACCTTTCGCCGTTGTAAAGAAAATTAAATTTACTGGTAATAATTTGCCATGCAAATATGAGAAGGTATTGCAATGCACAAGGAGACGGTACTTTCTGCGCTCATTTAGTGGGTCTTTGTTTCTGGTCTCTTTGTACTTGATTCCTACATCGTCTACAGTTGGAAACCATGTTTGACACATATGGTTTCCTACAGAGGCTATGGTTCGTCAATATTTGTGTGGACTGTAAAACTGGTTAAAGAATAAAAAATCAGTCTTTTTCGCAACGCTAAGCCTACTTTATTCGTGCACCCGCTTTTGTTGGGGTACAGCTAGACAATCTACTTTTACAATTTTTTTACAGATGGCGCTAGAGTGCGCTGATGACGTAACATTCCGCCCGGCGTTGAAATATACAATATTTCAAAAAATATATTTAAAAAATGCAATTTGCTATATACAGTTTACAAATGCCTAAATGAATTAAATACAAATAAACACAACATTCTAAAATAAGAAGAAAAAAATACAATATTCAAAAATAGAAAAATACAATATTCTAAGAATATAATATACTTCACATTACAATTTAATTTATATTATTATTTTCTATTGGTAAGATACATATTTTTGAGATAGAACGTGTGAGAACCCCCGTGGCAGTTTTTAGTTTAACGACTCTGACCTTACCGTCAGTTCCATAAATAACCTCCAAGATTCTTGCCATTGTCCATTTGCAGGGGAGGCAAATCATTTTCCCTTTAAAAGCACTAAACACCCTACGGCAACATTATTTTTCTCGAACTGCCACTTGTTTCTCTGCTGTAAATGATTAAGATAATCATTTTTCCAGCGTTTCCAAATAGTTTGTACACACTTTGTTGTATACTGCCACCTAGATAGTCTGTAATCTGAAATATCAAAAATTGCGGGCTCAGGTATTGCACTGATAGGTCAACCAATTATAAAGTGTCCAGGAGTTAAAACTTCATATTCATTGATATTATCTGACAATGGTACTAATGGACGTGAATTAAGTATACCTTCAATTTGAATTATTATTGTCTCGAATTCTTCGAAAGTTATTTTACTATTAACTAAAGTTCTATAGAGATGGTGTTTGAATGATTTTACCCCTGCCTCCCACAAACCCCCGAAATTAGGAGAACGAGGTGGGATAAATTTCCACTGGATAGCTTCTGAAGCAAAAGAATTTGCTAATGTCTCGTTTTTGTTACAAATTAATTTATGAAACGATTTAATTCTGCAGCTGCGCCTTTAAAATTAGTTGCGTTATCGGACATTAATGTAGAAATGCGGCCTCTACGGGCCCATAGCCTCTTCAAAGCTGCAATAAATGCCTCAGTTGTTAAATCAGTCACTGCCTCTAAATGAATAGCCTTTGTAGCCAAGCATACAAAAATCGCAACATAAACTTTTGAAAATATCCCCTTTCTCTGATTTTTAAATTTTATTTGAAAAGGTCCGCAAAAATCCACCCCAGAGTTTAAAAATGGTGCACTTGGAGTTACTCTCTCTGATGGTAAATTTCCCATTAATTGATCTACCCCAGTAGGCTTTGTCTAAAGCATGCAATGCAATCATGAACTGTTTTTCGTGCAATACCCTTGCCATTAATGGGCCAAAACTGCATTCTAATTTGATGTACTAAACCCTGAGCACCAATATGAAAAAACTTCTTATGCATATGCTCAAAAAGTAATTTAGTAAATTTATGTTTACTAGGTATAATTATTTGATGTTTTGCTTCAAATGGTAAATCAGCATTACAAAGCCTTCCACCAACCCCGAGTAAAGAATTCTCATCTAAGAAAGGATCTAAAGCCTTTAACTTACTTGTTTTTGAAACACCTTTACCTTTTTTCAAGGCATCGATTTCTGCTTTAAACTCACTTAATTGTGCTATTTTAGCTAAAAATTCCGTACTCCTCTTTACTTCATCTGCAGTTAGATATTTCTCCTTATTACAAGACTCCTTAGCTTTAATGTTATTAATGGACCTAAAAATAAAGCTAAAAATTCTAATTAATCTTATGAAATTATTTGTAACATTAAAGAGTTCATCATAAAAATTTGAAGAACACTCAGTCATTGAAAGAGTCACAGCACATTTTAGTTCATTTCTGTAGGAAGGATCAGGAAGAAGTTGATTGTCCTCGTATTCGTCAGTTTGTAAATCTGGACCCGAGAACCACATTTCGTTCTTTAAAAGTTCATCCACATTGCAGCCTCTAGAAATTAAGTCGGCAGGATTGTTCTTGAGCTAACATGTTTCCAATTATAGTCCTTTGAAAGTGCTTGATCTCCGCCACCCTGTTGCTGACAAATGTTTTGAGTTTATGAGGTTCAGTCTTTATCCACGCTAAAGCAATCGTTGAGTCCGTCCACATCCAAATTTTATGAATAGATAATTGTAGAATTGGCACAACCTTTTGACTAATCTCGATAGTAGTAAAGCTGCAGACAGTTCTAACCTCGGTATGGTGAGTGTTTTCAAGGAGCCACTCTGGACTTGCTGCATAATAATCTAGTTTGAGATTGTCCAGCTTCGTTGAAACATTTTATGTAGACAACAGCAGCATAGGAACGTTCTGATGCATCGGAAAAGCCATGTATTTCAATCCGTATTGTTGCAGGAAGTAGAATGCACCTTGGGATTTTGAAGTTATTTACTGTCGCTAATTTTTGGTAGAAGTTTATCCACTCTTCCATTGCATCTGGTGGTAGCTGTTCACTCCAATCTAATTTTATTTTCCAAAGTTCTTGGATGAATATCTTAGCCTTCGTAACAATGGGTCCTATCAGGCCCAAAGGGTCATAGAGCCTTGCAATTTCTGAAAGCACGTCTCTTTTTGAGAAGTTGACTTTGTCACTAATCTTTACTTTGTATGTGAGACAATTCACCTTTGGATCCCATAGCATACCTAATGTTTTCACTGGAGCATCCTGAAATTCCTTATCAAACACATAGGAAGATGCAGATAAATCTTTCAACAGTTCTGGGCTATTTGACACCCATTTGTGTAGCTCAAAACCCCCTCTCTGTAATAGTTGAGATAATCTGGTTTGGAGTTTATTTGCACCCTCTAATGTAGACTCTCCAGAAAGAATATCATCCATATAACTATCATTACAAATCACATCTGCTGCGTCAGGAAATTCCGCTTTTTCTTCATCTGCTAAGGCCCTTAAGGTCCTGGTAGCTAAAAATGGTGCAGAAACTGTCCCATAAGTAAATCTTGACTGGAGCATCTGCACACTAGTCTTCCACATAATTCGTTGTAAATCCCTTTGATTAGGATCAACAAGTATCTGCCTGTACATTTTTTTAATATCTGCACTAAACGCGTACTCGTGTTTTCTAAATCTACTGACTATGGAAAAGAGATCTTGTTGAATAATTCCTCCGTTTAGTAAAATGGAGTTTAGAGAAAAAACACTTGTTGTTTTTGCACTTGCATCGAAGACAACTCTCAATGGAGTAGATGTCTTCTCTGGTTTGTACACGGAATGATGAGGAATGTAATAGTTAATCTTATCTAATGTTTCATTTTTAATCTTCTCCATATGGCCTAAAAGTTCATATTCATTCATAAATTCTTTATACAAAGTTCCCATTGTATTGTTTTTGTTTAATTTTTCCCAAATACCATTTAGTCGTTTGATCGCATTCTCTTTGGAATATCCTAATAATGTTTCTGCATTTTCCTTTATGGGTAACCGAAATATAAATCTTCCCGTTTTATCTCTTTTATAGGTACTAACAAAATGTTCCTCACAATAAATTTCCTCTTCACTTTTTGTTATTTCCTTAGAATCATCTGGAAGTGATTCCAGTTCAAAGAATTTCTTTACTGTTATATCTAAGCTTGGTTCACTTATTAAACAACAATTGGCTTGTTGTTGTGACTGAGGAAGGGTACCTGTGGCTAAGTAGCTAAATTTTGTATTTTGTAAAATTACATTTCCCTCCTGCAAATAATATTGTTCTGGATTTAAAATTTCAAAAATAGTTCACTTCCTATCAATATATCTATTTGACCTGGCATATGGAAATTAGAATCAGCCAGCTCAATTGAAGCTGGAATATTTAAATCCGATATATTTAATTTCGATACAGGAATCGCATCGATAATTTTAGGTAAAAGTGAAAATTGTACATTGCGTGCAAAAGTATAATCCCGATTTGAAACTTCAATATTAGCTGAATATTTCGATGATTGCGTAATTCCGTTAATGCCTGTTATAGATTGGTTTGCAGACTTAAATTTAAATCCTAACTTTCTTGCTATGTCTTCTCTCATAACGCATATCGTAGACGCATTATCTAATAATCCTCTTAACTTAATTCTATATCCATCAGCACTTTTAACGAAAATCATGAATGTATTCAATAAAACACATTTATTTCCATAAGTCAAAACCGCAACTTCTGGTTGACCTTCAAACCGAGTAGGATTCGAATTGCTCTCTATCAACCTTTCCCCTACAGTGTGATTTTTAACTGCACAGCAAAGTTCAGCAGAATCGTGAAGCAATGAATTATGTAATCATTTGCAACCACTAACTGTGCATTTATATTTAGACATGCAGGGATCATAATGAAGTCTGAGGCAATTTATACAAAGTTTGTTATTGGTAACAAATTTCTTTCTGCACTCCACAGACATATTTTGAAATGCAATACATTTATAAAGAGGATGAGAATTTCGACAGAGAATACAAGGTTTAACAGTTATTTTTTTACTATTAACTACCAGCGATTTGGCTTTAGTTGACATTGCAGTATTTTTATGGATCATTTTAGTCCTAGGAATGCGAGTAATGTTTTCTAACACAGCACTTCTCTTTTTCTAAAAATTTCTTAATAGAATCAAATGTTGGAACTTCTGCTGTTTTCAACGAAAGTTCGAATTGTTTTCTAGATTCTTTGTCAATTTTTTGAAGAATTTTATTTATTAAAATTATATCTGATAGATCATTCTGCTCATATTTCAAAACTTTAAGTGCTCTAATGTTTCTATTGATACAATCCATTAAAGCGCGCAGTTCTTTGGCTGATTCGCTATAAATTTTTCATAATTAATTATCTCAAGGACATGTGAATCTATCAACTGCCGTTTGTTTTCGTAACGATCTTCTAATGCTTTAAAGAGAGAATCGAAACTATCGCTAGGCGACTCTAAGAGCTTTGCTTCTCCTTTTAGAGATGCTCGAAGATAGTATAGTTTTTGCGAATCATTCAATTGCTCATTATTACTTATTAAATTAATAAATTGATTTTTGAAATTAGAAAATTCTGCTATTACACCAGAAAATTCTGGCAATGGAATTTGAGGTAAGCGGGTACTATTTTTACCATTGTCATTTAAATTAATGTTTACATTTTCAGAATTTTTCAAAGAATACATTAAAAGTTTGAGACCTACCTCTGTTTTCTCGATCCGTTGATTTATATCTTCAATGTCCAGCTGAATGATTTCCAAGCTTTCGAAAATTTCTATTTCACAATAATCCTCAGCTATTTTATCTAGATTTATCTGTAATTGCTCAATTTTTTGAGTTTAATTTCGATTTCAGTGACACTAGTATCCTTTGACACTGTCTTCTCCGAGGTAAAAGCCTCTAACCTAGTTAAAGTTCCTTTGATTGAATCTTTTAAACGATTCAATTTCTCTTCAGTAGTTACGTTGGAGTTATTTTTATTTTTCGATTTTTTATCCATTTTCTGTGGCTTCGTAGGACCAATGATTCGTCAATATTTGTGTGGACTGTAAAACTGGTTAAAGAATAAAAAATCAGTCTTTTTCGCAACGCTAAGCCTACTTTATTCGTGCACCCGCTTTTGTTGGGGTACAGCTAGACAATCTACTTTTACAATTTTTTTACAGATGGCGCTACAGTGCGCTGATGACGTAACAGGCTAAATGCACATCATTTGGAACTACATACTTCTTTGCTTAGAAGCTAGCTGGACTTCCTTTCCTTTTTCTTGGGGAATTTCACGTATTAGCTGACGAGCTAATACTATGCGGAATGTAGCTGGTCTAAACTTCTATATATATATATATATATATCTTTTTTTCACTTGTCTCAGTATGAATCTATTTATGGTGGGGAGGTCAATATGGAAGTAAAAGATATGTGTGATGCCACCCTTTTACAGATTTTCTTATTTGGTATCTTTCTTTTCTTTGATCGAAGCGACAACCCCTGCCATGACATCGTTCAACACAGCGACAGCTTTTGGACAAGGTACTTCTTTAGTACTATTTCTTTTGTCCGATTTATAGATGTCATAATCGCCGGATTATGCGCAGTAGCATAAAACTGAAGCGGGAATTAGTCTTCCCATCACTGTAATAGCAAGGACAATATATTATACTGGGTTTTGCGCATTCCACAGGTGTATTTTGTACGAACGTGTAGTAGAAAGTATTCTTCATAAGACCCACGGAAAAGGGTAAAAGAAAATATGTATGTCTCTGACTTACTTCTGTATAGATTTTCTTATTCATAAGAAAAAGAAACTATTGTTTCAAATATTACAATAGCTTAGAACTAACACATGAAACATTTTGAATAAAAAACTGAATATTCTTAATATACAAGCTGGATAGATACCTCTTGCCGAGCAAAACAGCATTATAGTCTTATAAACAGCAACTAGCTTATTGTAAATATAATGAGTTATATAAAAATTATCAAGAAGTAACTTTTTAAAAATTTTGGCAGATATTGCTTATAGCTTCCCAATACATACGTAATCAAAACTTTTGTTTGAAAAATGTTATTACTCATTTAAAATACATTCAAAAGCTAAGAAAAATATAAATAAAACAATGAAATAGTCATTTTCTGAAATGCTTTACCCAATAATCCACTAAAGGTTATTATAAGAGTTATGAAACGTAACGGAAATCAATTTCTTCTGGCAGAGGTTTTCAAGGAAAGCAAAATTAAAGAAGAAAAACGCACGAGGCCTTAGAGAAAGAATATAATTTATTATTAGTTTGTAACTATACTTATACATAAGCAAATGCATCTGCAAAGGCATTTTACGTTATAACGACATTCCAGTATAGCTAAATTTATTTTTAACTTATTTATTATTCAAATTTTATTTCATACATTTAAAAACAGCCATGCATATTATTTCTTTTTAATACAGTTTTGCAAACCATAAAAAGAAACACTATTAATGGCACTTTCTTGCATAAATATAGAATTTTAGGCGCAAAAACCTGTATATTTATCAAACTTTGTATATCATCTATCTTTTGTTTTACATGGCATTTATCATGAGATGTCGTAGAAGAAGAAAACATTGTTTCTATGCAATTTCCATTTATCATTTTCAAAATACTTTTCAAAAAGATCTGTAAATCATTGCAAAACTAATGGAATATTTTCCAGGTATGGTATATAGAACAAAAGAAAATATAGTCATCTGCATAAGAGATGGAATGGATTTTAGACATCATATATAGAAAAAGCACTGTGCATGACTGATGGTTCCAGGAAAAAACGGGAATGGAAGTATTTTTAGTTAAATATTTAAAACGTAATTATGTTATTTGCGTTCTTTTTATCAGAAAGATTTAGAACTTTTATCTTTGATTGGAAATGCTTTTTACCCAGTCTTGAAGGGCAAACAGTGGCCTCGAAGGACACAGATGACCGTTTTTCTTTTAAAATAGAGCCACTATGGTAAGGTGTTATTAGTTATAATTAATAATTCTTAGTTAGTAATTTATAGTTAAGTTAAGTTAATGATTATTATATTAAGTTACAATTAAATCATGAACTATATATATATATATATATATTTAGTTAAAAATAATAGTATTTAGTTTTAAAATTATATTATATAGTATTAATATAATATTAGTTAATAATTATAGTATTATTACAGTTTTATATTATTTTTAGTCAAAAATTTTATAACTTTTAGTTTTTAAAACTATCAATTTTTAAAGAAATAAATTTCCTGTTAGAAATAAAATCAACATTTCTAATTTGTATTAAGTTTACTTCATTGAAAAAAAATGAACAAATATTTTTTACATAATTAGAAAGTTAAGCTAATGACTATACAGGTTGTATCTAAAGTTTGCGGCAAAACTTTAAGGGGTGATAGTACACATCAAGGCAAACAATAGTAAATAAGAAGCTTAGGGTCCCAAACGTCTTCCGAAGGAGATAGGTGCCATTAAGGTTTAGGGTCCGAAATTTCAAATGATTAAAAAAAACCCGGAAAAATGGGTCGATTCGTTAGTGGGTTTCGATAAAATTATTCTTTGTGTCAGTATTTTCTTGAAAAATAAATTTTAAAGATAACGGTCAAAAATGTCAACAGAGGGTGTTTTAGACTTTGGAGTAACGAACAACTGTTTTTTATTGTTATTTTTTGTATCACATTAAATGCTTTCAAACGCTTAGACTCAAATTTAACTTTTGAGCTCAAAATTTGAATCGTTGGGCAAACTCAACTGTGTTTAGGAGGTGAAATTTAAACTCACCTCCTTCCCTGGAGACAGTTAAGTTATTCACGATCTTCGATGCTCGGTCGTTGAATAGTCAGCAGATACTACCCACTAAACGTAAAATAAACGAGGGAGGGATGACAAAATGAAATAAAAACGTTATTTATAACAGACATGAGCAATTTCTCCCCGCAAAATACCCGATTTGCATGCAAAGTGTAGTATACAAGGATTTGACTGTATGGTGCTAATTGTATGTAAGGATGTAAAGTTCTACTGCAAAGTGTTCCAGCCATATGGGGTTCCAACATAACGGAGCACCTGCACATTTCAGCGCAGATGTGCGAAGTACATTGGATACAGCATATCCAGGGCGATGGATTGGGCGGTTTGTTCCGGTAAATTGGCTGGCCCACTCGCATGACTTCCCCTACCTAGACTTCTTCCTCTGTGGCAATATAAAGAGTAATGTTAACGCAAGCCCCTTCGACTCCGACCAGGTCCTGGTTGCGAGGATTGCCGTCGCAGCAGGCGAAGTCCGGGAGATACCTGGGGTATTTGTTAATGTTCGACATTCCCTCCACCGGCGGTGTGAGGCCTGCATCTTTGCTGGGGGGCGTTTTTCGAGAACTTTTTGCGATTTTGCAAGAAAATCATGCGTGTACCATTATCTACGTGTCATCATTCATACGTGTCACCTTCATTCATACGCACTACGTGCGTATATCAAATTGTTTATTTTTTATTTTGAGCAGAGAAGTTGTTCATGTATATTATTAATAATTTTTTTAAAAATTTTGTCACCCCTCTCTCGTTTACTTTACGTGTAGGAGGTAGTAGTTGCTGCTTGGTCTTCGACAACAAGTCCTACGACACAAAGATCGGAAATAACTGAACTCTATCCAGAGGAAGGGGAGTTTGAAATTTCACCTCCTGAACACAATTCCTTTAGTGCTACTTAACCAGACCCAACGATTCAAATTTTGAGCTCAAAATTTAAGTTTAAGACTAAGCTTTGAAAGCATTTATTTAGATACAAAAAATAACGGTAAAAAATAGTTGTTCATTACTCCAAAGTCTAAAGCACCCTCTATCGACAATTTTTGAGCTTTATCTTTAAAATGCCGCAGACTTTAGAAACACCCTTTATATATATATATATATATATATATATATATATATATATATATATATATATATATATATATATATATATATATATATATATATATATATATATATATGTAGCATGCAGCCAAAACCCAGCAGTCTTCGCGCGCAGGCGCAATGAATTGAAACTGAAACAAAAACTCTTGGACATTAGAGCAGAATTAGAGAGAGAAAGGAGAACGCGAGAGAGTGCGCGAGCAGGCGTTACCTTCTGAATATCATCGTCAAACTTATCTGTAAAAACAACTACCTTTTTAATTAATTTTTGTTAAAGTTTTAAAATAAATGTGAAGTAAGACAAACACGTCTTGGACCCCTTGTTGTCTCCCACAAATTATGGGGGCTCGGCTGCGATCGATAAAATTTCGATTTTGAACCAAAGGCTGGCCAATGAACAAAAGCGTCCGTGAGGAGACGCTCCGCCATTTTTCGAAAACTTCGTTCAACCTGTGTAGAGGTTTGAACTCAGCATGAAAATTCCGCCTGTGTAGAGGCCGGGATTGAAAAAAAAGATTTCGATTTTGATCAAAGTTTGGAACGTGAACAAAGCCGTCCGTGGAGGAGACGCGCCGCCATTTTTCGGAAACTTCGTTCAACCTGTGTAGAGGGTTGAATTTTCAACTTCATTCCGCCTGTGTAGAGGTCGGAACAAATAACAAAAATAACCTGTGTAGAGGTGTATTTTTCAACGAACCCTCAAAATCCCGCCTGTGTAGAGGTTGGAACTAATTCAGTGTGAATAATCCGCCTGTGTAGAGGCCGGAACTACAATTTCAAGATATTACCCGAGAAGAGGTGAAATCAGTGGAATCAACGTTTTTATTGGATACATCGTACGTGCGAGCAACAAGGGAGCCAGAAAAAAAAAAGGTAGGATCTTTCCATATTTTTCTAAAATGTATAAAAACGCTCTTAAAGTCGATCTCATAAGAGTTGTTGAGAATCTAGACGGTACTGTGGAGAGTACTGACACTATAGTTAAACTAAAGACTAAAATTGAGAACAGTAGTACATTTGAAATTGATCCAGATTTCGTTAAAACTTTAATTCAAAACTGTATAGATGAGAGAGTATCGCGAAACGAAAGAGAGGTAACTTTAGAAAACAGAAAATTGAGCTCGCGAAACTACAGTTAGCAAAATTAGAAAAAGAAATCGAACTTCAAACGGCTAAAAATAAAGCATTAAGTTTAAATCCTGCAGCTAAAGTCGAAGATAAAAACAGTTCGAAAACTAACATAGAAAATATGATAAAAAGTATTAAAACTTTATCTCTTTCCTGTTCCCACCAGATCCGAAAATTTTAATCTGTTCTTCCAATCATTAGAACGCGCATTTTTAACCAAGAAAATAAATGACGAATATAAATCTGAAATTTTAATAAATCTTCTGGGCGAAAGAGCTCATAACGTCTTACTGTATATTAAAGTCGAGGAATTAAATGACTATGAAGAACTAAAATCTATAGTACTCAGAGAATTCCAATTAACCTCGCGAGTGTTTAAACTCATTTAAAAATGCTGTAAAATCATCAGGCGAGACATACATCCAATTTGCTGCAAGACTGACGGCAAACTTCCAATATTATTGTTCGTTAAGAAAAGTTAATTCCTTTGAATCTCTATGTGATCTTATAATTTCTGATAAATTATCTGAAACTTTAAATAAGGAAACTGCAACTCATATTGGCATTCGAGAAGCAGAAGATTGGTTTAGGGCCTATTGATTTAGCTAAAGAGTGTGATATTTATATTTCATCTAGAAGCGGATCACATAAAGAAATTCCTATTACTTATGGATATACCCAAGACCCCTTTAAAAAATAGATCACAAAACTTTAAACCAAAGATTAAAGAGAACTATCCCCAATATCTTGAAAGAGAAATAAAAATTGCTTTATATGCGGTGATTCATCTCATTGCGCAAGAGACTGTGAGAAGCGTTTTAAACCTAAAGAATCTTACAGCCACATCCATAATAAAATAAACGTGAATACTTTGAAAGTCGTCGAGCAAAAAACAAAATAGCGATGAATTCTCAAATCTTCAATACGTAAACATTTTTGTGGAAAATCAGCCCGTAACAGCCTTGATCGATTCAGGTTGCCAGATCCCAGTTTTAAATTCCTCACTAATTAGAGTGCAAACACCTTCCGAAGAAATCATAACATTAAGCTCATGTTTTGCGAAAAGCGAATGGTAGAAGTTAAACCCATAAATATTTCTCTTAATCAACACTCTACTAGCTTATGTGCGAACGGCGATATCACCGACCTTGACCGAAGAGTTTATTATACATCCCAGTGTATATTCTGAAATAGAGAAACTAGGCCATGCAAAGAGCGATGTTTTATTAAGTGAAAGTGAATCCTCTTTGAGTGCAGATTATGGTGTTTCTTTTCCAAATGTTTCTGTTTCAAATGTGATAGAAAACTCTAGTTATGATTTGCCATATGTTAAAAACTTTTAATACTAGAAATGATTCGAGTTCTCTAATTAAGGATTATAAATGTAATAAAATTAAGAGTACTAAGTTAAAATTGAGTATTGTAAGAGTAAAAATGTTCTGATATAGTATTGTGTAAGAAAGCCAATGGTGCCATGAAAACGAGTTCCGTGGAATTTATCTCCCGCTCACCTAACCCTTTACCTATGAAGAGTAAACATCATCGGTTTGTGTTGCTCCGAAGGATCTTTGAGCCTTGGCAGTGGAAACGAAGGAAAAAGAGAAATCGTTTTGAACAGACGTCCAGAATTCTACAGAGGAAAATATCGATGCGTTCAACCAAAGATCAACTTGTTAAAAAAGACGTTCTTATGCCTGTGAAACACAATGTTTTCCTTTGGAATCTTCCGGATGTCGAAGAGGTGCCTTCACATGATGGAGAAACTGTCTAGTTCAACAAAACTATGATATGTTAAATCTTTGTGTATTTGTCGTATAGTCCTTGTCTGTTCCGTCTTTTTTGTATGTTTCAGATTCTCCTCTGGTCTCCATGGAAATACCGCTGCGGACAGCGTACGGTCAGAATGGCCGTTGTAGCATGCAGCCAAAACCAAGCAGTCTTCGCGCGCAGGCGCAATGAATTGAAACTGAAACAAAAACTCTTGGACATTAGAGCAGAATTAGAGAGAGAAAGGAGAACGCGAGAGGTGCGCGAGCAGGCGTTACCTTCTGAATATCATCGTCAAACTTATCTGTAAAAACAACTACCTTTTTAATTAATTTTTGTTAAAGTTTTAAAATAAATGTGAAGTAAGACAAACACGTCTTGGACCCCTTGTTGTCTCCCACATATATATATATATATATATATATATATATATATATATAATTAAAAAATTAAAGAAAATAAGAAATAAATAATTTGGAAAATAATGCATGCGGGATACAAACAAACAAACGTAAACGGTAAAAAGGCAAAATAGACCAAGCGATTCGATAAAAACTTAGAACATTTGAATTATGAAAGTCTAGAATAAACAAAACTATATTATCAGTTTTATAATTTAAATAATTGCTGTCAATAGAATAATGTAAAACTGTCCTTTATAGAAAGAAAAAGGTTTAAAGAAATGGGTAATTAAGGTATTAGAGAGACAAATCTTTATTTTAAAAAATGTTAGAAATTACCTTAATAGATTTTTGTTACAAATGTCAATATCGAAATGCCGACATTAATTCGAGCTATTGCTTTTTCATTTTATAGAAAGATTTAAGCAAAAAATGAGAAAGATAGTGGAAAAACATTAAAATAGAGAAAATGATGGTATTAATTAATAGTATAAAAACAAAATATCAACTCTGCTTAGTAATAATCGATATTGTCATAAATAATTATAAATTACTTATGATCTATAGCATTATCAATACATTTAGTACTATCAATTATGAATAAAAAACCATAACAATAACAATATCGACAAAAGTGTCAGTAAATTGTTAAGATTATCAGCTATGTCAATTCATCGTATGCAAAATAAATAAAAGGTAGAATTAGTATCAATCAATAGTTTTGTTCCATTGATTTGCTTTCAAAAGTTAATTTTGATCAAATTAAAATTTATGATGACCAAAATGAACTAAATTTGGGAACAAAGACCTTACTTTTAAGCGAACAAAGTATGAAAATTATGCATTAAGGTCCTCATAAAAATATTTATGTCACACCCATACATTAATTTTAGATTTTAATTAACATTTTTTAGACTTCATTAACATGCAATGTTCATTAGATTTTAGAAATATTAATTTAGGATATACGGAAGTCTTTCCCACATCAATCAAAGCAAATGTTTTTGTTTTTAACAAATGTTTTGTTATAGTAGTAATGTTTTTTAAAAGTTGGCTTAATTTTAGCTAAAAAATATTGAAAATAGATACTTAATACTATGTTACATTAATTCTATATACATCAAAATTTTTGACTCTAAATTAGTTTCAAGTAAATTCTACAATTAAATAATTTACCATTTTGTGAAAGTTTCTACACTTAAGAATCCATTAAAAAAGACTTCTTGTAATACAAGATAAAAATTATTTGTATAAGACCATTTAATTTCAATGTAAAAAGAGTACATGTGTGTTAACGCAAAATAAAGGGATATCGAAAATTCTTTTAGTGCACTGTATAAGATATAGGAACTAAATCATTTTAAGAATGTTTCTATTTCGATACAATGTTCATTACGAAAACTTACAGTTTTTAAATTAAAATAGTTAGTAATGTTTAATAATCCTGACAATGAAGGACACGGGCAATACAACGACTGTTTTTTCGAGTTTTATTTAACAACTAAAATAAATGGCTGAGAAACACCAAATTCCTGAAATCAATATAAATAGAACCTTGGCAGTCACATTAACAAGTCTTAGAGCAGGATACTTCAGGGGCATGCAAGAAGCATGGGACAAGAAAGTACTCTTTTTGCAAACACAGTCACAACACAAAACTTAATATAGAACACTCTGCCCCTCTGAACTGTCTTGCCATTTTGGAAGAACTTCAGCACACTAGCAACAACCCCCGTGCGGACTTACAAGATAATAACTGCATCCAGATTGCAGATGATGTCTATAGAACTTTTGGTCCTACTTAGTTACTGTCCTTGACAAGACACCAACCAATAAAAGGCAAAACGCGGGTCAATCAACGCCAAGAGTCACGTCAACATCATGTAGTGTAATTATTTACTTACCAGAATGTTTCTAATGTTATGTAAATAAAACTGCTACTTGATTACAGTTCCTAAGTACTGCTGTAACTTCACTATATTTCAATTTCTAATAAAGTTATTTGCTACAAGTATATCTTTTCAAAACAAGATAGAACTTGATTAAATAAGCATGCACTGATTAGTTTTCAATGAAAATACAGATCATGAATAAATGCATAACTAAAAATGAAGCGGGGAAAGAGTATTAACTTCATTGATAAAGTTATGCTCCGTTAATGAAAGATTGAATTTAATGGCCAGATGGTAAATGGTTATGGAGCTATGCACAATGTATTAAACATATTCATTTAACTTTATTATAATTCGATTGTTCCCTAACGTAATGCCGAGATTTATTTTCATAGTTGAATAATTATTAATACGACCCAAGTTGTAACTTTTTTTTCTTATGATAAAACATGAACTTTAAAAATACCACAATGAACTTACAATTTTATGTCTATTTGAGTGATCTTTTTTACAACTCCTACTATTAGCTTACACTCTCTCTATATTTATTGATTTATTTATCTTGAAGGAATTTTCAATCGTTAATAAAATACATTTTAAAGCGCTCAATTGAGCTGAAATTTTATATACATGATTATTTTGGATGACAAAACAATAATTTAATTATAATTAATTAAAATGTATTGATTGAAACTAATTATTCAAATAATTACAATTACAGTCACGTTAGCATCAGTTTTGGCTCACATTTTAAAGTGCTCATTTAAGCTGAAATTTTCTATAAACTCTGTTATTTTAGGTAAAAAAAACTATAATTTAATTAAAATTAATTAAAATTAATTGACATAAACTAACTATTTAAAGAATTATACAGATACAGCCACGTTGGTTTCATTTTTAGCGACTAGGGACAAAATATTTTTTCTCACGTTTTAAAGCATCAGTTGAACTGAAATTTTATATACACGATTGTTTTAGATAACACAATACGATACTGTAATTATAATTAATAAGCAGTAATTACCACTTAATGTTGTGATATGTATGTACATATTTATATTATATCTGTTGATCGGATAGTTGATAACAATATGATATACAAAATATATTTCAGAATAACAGTAGAAAGTATGATTTGAAATAAGTAGATTTTGAGTTCCTTAATTTATTTTGTAAAAATATTATTAAGAATAGTTGTTTGATAATTGGAAAAGTAATTACGGTGCCTATGTGATGAAACTAAATCTTTCGACAGTGTGATCATTTTTTAAATGTAACTCTTTAGCCAAATATTTTATGATACTTACGTATTATCGCAAAAATCACCTACTTTCAAAAGTTTGCCCTGGATTTTAATGTGTTGTATGTGCAGAATTGGCAATCATGTGCTTCGTTTTATATAATGTCACCAATGGGCTGCAATAAACGTAAGTACCCAGTTTATTATTTCTCTTAAAGTCTTGGGAAAATAGTTTCATTTTGTCAGTATGTTCTCTCATTAATTTTGATGCTAAACGTTTGTAAGCGTAGAAAATAAGCATTTGCCGATGAATTTTTACTACTCAAATATTTTATTTCTAATATATGACATATATAGCATAAGCCATCAATCATTTCCTTTCAATGCACAGAAAAATCTTGATATTCTCCTGATAAGAATACTTATTTATTCATTTTGCCTATAATTTAGTTTCCCTTGAACACAATTTGCAAATTTGAAATGCATCCATTATAACAATCGTCTAAAAAACTTTCCTTGCCAAAATATACTATAAGAAAAACATTTTCCGACTTTTGAACTTATACAGTAATAAAACTAAATCAATTGAATAAAAACCAACGAATTCCATACATTTATTTATAACAAATTAATTAATATTTAATTGTAATTCATTAACATTTTGCTTATTTTTAAGATAAAAAAATTAGTTGAAAAAAAATATTGAAATGCATAGTAAAATACAAATGAATATTATCTATTAAAATCATTTAATAGAATCGAATGAAGAAATTTTAATTAAATATGATTTCATAAAATTAAAAGATAAAAAAATATATCTATTAAGAAACTGAAGCTGAGAGGAAAGTTGTGTTCAGAAGCTCATTAGTAACATTAATCATAGTCGTTACATCACACAGTTATCTGTTCAAGTGTTGAATGCACTGTAAAGAAAAAGAGAATTATCGATTTTATAATCCTTTTAAAATAGAATATGAATTTCTTTTAACACGCCACGAAAAAATAAAATAAATGCAAATATCTCATTATGTATTTTTTCTTCTACATTCTTTCAAAATAGCGTAACACTGGAAGTAAAACCATAAAATAACACATTCCCGTATTTATTTTTTTCAAAAAATATTCCTTGTGAATTAGTCTGCAGAAAATAAAGCAATTTTCCCTCACATAAATATTGAGTAAATCTGTTTAAAAGAACAGAACCATACATAACTACATTAATGTTTTGCAGTTTTATTGTGCACACATATGTCTAAGAATAACCAAAATTTCATGTTGAAATTCTAAAAGGGTTGAAGTTATAATTGAGATATTTTTTCTTTAAGAAAAATATCAAAGAAAAATGAAGAAATACCAATTGATGGATAAAATATTTAAATTTCCTTGCTTTTTTATTATGTCAAACTCTTGATAATTACGCTTTAACATTTTTAGAAATTTTAGAACTTTGCTTTTATATATAAATTATGCGAAATTCCTTGTGTATTAATTTGTCATTTTATACAAAAGATAAATTACACGTGAACGAGATTCTGAGATATTGTTGTTTTTGATATAATAGTATATAATCATATATAATTTAACATTCTTTCGCGAATAAAATGTCAACTAAATGTTCCATTTTCATTTTTTTAAGTTTGATAACTAAACTAAAGAAATCTCAGTTACATAGAAAAATCATTGCCAAATATAAATCCTCAATAAATATTAATTCTTTTAAGGTACATTTAATTATTTTAATACATAATTATGATTATTTTTAAAATGTTAATAATTTCCTTCCAAATGTTAGGATAATATTATTTAATGGGCAAACTATATCAAATAAGTTTTAATAGTATTTAAACTAATATTATTATAATATTCAGAAAATAATGAGATTTTTTTCGTTCAATTTATGTTACCTCAATTATTTTTTTAAAACATATTTGTATGCTTTAATATTAATGTGCAGCATCTCTGGTTTTAAGGTGTTTTGTAAAATTAATTTAATTCATTGTTCTTATTCCAAGAGGCAGACTGTGCTGTTCAATCCAATAAAATATGTTCCTAATTCACAATTTTTCAGTTTCTCAGAACGGTTAAAATTTCTTTCACAAAGCATTTTCTATTCTAGGCATCGCCTTTTATTATCCATTGCAACATTACTATTTTTTTTACTTCGTCAATAGCGTTTATAAATTAATTGGAAGAAGATTAGTTAATGCATCTTTCATTTGTGATACCACCCGAATGTTTCTTTCGATTTGCTGAGTAATTCAGATTTACAAACGAGATAGTTTAATCGACTGCGATCATTTTAACTCTTTATTTACCGATGATACTTATAAGTACTAACTTTAAAATTACATAGAATAGCCACTTTTACGAATACTCTGACGATACTTAGCAGGAATATTCTTTTAAATCCACTCTTCTAAGATATATGGCAGCACGGGTTAAGTGATGAATGTTTTATCGGCGAAGGCGAATAGTTTCATAGCAGAAATTGCGTTTTCAGCGGATTTCCGAGACTATCATTTTTGCTCCGAATAAATAGTTAATGTCAAAAAGTAAGTGCTTTATTTTTTTTGTATGTTAATGAAGACCTTAGTAAGCGATTTAACTATTTATTTTAAGCGGACAGTTTATGTTATTACTTAAACAGTTGAATATCTTTAATTAATTAATTAACTCTAACTAATTAAATTTCCCAAATTTGAGTATTTTGTTTATGTATATCCCTTAACTTTGAATATAGTGATTCAAAAAAAATATTGCTTGAAAAAAACTACAGTAAATCATAATGTGGTAGATAAAGAATTAATGTGTGTTCAGATGTGAGATACGTTATAAGCGATACGCAGAATATTATCTATGTGATCGGCGATTGTACGTTGCAATACTGTTTGAGGACAAGTTGATATTTGCTCTTGAAGAACTAACATCTCAAAGAACCAGGAGAATTACAGTTATGTGAATGATGAATGAACAATGAGCGCTAATAATTTGGGTCTCCGAAACAGACGGATGGTTACAACACCCCTTCAAGATGAGGAAGTTACATCGCCAAATATGGTATTGATTAGAGGGATGTAATGTTAGAACTGTGTTTGTTTCTGATTGTCAAAATATTGCCTTTACCGACGAATTATGTTATCTGTTTTATCGAATGAATGGAATATTTTGTATTCATATGAATTATCATGTAAAGGATACTAAAACTAGAGTAAATAATTTATATCTGAATGTATAATACTGTAATATTACTCTATATGTTAAAGTTGTAATATTCGCAAGCAATGCCGCTCCTTACATTATGGAAACTTGGCAAAATCTTGACGATAAAACCAAGTTGGAATCAGTTTTGGTGACCATGTTGGTGACATTGGCGACCATGTTGGTGACCGTGGTTGGCGATTTCGTGATTTTTTGAATTCTTCTGGAAATTAGAGGAGAAATACAGTAATATCACGATCTATGATGAAAACGCATTTCTTCGGAAATATTCGCGAGGCCTATAAATAGAGAGTAACTCGCTGAAACTAAGTTAGTATTGTTTTAATTAGCGATTAGTAATTTTTAATTGACAGTTAAAGAGTCGAACAGTGATTAGTGATTATTTTGGTTGTTGATGGAGCGAGTGCTTGTAAATAATCTTCTACATACTTGTATCTCAGGCACTGATGGTTGTGTCTAAGAGCTGTTGAAGGTGTGAAGACCTTCTAAGATTTATTCTGCGAATACTGCTGTTGAAACCTATATTTCAAGGATTGTTATTCTGCAATAAATTCTTATCTCTCTTAAAGAACTGTCTTGTTCTTCATAACTGATTGTATAAAATCCTTGAACCCCGATCAACGTTACAGTATCAGAGGAAAATAGTTCCGAAAGATCTATCTAATCTTTCGAGATTTTGGATCATGATCTTTCTTAGATCTATCTAATCCAGTGCTTCTCAAACTTTCAATACTGGCGCCCCCTTATCAATCACAATTTTTATCGCGCCCCCCTTATACATTAATAATGTACTGAATGCAATAACAATGCACTTTTTTTTACGCTAAAGCAATAATCTTAATTATATACCATACAAATTCATGATATAAGTATTAAATTTTGTATGCGTTGCTTTTAAGCAAAAAAATATATATATATTAAGTAATAGGATAATTATTATGTTATTTTTTTTCTTTCTAATTTTAAATTGGAACATATTGCAAAATGCGGTGGCTGCTTAGAAGACAAAATATAGATATCAGCTTTTTAGAAAGAACTCAGTGGGTCAATTTCTAATCATAAGCATTCCTTTGAAAATTTGATGTGTAAGACAAGCCCATGGAAGTCGCTAATACTTATTAAACTTGTTCTAATTTAGCATTAATTAATTAGTTATAAAATACTCTGTGCAGGACTGATACATTAAAAGTATACCGGCTGAAGTGCCCGCTCTTTGCACGAGTTCATTTATAAGAAAAATAAAACAATATTGATATAATCGCTGAATTTTAAGGAGAGTAAAGCCAAATGCGCAACAATGTTTACAAAAATGTAAAATGATTTTTTAAATCGTTGCTCAAATTATAATTAGTTTTAAGTGAACTGTAATTTTAAGCCTCACAGAATTAGCATTTAGAATTGATGTTGAATAATGAACAATAATAATATAAAAAAAAAAAAAAAAATAATTGTATTATTTTTAATATTTAAAGTGAAAAGATTTCAACATGTTTTAAACCTGAGCAGGCACGCACTCGATACTAATGGTCGAGTGGTGTTATTGAGCCACCCCAATCTTTTTTTATAATTATTTTTTTATAGTACACAATAAAAATCGTAATTCCAGTCAATAATTTAATTAAGAGAAAATATACTCACCTACTTTCAAGAACACAGAAAATATTTCGAAAAAAAGTTATCACATCGTGAACTCAGTCAAAACAAGCACCTTAAGATTGTAAAAACGTTTGTCACTCCCAAGAAAAAGAGGGAGATATGTGACAAATATATTTTAGTTCACACGTTAAGACTGTCAAACAGGAGGATAGTGTCAGAGCCATTGGTAACAATTAAACAGTTTTGCCAGAATTACCGATTTCGTGCACTCTGTGCTCGGCGTGACAGCTTCGGAATAAAAGGGTATTCATTACAATAAGGATGTTCAAAAAAAAAAAAATTATGTAAAACGTTTTTCATTATGCTTTTTTTATATGTTTGGGAATAACTCATAGAAATAAATCTTGGCCAAGTAATCCTTCAAAGAGCTCTCTGTGCTTTTCCAAAAATCATAAAAATATTTTACAAGGAAAAAGTCGCAGCAGAAATAGTTTATTTGCAACTTCCCTAAATGAAAAAACAAATACATAAGAGCAGGGACGTAACTAACCGTACAAATTAAGTTCGAATGTCAAACCGCAGCAACTATATTCTGCTGCCTACAGCTGATGACAATAATATAACAGTGATAATATTTCATCTTCTCCTAAATTTTTTTTTTCGATTATGGGTCTGGGTTTTGTTTTTTCTCATTTTGGTTTGAAAAGAAACCGTAATAAAAGTAGAAGCTTTAATTTTTTTATGACGTAATATCGCAGATATATAAATTATATCAGTGTAAATGTGTATTTTTTATTATGTCAGAAAGTATTTTGTTTTACTTCATTCCAGTAAATAATTTTGTTTAATCTTTTATTTTCGATATGCTCGCGCCCCCCTTGTACGCTTATCGCGCCCCACAGGTTGAGAAACAC